>BMAV01002960.1:0-71337 GCA_019973955.1 Trichonephila inaurata madagascariensis
TTTTTGAAAATGTTTACAAAAAAATAATTATATTAGAAACTAGAAAATCTTAGTTTGCACACATAAATACACACAATTCAATTAATACACATTTTTGTAATTTAGTAATTCCACTCATTACTGAAATAAATCATTGTAATTGTTTTATACTTTTGAATGTCTGTTATTGTGATAATTACAGCAAAAAAAATAAGTTTTTTCAAAATTGTAGCTTGATTTACAACATAATATAAAAAAACTTTTTAATTGTTTAATAAACATTAATTTACCAATTTTTCATAAAAGAAATCTAGAATCCCCTCCCTCCTTGCAAAAAAAATTTGTTATTTGAAAGAAAATTAAATATTTCATTTCAATAAATAAAAAGTATATTTAAATACAGATATATTTTTCTAAAAATTTCCACTTATTTCAAAAAGTTCTTGTGTATTTCAGCTTTATATATACCTACACTTTTTAATGATTGCAACAGAACTTTCAAACTCGACTTAATTTTTATAATCCCAAGTAAATAACACTTCAAAGATCGACTGATCCCAGAACATAAACTTTTCATAAGTTAACCAATTTGTTCCCATTCTCTAATATTAGTTTAACATAGTTACATGGGAGGAGCTTTTATAATTATTATCTGATTATTTTTAAAAGCTATTTTTTTCTCTCATTTACTGTTTAGGCATAAGAAAGTAATGTGCTCGATTTGGGATAAGATAAAAATTTCATGATGAACTTAAAAGATTTGCAGGCTTTAAGTTCCATTCTACCAGAGTGAAAAGCATCATATCATTTCTTCAATTACCATAAAATGACAGTTTCCCTTTAAAATACTTGTTAAAAAGATCCATTATTGGTGGTCCATGCAACAAACAGAGAATACCCAATATTAAAAATTAGTTCGAGTTGCTTAAATTATTAGATGGACACTAATGAGAATAAGTCTTTACAATACAATCTTTGAGTGTCATCATATATATATGAAGGCATTCATATAATTTATCTCATTTGATACAATATCTATTCTACTTAAAAAAAGAAAATATTAACCTTTGCTCGTCTAAGTATGGAATCCTTATTTGGATCATAGGGGTGATCTTTTGATGGAATTTCTAGAACTGCAGGAACTGGTTTTGTATGTCCATCAATGACATAACGTATCATCTCAGCAATCTAAAATATAAATATAATCATTTTTGTAAGAAATTAAAAAAATATGTAAATTCACTAAAAAATATTTTTTTATTATTTACTTGACTTTTTTTCATCGTTTGACATTTAGATTAGTCATACAACACACATCATTTAACATAAATGCTTTTAAATATAGGATCATACAGTTTCTAATAATTATAGATTTAAAGATGAATTAAAAAGAGAAACAAATTGTGTTATCAGTTTTAATACTCACAAGTTCAAAGTTTAAAATAAATATAAATATCTATACTTAAAATTATGTTTCAAGCATATATTTACTTTAAAAAATTATTAATTAACATTAACAAAATATCTAGTTTAGGAAACATACAACTATTTAATAAAGATTACATCAATTTATGACTTTATTCTTTTGTCAGAGAATATAATTAGTCTAAAAAAACATTTTTATTTTTTATTAGAATACACAAATGCAACTAATTTTTAGAAGATATCATTGAAAAATATAGATACATACATTTTGATTTATTAATATGATATCAATGTCCTCTCTTTTCACAAAATTTTTGAAGGTATCTTCAATCTCACTTGCTGGTGTATCTGAAATAAAAATAGTATCATGAATAATATTGAAAATATTAAAAACATATAATCTTTCTTATTCAACTGTTAAAATTTCTTTCAAATTAAATTTTTATTTCCACAAATGATAAAAGATATATAAATTTGAATTTGATATCGATTATACTCAATATTGATGCTCCAGATTTGATATTGATGCTAATTTCTGATATTTTTGTAAAATATCAGAAATTAGTTGCCTAGCATTTTATAATTCAGAAATCTATCTGAATTAATTTTATATCACCCTCAAGGGAGGGGGGATAAGTTTTTCTAATGTCATACATAAATATAAACATTCAAGTTAAAGTTATCTTAATCTCTCATCATCAATAACTTGAAATATGAATAGATTCTACATGGAAATATTTTGTTACTTACTGGTTATAAGGACCATGAACTCAAACATGACAAAATATACCTAATTCTGGCTTATATCAGTTGTTAGCATTAAAAATAAATTATGCAAATTTCGAATTTAAAAGCTTTTTTTTCCCTGTTAACTAAGTTTTTTACTATTTTGCTACAATTATGGAAATCTGTAATTTGCTCATGAACAAGAAAAATGTAATAAGCTTTTTTCAACAGGAAGAAATTTTACTAATATAGCTCTTTTGACAAAATTGCTCATGCCATACAGATAAAGTAGGTAAGAAATGCTGATGGAAACTGCCAGTGTACCTTTCTTCTTGAAGTGATGAATTTGTTAAGATTTAAAAACTAGTTATCAAATGCATTGTGCTTTAATTATGTTGGTTGACAAACTTACTTCATTATTTTGTGTCAACATCAAATAGGTTTTAGCTTAGAAACAACTGTATATAGATAATATTCCCTATGCTCATGTGGTCAACAACTAAAAAAAATAGTCGACAACCCCTGCTCCTCATAAACAGTAAGAATATTTCTCTTTGTGCTTGTTGCCAAGGCTTAAATCTCCAATCAAAATAATGTAAAACTGTAATGATTTTTCTTGCTGAAATTTTTTTAGAGCAGAAATTAAAATAAAAACCTACAGCAAAGAAATTTGAAGTCGAATAAAACTCTGAACTTGGTATTGCATTTTTGATAGATCACATGGGTAGTGCTTCCCTTAGCCAATCTAGACATAGCATAATGGCTGGCTTTACAAAAGAAATTTATATATATATATATATAAAGATATGGAAGGAAATTTGTGAAAACTGTACAAAAAGCAATCACTTTTAATGAAACAAAGCAGAAATGTATGACACCTTGAATTGAAATATATATAATTTCCAACATTATTCCTTCAAGAAGAAAGGTTTTCACAACTAAATTTTTATGTATTTATGATACATTGGTAAAATTCACTTGAAAGTTGGTCCAATTTAAGCCAATCAAAGTGCATAATTGAAAGAATGCCACATCCTTTGGCGACATTTTTCTGGTTTGACAAAATTGTTTGATGAAATTTTACATAAGTATAGTATTTAGAAAGAAGAATCATGAAAAAACAATCAGGCTAATGATACATGGTATACGTTAATAAAAAGCATATATCTACAATAACAAACAGAAGAAAGAATATTCTGAATTAATTAAACTAGTTTTCAATAGATTATCTTATTCTTTTAATTTTTAGCTATTTAATTTTAATAAAATGCTAGAAAAGAATTCTTGACAGCAGATTTTGCAATTTTAAATTAAGTTTTCATGTGAGTTTTACACTTGTACCTAACTTTCACACCATGCTATGAAAAGATTTTGAGCCAAACTGAATTTAATGCATCTGTAGTACGAATATTTTAGTTTGACTTAAATGTTATTAAAATAATTCAAACATGTTCTTTTTTGCAATAATTATGAAAGATTTGTGTAATATTAATAGTATTAAAATTTTGTCATAAACTAATATAAGTGTGCTAAATGATCAAACTTTATTGCATAACAATTATCATTAAACAAAGTGTGCTTAATGATCAAACTTTATTGCATTTGTGACACAATTATCATTAAGCATTTTGTGAATGTACAAAATACAATAGCACTTAAGTAAGCATTCAAAACCCAATTATATATTACGAGATATACCAATGTATCATAAACATGTTGAAAAATGAGGCCCAATTTTTGAAAACAATGAAATTTTTAAAGCAATGCTTTTAAAATCAGTTCAAATGACACTAAAAAATCTACAATAAAAAAGTATGACCACTTAAATGATTTCAAAATTTATAAAACACTTCAGACTATAAAAAGTACAATAATATTAAATTTACTATATATTAAACTGTTTTCAAATAAAATAAATACATAATTTGGGAACAAAGTCATTTTCCCAGAATACAAATTCTACTTAGTGTGAGTGAATATTAACGTTGCCCTATTTAGCTACTCAAGGGCTTTTGGCAATGGACCTCGTAATTTTGAACCATGGTCAAGTGACTAGGACAACACCTGAGCTGGCACCCCTTCTCCAAAACTTCCAAAACCAAAGGGGGAAGATGTTTGACATCAACAGATTGAATCTTTAATGTGCATCCCCCCAACCCCGGGGATCTTAAAGGTACTGGCTAAACTACAAATTATATTTAGAACTTTATAAAAATATTTAAACTTTAAAATTATACTGATTTTATAATCAAGGTCTGCAGAATTATTTGAATACTTTACTTTTAGAAAATCAATAAATATTATCAAGCATAAAGTAGGCACAAAATAAAAATCCAGAGAAAACATCAAATCATTTTATTACTGTTAGTTAATAGTTCTCAAATAATACTAATTAACCTAGAAGTTACTGTATTTGTAAATTAATAAAAGAGAAATATATTTGTAGTTTGCACATCAGATAGTTTTATGTATCCAAAACAATTAACCAAACACTAAATGCTCAATGAATCATATAAATAACTGTTATCCAGAAAACTTGGATACATTTAAACTTTTGGTGGTACTTAAGCATTTTTTATCGCAACAATCACCAACTCTATTAATAACTCACCTAGTAGACAACCCTGATTTCACATGTGTCATACGCAATGAATTGGCAACCATGTGCCTTGTTACATATAATGTTGCAAAGATATGTAAGTACCCTTTTGGTTCACTTATGGAAAAGCACAGTTACTTTACATATGCTATTTTATCAAATAAAAAAATGTATTACAATTATGCATAGATTATCAAACATTTTGAAATTATAAGAAAATGAATGAATTAAAAATTTACTTTTCTCCACGACCATGAAATTAGTTTGTCTCGACTTGTTAAGTTCTCCTATTCCACCCAAAAGAAAACCAACACAGGTATCCTAAAACATGAAAATGTTCCATTAAATGGACATTACAATAAACAGAAAAACAAAAATTCCATCTTACAAAACTTTATATAAAAAATTTGGAAACAAGATGTTTATGATAAGTAATGAGCAATTCACAAACCACAGGGGAGTACCTGTACAAACCACACTTCAGTAGTACCTAAGCTACTCTATCACAACTTCTAGATTTTGGAAATCTCCAATGACAAAAGGAGACTTAATCTTCATAAATTTTTAATTAATTTATAGCATTAGGTCATAATATGAAATCAAACCATATAATGTAACATACTTCTAAATTTTAAGAAAAATGTTAAAAGAATTCTCCAATTAAGTTTTAGTAAGTTATACAAACAAAAATTAATACATTCAACAATTAAACGAATCTTAATTTAATACACATAACATTTAATATTTTTTAATAATTAAATCTGAATGTGACTATGAATATCTAAGAATTATACTAAAAAAACTTTTTCCTTTTTTTCTCCAAAAATCGCTTTGAATATTAAAAATACTTACTTCATCTCCAATAACTGCGATCAATTTTCCTTTTGCAGCCGAGTGCGCCGCCATAATTATATCTCGATTTAACAGCTAAATCAGCCTAATTAATATACTCCTAATATTTTTTCCAACCTAATATGAACAGCATAGAATTCACATAAATACAGCAATTGATAAATATTGTTGTCGGAAGTCACAAGGCAGAAAGTTCCATATCAGGAAGTTGCCATCTTTTAAAGTAAATAAATTATTAGCAAAAATATACTTTCGGCATACTAGTTCATGATTTATTAATATTGATCCAACAATTATATATTACATTTATCTAACAGAGATGGAAAAACATTTAGAAAGGAATGTTCAAATACAGATTTTTATTTGTAAATTTTAATTTGAATATCTCAGTCGACCGAGATGGTTTTGATATCCATGGTTTCGATATCTAAAAGTCCCCAATCTTATTGAACATGATTCTATAATAATTTGATAAGAAAATACTTGTGATTTCAAGATTAAGAAAATTTTGAATTTGTGTGTTTCAATACCTTATAAAAATAAATTTATATTTTAGCAGAGACAAATTAGGATCGATTTACTCACCTCACAGATGATGTCAAACTCCGCCCACTCATTAAACTTTAAGGATTTCCTGGGAATATCTGTGTTTAGCAACTGGTAAAATTGCTCTTTGACAAATCTTGAATCTGTGGGTGTTTATGTTTTTACATGAACTATTTTTTTCAAAGCCGATGATTCAGTTGCTGATAATCGTGACGTTTCTTCTGGCTATCCAAAAAAATAAGTGAAAATATGGAGTTCTACTTACAGGAATGCAAGCATAATCTGGTATTTAAATATTCGACCGATTTATTTTATTTATTTTTAGATTTACTTGCCCTCAATGCTTCCGAATGATACAGAAACTCTTTCTTTTGATACGAAAATAATGATATTCTGGATATTTTTGTGCTCTAGTTTGCATTACAGTTTAATTAAAGGTTCATTCACATCAGAAATTCTTGAAAATCTATTTTGTTTTACATTGTTTTAAATATTTTTGTAGTAGCGATTTATTACACATACGTTAACCAACATAAATATCAAAAACACAAAAAATTTTATTGATGGGCAAATAACTGTAAATGCTTTTAGAAATTAAAATTTTAACCATTTTTGTTGCATTTCGTATTGCTTGTTTTGATATAAAATTTGTTTAATTAGAATTTCGAAACTAAATAATGCTCTAATTTCTAAATAAAGATGAAGTATATTGCAAGTATTTCTTAATTTTAATTTTAGCAGAAATTAAAATGGAGAAAAAATTTAAGTCAATTTATTTGATCAAATGTTGAATAGTTTCTTAAAGTTAGATGTTGCATGTTATAAATAACTTGACTTGCATGCATAAATGAGAGAGAGATTTGTGCATGTTATAAATAACAATCTATTGAAGATTTAATTTTTTTTTCCAATTAATCATTTACAATTATACCTTTGTTGGAAAATATCTCATTTAAAAGCTTGTGTATGTTGTGAATAAGAAATAAATTCAATAATAATCATCAATAAAACTCAATAATATGAAACAAAATAAATTAAATTCAGTTTGAATGTTCACCTATAAATCCTTTTGGAATTTTTTCTGTTTTAGTAATTTGAAAGTTTTATTTTTTTACAAAGAATCAAGTTTTTCTTGTATTTTAAAACTGATCTGTTCATTTTTCTCACTCTTTTTGTGTGTGAGAAATTTAATTTAATGCATTTGTGTTTATTTTATTTATAAGTAGACTTTGTGCTGTATTTAATGTTTTCATTTCTAAACTATATTTGTTTGGTCACTAAAGACTTTAATAAATAGTGATTGTTTTTACTGACCTTGAGACCAGTTAAAAACTTCAAAGACATTGAGTGTCCTTGAGGAAGTTTATCATCAGATCTTGAATGAAAATGTTGAAAGTTTATTCAATGGAATCTATTACTGAAAAAAAAAATGTTTATTTAATTAATTCATTGGATGAATGCTTTTGATAACATATGTGCATTATATGATTATTTTCTTTTAATTAGATGGCTTGGACTTATAAATAAGGCTTAATAAGTTTGGTTAATGAACATTTTAATTTAAAGACTGTTGAGTATTTTATAGTTACTAATTATCATTGAATGTGAACATATCATGTAAAGATTTCTATTTATTTATTTATAAAGAATTTACTTTGATTGTGCTTACTTTTAAATCGATTTTTAAATGTGTTGCAACATAAAGCCCAAAACTGAAATAAAATTGTTTGTAAAAAAAAGAAAGGTAATTTTGCTTATAAAATTAAATTGCCTTTATTTTAAAACTGGATGCTAGAACAAAAAATAAAATGCATGAAACAATTGAAGTATTCATAAAAGCATCTACCTGCAGACTTGTAATAGATCACTTGTCCAACACAAAGTGCTTCATTTTTAAGTACCTTGTCTATTTTTTAAATTAGTTGGGCTGAAATGTTTGTGGTGTGTATTACTTATTCTGTTTTTTACTTGACCATCCAAAAATTGGAAAGCATAAGGCAAGTTTGTTAGACTTCTCATTTTTCCCCCCTTTAAAAGCTGTTAATTAGTTATTTCACATAATCTTTTTTAATTTTAAATTTTATTCTTAAATAACTAATACATTATGATTGAAAAATTTTTTCTTCTCACAATAATGATATGAAAGAGATCGTAACTAAAATACAGATATATTGTAGAGATCTGAATATATTCTTTGCAAAGATTTTATGTTTATGAAATATTTGTACAATCTGTAGTAATATTATGCTTATCTCTTCTATCAGTGAATATAATATATTTGTAAATAATTACATTATTATTATGAAACAAGTATCTAAATATGGTACTTGTGTATTAATGTCCCCTTGTCCAAATTTGTGCAACACAAATCTAACCATTTTCCCCCAAAACCTAATTGTTATGTTGTTTTGATATCATGGCCTGATTTTGCATGGAGCAAACTTTGCTTTTAAAAGTCATCATTCAGATTTTATCTTGTAATTAAAGTATATTAGAAATTTTGAGACAACATAAATCTTTGGTGTTTTCAGATTTAATTTGCTACTATAATCTCATGATTAATGCCTTTAAGATGAAAACTATTTTAAATATTAACACAGCTTTGCTTGATTCATTATTTATCTTTTGTTTATATTAGAAAAATGCCAGTGAATCAGTCAAAGATTCAAATTGTTCTTGGAAATGAAAGTTGTGATTTGGATTCAGCTATTTCTTCACTTGTCATGGCATACTTCATTTTCAAGGTTTGTATCAATTAAGTTTTGTTAAAGCATGTTTTGTGATTATAAAAATTCTTAAGTATATTGTTGTTGATATTTTGAATAATTGAAAATGCTTGTAAAATATTGATTCTGAATTTTGATCTCATTTTTATCGAAAAATTTTGCACTCATAAGATATTTAAATTTAAAAATTTTAAGAAAAATCACTTCAAAATTATTCTTTGTTTTTAAAGCAAAAGGTAATAAATATATTACTTAACAAGGTAATTATTCTAAGTTTCGTAGTTTAAAAAGTATACATTATATCACTGGCGCAGCTAGTTCTGAGTGGGCCCCCGTATCAAAACTCCTTAGGAGCCCATTTTTAGAAAAGAAAGCCCTATTAGTGGTATTGTAGTTTCACATGTTGGGGCCCCTGTAGCTTGGGGGCCTGTATCATTGATACGGCGGTAGCTAACCCCCTGTATTATATATAGATACATACAGAACAAGAGTTATATGTGGACATTATAGTAACACAGAATATGAAAAATTTATATTCTTGATTTCTTGCAAATTTTATTCAAAATCTAAGAAAAGTTAATTGAATAAAAAGGGGTGATGGTACCAACTTGAAACAGTTGCATATATTTTCCAAGCTTGGAATGAAAATTGATGAAAAATAAATTCGCTACCTTGTTACAGTTACAAAATGTTAAGTTTTTTAAATTTTATTTTGAGAAAAATTATTCTGTTAGTGCATTTTTATTTAAATTATTTTTCCAACAGGTACAAAAAAATGCTGATATTGTAGTCCCTGTTCTAAATGTAAAACGAAAAGAATTGGCTGTAAGGACAGAGGTAGTTTTTTTCTTGGAAGAAACAAGTATTAACATTTCTGATGTAATATGCATTGATGAAATTGATCTGAAGGTAAGTTTCGAATTATTTTGGGTTAATTATAAGTTTTTATGTATAGTTTTTGCGCATTGTAATTATTTGTTATTCACATGCTTTTTAATATTGTAAAACATATAGCATTCTCAAACTTTTTATTTTAATCATGTAAATTCTTAAGAAAGCCTAAAAATTACTTAGTTATCAAAATCAGAAATTAAGTACAGTAATACCTCAAAACTTACATGATAGGTGGACTGAGTGATAACTGCATAAGTTTGGTTATAATTTTGCATGTAAATACATATAAATTATTCTAAGTTGGGGTCAGATACAAAAGGAAATAATAGTTTTAAAAAATGTGTAATAAAATCTTAAATCAAATACAAGACTGCAAATCAAAGTTATTTTGATGTAGAAGGTTTCGTAAAATCTTACAAAAAGTAGCCTGCCAGCTCAAATATTTTTTTTTTCTTTCTCAAAGTTTCCTTAAAGAATGTTAATAATTTTCTTATTCTTTGTTTTGTTGAAAAAATGAACTCTTCATTGAAGTGTATATTTTCTAAAATTTGTAACCCTTTTACAATTAAACAGAGTTGCATCAAATTCCCAACCATCATTCAATCTTCTGATTGAATTGGGTCTAAAGACTTAAGTTCTTCAATGTCTTGCTCATGCTTATGCATTTGCATGAGCTCATCAGTTGTCAGCTCCTGATTGTGGGAATCCAGCAGTTCTTGATTACCTATATTATGGTAAATTAAAATAAATTTTTATGGCTAAGCATGGATTCCACATAATATATCCATGCATGTACATTAGCTAAACAATAAACAGGAAGTGAGTAATTGAGTAGTGTAGCAAAAGACAAATCAATAGGATTTGAAAATAGTCTAACTCAGGGTTCAGCAATCTCAAGGTATTACTGTAATTAAGCACTGCAAATAAATATTATATATATTTACTGTTAATTTTGTAATATTAAAACTGCATAAATGTAGTTTATTGATATTTTCTAAATTTCAAAAGTATCTTTTAATTCTTGTATTTTTCATTCTGTTTACTAAATCCCTGAATTTGAAATAAAATTTGAGTGTAATGTTTATTATCCTCTGGTTTTGCTAATAATTTATTCTGATATTAACCATATTCATATATTATATCAGCTCAAAACTTTTTTTGTTTTTATCTTCCGAGTGGACATAAACACAAACTCGTGGTCAGTGTTTCTGTTGAGTCATAGGTTTGATACCGAGTGCATGTGATTTTTTTCCTTGCTACCTCTAAATGATTTATAAAATTAATTTAAAATTAACTGTATTTATAAAAATTTTAATTCTTTTTAAACAAATTTTTTTTTTTTCTAAGGATGATAACAAGCAAATGTCTTCAAAATATTTAAAAATCTACACTTTTAAGAACATTAATAAACTGAAAGTAATATATTCCACATCATAAATGTGGCATATTGTTGGAAATCTAATATTTTGTTACTTTAACTTCTGCATTTCAAAAATAAATTTCAATCATGAAATGTAATTTTATGCTATGTTAAGTTTACTTTGTTGTAAATTAAAAGAACATCTGTGAAAAAAAATAATTTCAATAGACTAAAAAATGCTAGTTTTAATTCTTTTAAAAAATATATTTCTCTTATTCCAAAATCTCATCAATATAAAATAGCTGCAAACAAAGTATTCAGTCTTTTGAATGGTACTTTATTATATACTATACAAATTTTATTTAAATATTTCTGTCTTTTTCAAATTTTGGAGGAAATTTTTATTGTTTTTCATGTAAGTTTCTAAATGTATCAATGGTATTTATGCAATAGTTGAATAAATGTGATTAATTATTTGCAAATTTTAGAATAAGGAGACATCAGGGAGAGTATGTAATGACACTATTGAGAAATAATGTAATAAAACTTATTGTTTTTGTATAATAAAATTAACAATAAATTAACATGATTTGTTTTAAGTATGAAAATTGTGTTGATTTATAGTTATTTTTTTGTGCATAAGGGCAAGTATTGTTCAAAACTGAACAAAACCCTCACAGAAAAAAGGAGTTTCATTTATGGGATAATAATTTTATTTATTAAAAAGAACCCTATATAATTTGTCAAAATATTTAAATAATTTTTTAATTGTTAACAAAAATTTATATAAAAATCTACTGAACACATAGTTTGAGATCAAAATATTAGATAGGCTAGACCGCTTTTTAAAACCATTTAGAATAATCAGTTTTTTTCTTTGTAAAATTTTTAGATTAGAATAAAAAGTTAGTACACTTCATTCTCTTTTTTCCATTGCATATTTCTAGGCTTTGCATGAAAAGGGCAAATTAAGTGTAGTCCTTGTAGATCATAATACATTGAGCACTGAACAATCATATCTGGATTCAAGAGTTGTTCAAATCCTTGATCATCATGAAATTGACAATCCTGATAAAATAAAAAAGTATCTACTTTTTATTGTTTTTCATCATGCTATTCACTAATTTTTTATTTTTTAGGTTTAGTTATTCATACTTTGTTTCTCTAAACCTATACATTTGTATTGTTTTGCATAAATGTTCTACTATTAATTCTTTCTTGTTTTATTGATTTTTTTTTATGCAAAATGTATAAGTTTGTGGCATTTAATCATCTGAATTATTTTTAATGTAACTAAATTAACTTTATTTTATTATTTATTGTAGAAAATAAAAATCAATTCTGTCTGTTTTCATAATTTGTATTTAGAAAAATTTATAACATTTTGACTAAATTCCCACAATTTAAAGATACTATGACTATGAAGATATTTTTATTGTTAAGCATGGTGAGTACTGCTACTAATATATTTAAAGTGAGAAAATATTACCTAAAAATTCTTTTATTTTGATGTAAACATATTAATTCTATTACCAATGCATTTTCTTCCTAATTTTTATTTTTTTTAAAAAAATGCATTAATTGACTATTGTAAACTATAAGCTTTCAAATTGTATGATACGATTTGTAATACTATATTTATTCAAATCTAAACCATCCCCCAAATTCTCGTGTTGTGAAAAATAAAATTATAAAATGATTTATCAGTATCAAATTTGTATAAAATCAGAAAAAAAAAGTTTTCTGAAAAACTAATAAGAAGGGAATAATTATAATTTTTTTTTAAAGCATGAAAAACTTTTAAAAATGTACATGAACCTGTAATTGGGCTAACCATCAGTGTCATGCTCTATTCCCCCATCCATTGAATTTCTCCACATTTTGATTCTAAACTGCATTTGATTTTCAGCAGTATTGACATTGGGAAAAAAGTGTGACTTTGATTCAAATAAATACAGTAATTATAAAACATAAAATTTTGACTTCTCTTCATTTTGAGCAAATTTCTTATTTAGTTTAACTCATATGCCTTTGTAATACTTACGTAGAATTCCTATTGTATATTGTTTTTATAGACTAAATTCAAAGATTGAACCAGTTGGCTCTTGTTGTACATTAGTCGCAGATGAAATTTTGAATTCTAATCCTGCAATTATGGATCCACAAATTGCAATGCTTCTTTATGGTAAGTGTCTAATATCTGAAAAAGGAGCTTATTTAAAATTGATTAATGTTACTGTATTTAATTTTCCAATAGTTTTCATGTAATGCCGTTGAAATTTCTAGTATAGAGCATAATTTAATTAAGTGGTATTGTTTCTGAATTGATATACTTTTGTTGTTTTTCTTACAAGGTAATCAAATTTTGATATTTGATTGTCTTTATCTCCCTATGTAAAAAAAGTAAGTTTTTATCAGTAAAGTTAGAATTTTTTTTATTTTCCTCTGCAGGAACTATAGTTCTTGATACCATTTGTTTAAATGAGACTGCACAGAGAGTGACTGAGAAAGATAGGAAAATTGTAGAAAAATTGGAGACTTATCTTCCTGGAGTCAGTAGAAATGAAGTATTCGATACTTTACAGAAAGTTAAATTTGATGTATCTAGTAAGTTAAAACAATGGTTTTAAAAAAGTATAGGTTTAAACAAGAATTTCAAATCTTGTTTAAATTTGTAAATTTAGTAGTTAATTATATTATAAAATTTCTTTTAAAATATATGTTTGTGTAATATTTTTTTTAGAGAATCTTATTTCAGTTTAAACTGTAACAAATGAGGGATATTAAAGGGAGCTTAAGTTAGAGTAATTAATTCTAAAGTAATTCTTGTGGAGTTTTTATTTGCTTTTTGAGTATAAAGACATATATGTAAAAAAACATTCAAAATCATCCTTGAAAATTTATTTGAAGCATCTGAGATCACCACTCCCCTCCACCTTCCTCTTGAATTATTATAGGTAATATGTGAGGGAGATTTTTTTATAATGTCCATCCTTTCATAAAGCTTCTATGTTTATTATTGTAAATGTTGTGAGATACATTCCAAGCATTGGTTTGATATTTAAAGGATGACTTGTAGGCTTTATTTTGTGTATTTATAATGAATTAAGGATAATTTAGTTTATTATACTTTTGATTTTATTTTTATACAAAATTGAACTCAGTAAACACCCATGAAAGGGTACGTGCCCATCTCAGTATTCGGGACCTTAATGGGGATGAGCAAATGCTCTGGTCAGTTAGACATGAAATCCCCAGTATTTTGTTCCCTAGTCAGTTTGCTACTCATTTTGACCTACTGAAGGGATGAAAGAGTGAGTCAACCTTGCCTAGCTGGGGATTTGAATCCTGAACCTGTGGCGTGGAAGTGCAATATGCCACCCGGCCACTGGGCTTTGATTTTATTTTTTGGGAACGATAAAATTGATAGGAAAAATGAATTAGATGGAATGCATTTCATAAGGGTACTTAATACATGGTTCAATATACCATTTTTATTCAAATCTAAGCTGCCATCGATTCTAAGCTACATCTCAAATTCTCAACACATTTTTGTGAAAAAATAAAATAGTGTAAAAAGGTTTATCAAAAATATATGATGTTTGCGAAATCAAAAAAAATTTAATTGGAACAAGTAAAAAGTTAATAATTTATTTTACCAGTATTAAAAACTATTAAATACATACACAAACCTGTTATTGCTCTGACCATCTGTATCATGTTCAATTTTTCCCCTTTTTAATTTTTTCTGTTTTTTCAATAAAATAGCATTGACTTTGGGAAAAAAGGGGGTTTTAAAATTCTTAAATACAAATTTTTTTTGGTTTGATTCAATGTGTCATTTTTTTCTTAATAAAAATATTTTCCCATTGGAAAAATAAAGTGGCTGAATATTTTGTATTATTGGGATATTGAGCATTTTTTTTTCCCCCTTTAAATACTTTTCCTATAAAAAAATAATTATCTTAAATATTTATTTGCATTTAATTTGACTGAAATAATTATTTTCCTGCCTGGAATGTTTTTTAACCCAAATGTAAAATGATCCAAATAACATTGAAATGTTGATTAAAAATTGTTCATTTCTGTTTAAATAATTTTTAAAAAAATTTCATTCATTTTTTGTAAGATTTTATTTGAAATAATTGTTATAAAGTCTAGTTAGGCATTATATTTATTTTGTGAAAGTTATTGAATTATTTATGTATTAATGCTAGATTACTTTGCAATCTTTTGTATACTTTAAGTAATTGTTATACTTTTTAAATAATTTATATATTTCTTATTTCTCTCTATCCTAGTCTTATATTAAAATGTAATTAAAGTTAATTTTTTTAAATTTCACATTTTACAAAATCTTAGACAGTAAGAAAGGGTTGTAAAGTAACATTTTTGGTTTATTTCCTCTTAAAATTTTAATATTTCTACTTACTATTACATTGAAATGTATTTGTTTTAAATACAGGTAATTAAATTGCTTTTCTTTTTTCCACTAGAATTAACTCCAGTGCAGTTGTTATACAAGGACACAAAATTAATCTCTGACAATTCAACATCTATTGCTTTGGTTTCATTTCCTACTCTCATTCAGGTATTTTTTAAAAATCTAATATTATCCCTCTCACACACACTTGCTTCATATTTTGTTTAATTCTTACTGTGGTGTACTTTTTAGGATGTTCTGCAAGAAGCATCTTTTCTTGATGCTCTTGATGATATGGCTTCCTCCAAAAATCTCAATTCAATCATAATACTCGGGCTGAAAGTGGCCGAGGGTCAGTCTGCTGTTCGCAGACAGATTGCTGTCTATGACAGAAATCCTTCTTCTTTAGAAAAGGTAAAATGCCATATTTTGTTTCTTTGGTGATGGAATGCTATGATTATTTATGTAGCATATATAATGAAATTTTTCTTTAAGGCTTAATTTTAATTAGCATTTAGAAATAAATTTTCAATTTATTTCTGATTGCAAAATATATTGTATTGTTAATTAAATTATTTGCTTTTTTAAAAAAAATTCTGTAATTAAATGTATGAATTACATGATTAACTGTTATAATTCAATTTATGATTCTTGTATAGTTTTTTACCTTTTGTGGGAAAAAATACCCACTGCAGGCAAAGTAATAAACATTTATTTGAGCATTTATTGTTATTAATATAAGGATTATGTACTACTTTTGCATATTGGATTAAATGTATTACTGATAACAGTTTAAAAATAGGCATGAGCTCTTTTATATTTATTATTTACTATTTATATAATTTAATTTTTTATAGATATCCAAATATCTTCAAAAGTTGGAAAATCCTAGTCTAGCTCTGAGACAATTACCTCTCTGTGGCTTTCCTCTGATGCTGTTTGAACAAGGAAATATTGCTTTGACTCGAAAATTTGTATTGCCTGCAATGCAGAATTATTTAAAATTTGATCAGTCAGGTACAAATTAATAGTATTTCTAAATTGTAAGACTTTAGTATTCATGTTATTGTTAAAAATGAACCATGAATATGTAACTTCTGTAAAAGATCAATATGTGCATTAAATATATGTATACTAACAAACTTTTTTTGTGATTTTTATTTGAATTGTTTTAGTTGTGTATTTGATAAATGAGTGAATCGCTTTCACATGCTGTAAAATTTCCAAATTTATCATCCTAAATATACTTACACAGCTGTGTTTATATACAATCCTGAATGGTAATGCTTATTTTTTAAAACCCAATGTAGTAAATTTTAAATAACATTCTATTTAACTGAGATGGAACGCAATCTCACAAGTGTAACAAATTTAAAACAGACACAATATTTTCATTTTTATCAGTAAAGATGATATAATTTCACTGTAACAATACAAATCTAATATAAGAATGGTAAATTGTAAAAAGAATAGTGCTCCATGTCTTAAAATTATTTTTGGTTCTCCATAGCGTGGATTGAATAAGATTCAAAAATGGAGATGATAAACTTTTAACTGTTAAAATATTTATTGTTAATGTACATTTAATTTCATATGATAAAGTTAGATAGTGGAATAAATCACACCTTTGAAGATGCTGAATATTTAGAGCTTGAAAGTTCTAAACCAAGATTGTCATTTGTTATGGTATGGCAGAAGACATAGTGTCCATTACATTTCCTGTTCACAGTAATTATGACCTAGTCCTCTGGGTTGTAAAGTTGCATTAGTGTAAGAAACACAGAAAGTGTAACCCATAAAGTCACAGTTAAATTTAGAAATGTAGGAAACTATTTGCATTATCTCAGACAGATCTATTTGATTCTGTTTTAATTTTAAATTTTGGAAACCCCCCACTATATTTTTAGTTCTTAATGACTCATAAAGTAATTATTGTTCAACAAAGAATCATAATATTTTTATATACACCATATACTTAATAACAATTACTATTTAGGGACAGCACATACTTCATTATCAACTTAAAGTATTTTATATTTGTTTATTATCTAACATAATTATCACAATATTATTCACACCTGTATTTTTTTTTAATTTAACAATATATGTATGCATCTAATTGATTCTAATAATTTTTTAGCTAAATTTATAGGATTAAAATTTCTTTGAATTATGTAGTTTAGAGATGAAAACCTGTGATATTTCAAAACAGTTAAATACAATTTCTGAAGTTATTCTTTAAATTTCATTGTTTAATTTTTCCCCTTGATTGTTAATTATATTGGAGAATTTTGGTTTAAGTCAAATATATTTTATGTTGCTTGTTTGTGAAACCATGACCACATTTTATGCATATGATTATTGCATTGATGTAATGTATACATTAACTTCTGTTTTAACTAGTATACATTCTTGCTGTTTTAAGATTCTGAGAAAATGAGATCTATTCTTTCTAAACTAGTATGCATTGTTTAAAAGAAGTAAAGTACATTTCAAATAAATTCACTGCTCTCTTATTAAATTGTTGAAAAGCTTAATGTCATATTTGAAAATTTTAAAAATCCCTTCTTGTTATTGCTAGACTTACCATGTTAGTTGTGTAGAGAAAGAAAATGAAAGGAATCTATCTTCTCACGTAAACATAAAAAATTAGTATGAATCAAAACAATCTATTATACATGTACTCTGTATTCTAAAGTTTCAGTTATTTTTATTGAGAAATTATGCCTATTTCCAAAAGTATGCGGATGTGTTTGATTTTCACATAAATTTTTCCATCATTCACATTCATAGAAAAATTTTTACAATTCCTTATTGTCTTTGTAATAAAGATAAGTTGTATAGTCAAAGGAATTACTACACCATAGCTCTTCAAACATTTCAGAATTTGACCATAATTATTAATTTATGCTGTTGAACTGAGGGGTAACCAATGTTTGCTTTGGGCAAAAGTAAATTCATTTACTTTCTTGAAAATAAAAGAATGATTTCACCCATTGTAGAATTAAGCCTTGGAGTGTAAATTTGTCACTTAACAAGATCAATTCAATGACATTTTGAGAAAATGAGTTTGTTTAATAAAAGGTTAAGAAATTGACAAGTGACATAAATTTGATAAAACTTTCACTGAGAATTAATAAGATTATTAAATTGCTTAGTTCACATTTTTGTTATAATCATATTAAGAAAAGAATTTCGAAAAAAATTCAAGGTATCTTCAAATATTACTGAATATTTTAAACGCGTGCGCACGCGCTTTTTAAAAAAAACACAAGTTTGTAAATAACCATAATTTTCTGTAGAAGAAACTTTAGAAATTATGTATAAATTTAGTTCTTATAATTTTGAACATTGGATAGTTTTCAGCTTTTATGAAAATGATCATGTAAATAAAAAAATTTTTAAAATTTTTTTATGCCTTAGAATAATTTATTGTTTTTTAAAATTGTGTATCTGTACTTTTTTAATTCTATCTATAACTGCATGCAACAACTAATTTGTGGAAAATAAAACCATTTTATTTTTAAAGATTTTTTAAAACATAAAAATGTGATTTATGGGATTAAAAATTTTTTTATTTTTTTTTATATATTTTAATAGCTAATAGGCATATTGAAAATAAAATTGGTTTCATTGAGTAGAAGTATTGCTAAAAAAAACAGGTCACTATTTGAACTTTTATGATCTATTTTACTTTTTCTATTTAAATTTCTGCATTTTTACTGTATTAAAAAAAAAAAAGAGTTAACAGAATTTTTGTTGGCTTATTGCTGTTATCTTGGGAGTGTAATAATATCAAATTCTGTGAGAAAACATCATGTTTAATTTTCGTAACTTACTGAAAGGAAGAATCTGCAGTTTTTTAAGACACATTTGTCAATATTTTGTAATTTCAATGTTCTTTTATAGAATTTTTTTTAAATGTCATTTAGATATATTCGTTAGCATAACCATTATTTTCATTATTATCTTGATAATAATCACTGCATAAAAATTAAGTTTTGCTTACAAATACTTTGTTTTAACTCATAATCTTTAAGTATTTCTATTAACCCTCTCGCTGCACATCCCGTGATTTCCACGGGTAAGCATTTTTTCGACTATTTAGTTGTACAACCCGGGGCTCTTTTTTTTATTTTTCACTTGCTTTTTTTTAATATTTTTGATATTTTAATTTTTTTTTAAAATGCTTTTTTTCAAAAAAATTTTTTGTATATTTTAATCCCAAAAATGGATTTGAAATAAGAAAAAACCCTGCAATTTTTTGAACCCTTTTTGATAAAATAAGGATGCAGTGAAAGGGTTAAAATCAGAAACATATTTTTAAGTTATTTATTCAGATGTAAAATATGCTTCAAATTATTTTTTAGCTTTTAAAAAAATTTTAAAGGGAAAAAAAAAACTTTTTAATTTTTTTCTTTTTTTTAAAAAAAAAAAGGTATTCTTGTATATTAACCCCATACCCCAGCAATTTATCATCAGTAATAACTACTTTCTAGAGATTAATCACAAAAGATTTTGTAAGTAATGATAACATATTTGATATTATGCTAAGAACAATAGCTGAATATTGTTCAAGTTTTCCATCAACATAAAGTTTATACATGAGTACCAATAAAGGTGTGAGCAATTTTATCAGACTAAATTCAATTGATTAGTTATGAATTATTTCAAAATTAGTAATTTGATCTTTGTTTATTGAGATAAATTCCTTGAATTTTAAATAAGCATTTCATTATTTTTTTTAAAAAAAAAACTTTGCATTTTTGCTTTAGGCTTAAAATTTTCATTGTTATGATTTTTCAACCCTAAGTAAAGATAAGTATGTAACATATAACTGATATTTTACCTTGAAATATACATGTACTTTATATTTAAAAGTTCTTCAGACCAGAGTCATTTAAAATCTTAATTTTATTTACTTTTTTAGTGAAAAATTCAGGTAATATGTTTGGATTTCTGTTCTAGTTTTGATAAGTTTTTCTATTAGTCACACCAAGAGGTTTTAACAACCAATAAATAGGTTAGCTAATCACTTGATAATTTTATAGGTTACAACTTATGCCTGGTTTCATAAATCATGAACTTAGTTTTAAAAGTAAATTATGCAAATATAAAATTTTCTTTTTAATGTTCTATTCAATTGTAGTAACTTTTGTAATAACATCCCTTGGTAGCTAAGAATAATTAAATGCATTTTGATTCAAGGTTATCAAGTAGTGTGCTAGTTCAATTGTTGACTTCATCTGATATCATGTGTTCTTTTTAATTATATTTTATACAGTTAACATATTCCTATCTTATTTATATATAAATTCAATTTTTATTATACATTTTTCTTATCTTTCTATGATTTTTTATTTACTTGATACTTTCTGATTAGCATATCTTTGTTTTCAACATTCAGTATCTCTTGTTTGTTATTGGTATATTAAGTTCACATGAGGCAGTAACAAACACACGTAGTTGTAAACGCTAATTTTCATTTCACTGATGCCGATGAGAATTCCCCAACACATACACACACCTCTTCTTTTGAAGAACATTTCTTTAAAAATCATAAGTTTTGAGTTTCCTAACTAATTAGAGAGTAAAAACTAAACATTTTGTAAGGCAATACAAAATTTTGAAAATTTACATTCTAGAAAATTGTGCTTCCAAAGAAATTAAGATTTGAAATATATTTTAAAAACTGCAAATATAGTGTCAGGTTGTAAATGTGCACCATTTGGTTGTTGTTTCTTATTAAATGCTTGGGAGGGATTATGAATAGAGAATAATGACAATAAATTGAAAAATTGATCAAAAAATTTGCCAAATTTTGGACTTTTTATAAGTATGTGGATGATCAGAAAGTACTTTATATTTCTTCGAATAACATGCTTATATTAATTTATAATAAAGCATCTAACATGTATAAATCTAACTCAAGAAACATTCATAATTGCTTATACTGGGTTTTTATCTTTTTCCTTAATATTTGACAAATTATTTTTTTATATTCTTTGACTGCTTTTAAGAAGTAAGATTAACAACAGATTGTCATATTCTTGTGTTAATACATTTTTCATTTTAACATTGATATGTTTATGAAATATTAAGTTAAAAATGTTTTTTGGGTTTATTGAAATTTTATTCTTTCCAGATAATTCAGAATTGACTAATTCCTACAACAATTGGTAAGTATTTCGATTATTTTAAAAGTATTTTCTGTGTATATGTGTATATAATACAATGTTGAATTTAGAATGGAGAAATTGAGCACCCTTAACCTGTAATTTTTGTTGCATCCGAGCAAAATTTGTATCATTAATGATTGCTCTAGCAAAACTAAATACTAAATTATTAATCTAGTGCCTTATTTAGGTGTTTTTTTTTTTAATGTCTTTTTTTCTGTTTGTCTTAATTTTTGTTAAACTAACCTGAATTTTAAGTTTTGTGATTTTCTACTTGAAGGCTTTCATTTTACACCAGTTTAAAAAATAATTTTAAAATTAGATAATTGAATTATTTTCCATTCTAAAAATGCAAAATAAAAGAGCAAAACTTTTTCATTTATGGTCTTTATAAATAGAATTGTTAATGCTTTGAAATAAAAGTGTACTTAAAAAACAACAATTAGAAACATTAAAACTATTTAAGCAGATTTATATAAAGCAGAACTCTAGTTTCCCCCCCCATGTTTGGTTCTTTTATTGAATATTTGTTAACAGGAATTCCAGGATTTCAGGGTCTTAGGTGTAAATATGGCCTCAGTAAATAAAGAAAATTGGGGAAATTAATAAATATATAACTTTATGAAACATTTTTGTATGAAACATGTAAAAAATGGACCTTCAATCTGTATAGTAAAATGAACAAATATATAATTTTTATAAAATTATAATTAATGTAACTGTATTGTGCTTGTTTTATTTCAACTAAAGTGTTTTTGCTTAAATTAGCTTTTATAGACATCAATGTTTGAATATGTTTTTAAAAATATGGATTAATAGTATGAATGTATATGAATCACACACATACATACTTAGTTTTAAGCTACATTTAGTGCTCAAAATTGATATGCTTCACTTCATAAGTAAGTTTTAACTTTATGTACTAAAATTTGTAACAGATGTCGATTTCTCACTCCATTTATTAATATGCAAGATGTTTATTGTATTTATTAAAATAAAGCTCAGTGTCTTGTTGAAATGCCTTTAGTGGCACTGCTAATTAACAATATTGTCTTAGCTGATAATTTGCAGACAGTAGTAGGCGAGTGGTCGCGACGGGCATTGTTTCTGTTAAATCAGGGGTAATAAACCTTTTTTTTCCTGCCGGGCCACATACATATGTTATGCAACATGAGGATTAATTGGGGAAGGGGGGGAGAGAAATGAAATGCTTTTAACACCATGATAACATAGAAAATTTAAAATGTGAAAATTGATCAAAATATTAAAACTCCTATTTTGGGGTTTTTTTAATTATTATTTTTTTATATTTTTATTTTTGTTACTGAATTTTTCTAAATTGGAAGCATTTAAGAATCACTCTTTCACAATTTCTGCATCAGCAAACGGTTTCATATGATTACCAATGATATAACAAATTTAATAGAGTGCCTTTGTTATCGCTGTCACATTACCACTGACATTTTTGCTGTTGTAAAGATTATTCAAGAAAGCCTATTTATCATCTCTTGAAAGAGATCTTCATGGAAAAGTGTCATTGAACAATTCCTGATTGTTTGTTTTTTTTAAATACGCTTTTGTGACAAATCAAACAATTACTGAACCATGCTTGTTTTTCATTACAAAATAGTCAACTTCCCAATCATCTTGAAATAATCTATTTTCTTCGAATATTTTTTGCTTGCAAGATATGAAAGATTGTTAAAAATTAGTTCCACTCATAAAATGGTCGCTACTCCACTGTTATCTATTATCACTCAGGAAAAAAATATCAATTCGAACCCATATGACATCAACAGCAAAAAGCAAAATTGATATATTTGATTTTTTAACAAAGAATTTCCCACTAAATTTTTATAAATAAATAAATTTCTTAGAGCAATGGGCCACTTAAAAAGGCCAGGTGGGCCGCAGGTTGAGTATTGCTGTGTTAAATCGTGGTTTTGAGTTCTAGTTCCACTTACAACCTGCTATGCAAAGGAGTTGATGCATGTGCTAGTTCAGGTGATGTCCTTGTCACTTGACCATGGTTTAACATTGGGAGCTGGTCATCATTGGCCATCATGTTGCTTCAGTTTGTTAATTAACAATCAGTCAATCAAGCTGACAATTTGCAGATACTTTTATAGAATCCATGATTTTCAATTTTCAGATGTATGGAGCACCTGTGTTATTTAAGAAACATTAAGAGGAGAAAAACATTAAATATATTTCTGTATTAATATTTAAAAGAAATATAGTATTTACTCTAAACTTCACAATTTTTTAAATTTCTAAAAAAAATTATATCAGCTAGTTCTTCATGTAATAGTAAAAGGGAAGAATATGAAAAAAAAAATTAAGCAGTTTTAACTTGAATTTCAGTCGTTTTTTTGCAGAAGTGCAACATTGCGCAGTAGTGCTGTAAATTACAAAACTTTTTTATATGAGGATTTTATTATCATCATAAAATGTTTAAATTTCTTACCTGGTAATTTATTTCGTCAATAAACAAGAGGAAGCATAAAATATAATGGATTCTTTTGCAGCCAAAACACAGTTCTTGAGGCATTGGAGATTTTTACAATTATAGTGATTTCTGGAAAAAATGTACTTTCTTCTAGTGACAAAATTAGCATGTATTTCGTTGCAGTAATCTTTTTCTTCTCAGATAAGTGATTTGTAGGTAATTAAAAAAAAAATATTGAGTCTGTTAAATTAAAATTAATCATATGTTGCAGAAATGCAACAGTGCAAAGTTAAGGGTTAAGTCATTTAGCAGTTTTTCATCTACTATAAAATCCAGCATATAACGCACACACCCTTTTTTGCAAAGGAACCTGAAATGTATGTGTGCAATGCTCTATGTTTTGAAGTATTATTCCAAGTCTTTAAAAAAAATAGTATATTTTTAGAACTTCAAGTATTTCATTCTATGTAGAGCTCTAATTTTTTTGTATGCTCATCTTTCTTTATTTTTAAAGCCAACATGCACCCGTAAATTTCAATTTTGTTTTCTGTATTTAAAGTGAGTGCTATGCACCAGATCGTACGGCACATCTGTAACAAGCAATTGCACTTAAATCAGAAAAATTCAAACATTGACTATCTAAAATGTAATTATTGTATGATTATAAATTTTTCTTTTAATTTTTTCTCAAGTTCATGTTTTAATTAAATTTACTATATGAAATTAATTAATCAATTGTTAACATCATTTTCAAGTTATTATATGCATTATTAACATAGTCAGTAACAATGAAAACTTATGGAATTAAAAGTCTTTCTTTTCCCTTCTTTTTGACAACTGTCCAATTATGGAAATTTTTGAAGTTGCAATTGATAAACTTTACCTTGTGGACTAATTCTACAAAATTTAAAATTATTCTTATTATATATAAACTTTAAAATATATTCTTGAAAATTACTTAAGAAAAATATAAGAAATCATTACTATTGAAGAAAAATAGTTTTTCTTCAGCCTTAGTGATCTTTTAAGTTGTTTAAAATTTGGTGACTTTGTTTAACAAATTAATTAATTGCAAGTTCAGTAATGAAATAAGTTTAATAGAGTTTCTTTAGGGAGTTTTTTTAGAAAAAGAAATTAAACATTTGCTACTTTATTTTGTATTTCACTACTGTTAAAATATTGATTGATGCAATATTTGTCATTAAATATAACAAAAATTTCATTAGTCTTAAATAAATTGTAAATTTTGTAGTTTCAGAGATTATTATTTTTAGAAAAATTCTTATTTTATGAATGGCATATTCTGCTTTGTTTTTAAATATTTTATCTATATTTCTGTTTTGTCCTTTTGTATGGATATAGGTCATTCAATGTAATTATTATTTTAAAATATCTTATTATACTTTCACTTAATGTAAGAAATTTTATTTACTTACTGTAGTTATAAGTATATGACATCTTTTGAAAATTATTTTTGTGACATAATATATATTCCTTTGTAAGTGTGATCTGATACACATGTATATTTTCACATTTACCTTTTTATTTCATTTAGCTTTGTTTCAGCAATCATATGCAAAATTACAACTTATGAAGCGTATGATATCTTTTAAGATGACTTAGTTTACTTTTGTTATGTATCATTGAAAATGCTCCCACATGATGAGAATGATTGATTATAAATTTTAAGTTTGAGTTTTGAAAGAATTTCATTTTTAATTTGTTGTCACACCAAGAAATGGTATTGTAGTTCAACAGTTAAATTTGTCCTTTTGTCATGCAGTGAAAACGAAATCTCTAAGAATGCAGATGCGGTGGACATTTATGAAATTGAAGAATTTCCTGATGAGATTATTCCAACATATCAGGCAGAACCTGTTGATTTTCCTGACAGTCCTGATCATTCAAGACTTTTAGAAATTTCAGTTCAAGTAAGTTTATATGAGAACATTTTAAAAACTTACAAGTGTATGTATGCATAATAATAGGGTGTGAGGCATTCTAATTTTATATATATATATATTGTGAGGTATTTTTTTACTGGTGTAAAATCTTATTTTTATGAAATCAGAAAAATGTTGCAAACCAATGTAACATTACCCAGTAATGTATCCTAATTGGTATAAATTTGACTGGAGTCATACCATCTTTCATGGTCGATGGTATATTAGACATGTGTACTGGTCTTTCTTGCAAAAATATCAAAGCTCATTTTCTTTTTTAGAGTCCAGGGCAAGTGTGCTTGATATCTGAAGATGATGATTTTGAACTAAAAAAGGGCAAGTTATTTATTTATATCTTCAAAGCTTATTTCCCTTTAAATATTTAAAACAGGCTGCATTTAACAAAATGTTTTTATGTGATTTTTTCTGATTTATTTACGGGTTATTTCATTCAGTTTTGCCTTTTTTTATTATTAATTTCAATTTAAATATTTTTACTTTAAAAATAAATATTAAGTTGTTTTAAAAATATTATGTTCTTTACTTCAGATGTTTGGAAGTAGCAAAATGTTTTATTTTCAAATCCTGCATAATTAGAATTTAATCATTTTTTTTTTTTTGAGTTATCATACAAAATTTATATATGTCCATCTATATAAACTAATAAAAATAAAATTATTCTGAGTTTTTACTACATATCCAAATTTTTATTCACTTATTTAAAATGTGTTCATTTCAATTAATCTTAATATAAAAGCTTAATTAAAGCATTGTTTGATATAAAACTATGCATATACTATCTATCTTGTTTCTAAATTTCAAAAGACTACAGTAATATTATCTGAATGACTTTTTTTAATCAATAGAAAATTTTGAAATCAGCATGGAAAAATAAAATCTATAAAAAGTAATTTTTTGTTAATTTAAATTCATTCGTATAGTTTTTTAATTTTGTTATTTTGTAAGAATTTTTATTTTTAAGCATTTTGTTATTGAAATCTCCTTAGATATTTTAATTTGTAAAGAATACCTAGAAGTCAATTTGATAAAATAATTTTTAATTCATTATGCAATTTTTCATAAAATTGTAACAAATATATATGCTAATAATTTGAATGGAAAGTTTTTCTGTATGAGTAAAAATATTTTTTTGTACTTTACAGATGTTATGGTATCAGAAGGGACTGGTACTTTGAAGAGAATTGCTGTTAATCCCAAAGTTCTGGAGAGCCAATTCATGATGATCAGAGAAGTCTGTCCTCTCTCAGCAATAGGAGTGATGCTTTCTCTCAGTCTGGAAGACATCATTTTGGATGATGATGCAGCCACAATTGAAGATCTGGATGACAATTCTGATTGTGATTCAGGTCAGAAGTTAATATTGTTTTCCTTGTACAAAAAAAAAATTTACTTTCAAATTTATAATAGCATATATATGTGTCATTTTGACTAATAATAATATGTGTTAACTAGTCATTTATAGCAAAAGGCATGACATATTGATATTAATCATTTTTGCCTTGCGACTGATATTGGAATGTGTTTTGCTATTGCTGTATGTCTTGTAGCTAAGTAACTGTAAATTGTCCCTCCAAGTTTGTCTGCTTAAGAATAAAGATAGAATGTTTGAACTGCTCTCTTTGTCAGAGTAATTTAAAAATTAAATTCCGAGAACTTATTTTTACAATTTTTGAAAAGTACTCAAAATTTGATTTACACATAACTTCTTGATTTTTCAAAATGATTGCACAAAATTTTATTTTCCTGTATCTGACTACATTTTCCTGTTTGGGCCAAAGATTAAAAAGTTTGCTCTAAAATTATGGATTTATTATGCAATGGCCACCACTGAACCCACTCTGCCAGGCAATAATGTAAGCTTCAATAGCCATTCAATGGTGAAATCATGTCATTTGAATTGAAAATATAGTCCTAGAAAAGTAAAGGATTAAAAATCTATGAAATTCATCTGTTTTATTTAGGAGAGAATCAGGTATACACGTTTGAGGTATTTTTAACACGGGCGCGAATTATTTTAAAAAAATTTATAAAAAAAATTATATATATTATTTGAGTCATTAAAAAGTATTAATGCAAACACTTATTGTTAAAAGTTTAAAAATTTTAATGAATATCATATCGACTACGGTTTTTTTTAAATTGTTAAAAATTTTTTTTTTATTTTTATCAATGTTACCAGTCATTTTTTTTTTAATACAGAAATAGGAATTTAAAGTTATGAATTTTTGAAACAATATGATTTATAATTTTTCCAATTCTTTATTTAACAGTGGAATATTATTAATGGCTAAAAGTGTGTTGTGCGGGTTTTTTTTAGACAGAAAATGTTTCTTGTTTTCTATTTTTAAAAAGGATTTAATGCAATATTGGAGAAATATGTTATTTTTCTCTGTTGAAGAACTGCATCTCTAAACTTAAAATTTGTTTCTAATCTTCCTTTAATAAATAGTATTAGTATGTAATGGTTTGTGTTAAATAAAGGAAAATTTTGTGTTTTGATTTTATTTTTATTTTTTTTGATTTATTCCCCTTTAAGTGATCCAACCCCGAAATGCTGCAGCTGGGGAAATTTTGAAGAAGGTGTGAAATGTACGGGAATAAAAGAAAGATACATGAAAGTCATTGAACCATATCGAAAAGTCCTTTCCCATGGAGGTGAACTTCTTTTTCTCATAATTTGTCTCCTTACAACAAAAATTTCATCAACTTTTTTTTTATAGTTTTTGCAAATTATAATAGAATAACAAGTTTTTGAACTGTGTTTTAGAAGAAAATAGTATAAAATTTTCAAATCTGAATGTAATATTTTTAATGAAATTTTTTTACCAAAAATTTTATCCCCATCCCTTAGGGGGTGGAAGCAAATCATATTTGTTTTCCTACCAGTCGTAAATTGAAAAATTATGAATATGTTATGGACAATTTATTCTTGTAAGAATGTTTTTCTCATTCTGAAAAATTTTATAGTCTGTAATAGAGTGTTATGTTTTAAATTTTCTTAGTATCATGTTGTATAAAGTGGTTTCAAAATGCAGTTTAATCCCTTGAGCACCATGTAACCACTAGTGGATACATGCTATGTATAGTGCAAAATCCCAATGTAACCTCTGGTGAATATATGGCTTATTTAGATGTACAACCAGTAACCAGCACAGGAAACATTATAAGGTGGATTTTCTTTTATTGAGATTGCATAAAATTACAGAAGTTAAGTTACAAAATGTCAGGGTTCAAAAATTTGAAGAATAAGAAAATTATAATCAAAATTACAAATTTTTGTGAAATTGTTCAAAATGTTTCTTGGAGCAAAAAGCTTTTTCACATGCTTTACATAAATGTATTATCATTTTTATTCCATTTCCTCATCTTCATCACAAATAGATAAATCTGTATCAGAGTCACTGTCATATTCATCGGTTTCTGGCAAATATTCTCATTCAGTATCACTTACGTTAACCCTTTCGCGTCTAACAGGACACATATGTCCCAAGCAAGTTTCAAAAAATTCCTTTGGGACAGAAACGCTTTTCTGTCTAATTGGAGACTTTCCCACCAGTCCTGCCAATGTTTTTGAAAGTATTTACATTCACAGAACATAGATGGTGCTTTCGTACATAATGCAATTTCCGCGTTTTTGAAGTGTTATTGCAGCTCATTCCATACTGTACAAATGTAAATAGTTTAGTTTTGGAAAATACCACCTATTTTCGATTAAATTTTGATTGATACATAAATCTAAAACCAGATAAGTTACTCACGAAGTGGATTAGCTCTAATAAACTGGTAACTGGCAAAGTTTTACTTCCGTTTTTATTATCGGGACATATGTGTCCCTCTCGTCTTGGATAGTGGGAACACATTGTCCCGACAGTCTTATGTGATCATTTCTTCTGATATATTTTTTGGTTACTTTTGAATTAGTTGCTTATTATTTTTAATTTAGGCACGCATTAATTCAATCTAAAATAACTCGGCGCCGGGGACTTAACTAATGAAGAAATGAAAAAAATTTTAGAAGAGTCAGATGACGAATATATTGATTTTGATGATGAAATACATGATCCCGACTTTCAGGATCCAGCACACAATTTGCAGTACTCATCCGATTCAGACGAGTGTGAAATGGATATTGATCATAATACCATCCCCCAAAATGCAAAGAACAGTGATGCTTTGAGTGATACTAATACGGCATCACTTTCATCAATTGATGAGATGCCATCAGCTACTGCTTCAGGCTGCAGACCAATCTTATGGTTTCATGCAGATTCAAGTTTTCAACCTCGAATGACGATTCCAGTAGAATCATCTAGTTTGTTATTCAACTTAAATTGTTCAGCTACCGAATTAAACGTGTTTCTCAAGTTATTTCCAAAGAGTCTTATGATTTGGATCTCTCAATACATAAAAAAAGCTAAATACGCAAAAGTAAATCGCAGATGAAAGAGGGAAGCAAAGAAGAATTTAAGTCCTGTGGCAATGGAATTCCCTACAACAAAATCATAGGAGGTGTAGCCCTTTGCAGACCAAATGGCAAATGTCTATGAATTAGATCGAAAATCTTGCAAGTGGGGGGAAAAAAATATTTTTCGCCTATTGATGAGCACAGTTGTCAACTCATGGATTTGCTGCTGGGGAACTTAAACATCAAAAAACCCCACTTTGATTTAATTGTACCTCTTGCAGAAGCCTTGATGTTGTCTGGAAAGCTCAATGCACAGTATCAAGTCGTAGAGGAACTGGATGCCCATCCAAAACATCACAAAGCTTACTCAATGTTGGTGACCATCTGCCAGTAACAACAAAAACACGACGGCAGTGCCGTAAATGTGCATAACAAAAGAAAGAATTGCATACTAAAATAATGTGCACGATGTGTAATGTTCCATTGAGTATTGATTGTTTTAAACCATATCATTCTTAATTAAATTTTTATGACCAGAATATCATTGGTTTTCTTTACAAAATTACTCATTGAAGACTACTGGGACACGCATGTCCCAGTGGTCAGGACTGATGGGACATTTATGTCCCGGTCCTAAATCAGTGTTTAAAATTTTCCTAAAAATACAACATCTTAGTTTTAGCATTATATATAGTGTGCCCTATGTACAGCTTATGCTACCAAAATTGTTTGTTGTAAAAAAAAACTCTTCGCGAAAGGGTTAAAATCCAACAACAATGCCATATTAGCAAGAAGTTAAAATAATCAATAAAATAGTTATACAGACTTCAGAAAGTGAAACAAAATGCAAACAAATGTGCGCCTTAGTCGGAGTCAAAAGAAAAAATGGAGTCTGCATCATAATGTCAAGATCAGTATCCCAAGTAAGCACAATCTGGTGTGCAAGTGGTTCATTGTAACAATAACTACTGAGGATATTGGCATGATAAGTTTGTCATAGTTTATACCAAATAACATGACGTGGGGTCTTTTTAATGCCAACTTTTTACTATGAATTTAATTTCAGTTTTTTTTAGGTAATTTTTCACTGCAGCTGTTTTGTTAAGTTGACTTTTTATCAAATGTGTTTGCTACTATATTTTAAAGTTTCTAATAAATCATATTGATAATATACTAAGCATTATGTGTTTTGTTTATGCTAAGGTATGTGATTGTGACTCTGGATGAATTGGTTGCTGAAGATTATATTTTAATATATCTCCATGGAGCCACAGAGCGAAGCAATATGCCAAGTTTTGGATGGTTAAAGAGGTGCTATCAGATGATTGATAGAAGGTTAGCCTAAAAAATATGAAAGAATTTCATTCTGTCTATATGTGGATGTATCTTTAATTTCATATTATTTAAAATATATTCCTTTGTAGTGGTTTCATTTTCCTAAAAATTAAAATATTGCTTCTTTTTGTGTTTAAATGAAAATTTAAAACTATGGAAGAATTCTTTCAAAGATGGAACTTCAATTATATATATATATAAATAATAATCTTCCATCAGATTTTGTTTCAAGGAAAATTAACACCTGCAAAGTTCAGGGCTGTTAATTTTAATCGATGAATTGAATTTCATGTTTTATGTTCTTATGTATAATTCAATGTTCATCCAAATTAACTTTTAAAAAAAAAATCTACACACATTATTTACTAACCAATTTTATTGTTTTAACTCTGCTAATGTTTGAAGAAAATTATATTGAATAATTATTGTGATAATTATCTATAAATTAGAATAAATTCATATATATATAATTATTTAAGGTAATTAAAATATTTTTCTTATTTAAAATTCTTTGAAATGGCTCTGATTTTATGTAAATAAAACTCAACATTATTTATTTCAAGGTATTCATTATTTTACTTTTAAACATTCTTTTAAATACTTTTTAGATCAAATGTCCTAATTTTTTTATATGTACTACAGACATTATATTTGAATTTTTGTAATTTGATTATTCCCCAACTCTTAAAATCTTTTCTTAGGCTGAGAAAAAATTTGAAGGGATTATACTTGGTCCATCCAACTTTTTGGTTGAAGACAATAGTCATAATGACGAGACCATTTATAAGGTAATTTTTGTGTTTTAATAACTCAAATATATTTATACATCAATTTGCAAGTGTTTTATTTTCCTTTAATTAGGGATATTTAAATTAAATTGTATAAAGTATGTAATCAATTTATTATAAAATGAGCTGTGAAAAAAGTGCTTGAGAAATATGAGCATGGACCTTTTTAACATCTTGCTGCATTTTTAAAATTTTTAGCTGGTGAATTAATATGGGAAAATTGAATAATTCTTCAAAATACTTATTCATATATATAAAAATACAGTATTTTGAAATTATAAAATAGGGGCAAAAAAAAATTTTAAATATTTTTCTTTCAATATTTTTTTTTTGGGGGGGGGACTATATTACTCCTTCTTAGACAACTTCACGCATGGATGTTGGTTCTTTGTTAACTTGCCTTTGTCTTAATTTTCCTGATTATTTAATTTTTCTATTACAAATGCATTGTTAGTTTGTTTTCCTCTCTCAATGAAGAAAATGTTTGATTAGATTATTATAATAACTGAGAATAAATAACTATGTGTATGCTGCTCATACTAAACAATAACATTGTTTACTGAACAGTGTGGGGGAGCTACTCAGTAAAATAGAGCAGTTGATTAAAAAAATTACTTTTTTAGAGAGGATAAACGTTTTGCAATAGGTGCTGTTTAAATCTTTTCCTGATAAAAAATTAGACTGTTTAAAAGGTAAATGTTGCGTATAATAATAGTCCTGAATGTGTAAAAAATATTGCTTTAAATTTTTGTATTAATATTTATAAGTTATTTATTTATTTATTTTTTTTAAATTTATCGTCTTCCAGTTCAAAATTTACCCGAAAGTTGAAATTTGTGTACAGCTTGAAGGAGCTTTCCAATTTGGTGACTTTGGATTATGTGTGCATTCCAGATAAAGTCAAACAGTAAGTAAAAAATTTCTGAAGATTTTTTTCTCCTGGAATTTATTGCAATTATTCGACTGAAGAATTGATGAACTTTTGTAACCTTATGTTTTGTTTGTGTTGATATCCTGGTAAATTGAGAAAGAATGTTTTTTTTTTTTTATTTTGGACAAACTATGCCCTTACAAAAAAAATTCAAATATTGATTTCTTTGTATGAAAATTTTTATTGGTTTTTTGTTTGTCTATTTAAGTACTGGATTGCAAAGATGTTTTTAAAGGGAAATGTTGATTTTAAAATGGAATATAAAATATTTTTAAAACGTAAAGTGACTAAAAATGTGTCAGAATACTTAAATTGAAACAATTCTTTTCGCTATTTTGAATTTTGCTGAAACATTTATTGCTATTTTAAAGAAATATGTTTCTAATTCATTCTTTTAATCAATCTCTTTCATTAAAACATTAGATTAAATTATGAAATCGTTTCTGCTGTTAAACTGCATAATATAACTAATGATTTCAACCATTTAATTGGCTTTCTAATTAAAACTGCTTGAATGATATACAATATGTTTTATATTTATTTTAATATTAATTGCAATACATTTTGATTCAATAAGAGCTGGGTTTTTTTTGTTTTGTTTTTTTCCAATTTTAACTTAGGTTAAGCAAATAAAAATAGAATATATATATAATATATATAGAATTTCAAACATATAAAAAAATAACATTACCAAATAAAGCTGCTTGTTTTGAGTTTGGATATGTGAGTGAGCTAGAGTTTTGTGTTTGCATTTAATGTAAGAAATTTTATGTATAGTTCTAATGTTTCTTAATATAAGTCAAATTTTGCCATACAATTATCCTTTATTCTATTTTATACAAAAACTGCTCTTTTGGTTTTCTATCGATTGTCCCCTACCTCTGTAGAATGTGCTCTCCTTTAAAAAAAATTAAGAATTCAGAAAGTTTTTTTATCTAATAATCAATATTGTTTATATTTATTTTATTATATTTAGCTATTTTGCCTTTTTCTAATGCTGTTTGTTGGTTTTTGTTGATAACACTTTTTGTATTGCATTATTTCCTACTTTGATAAAAACTTATTGTTACCCATCCAACTAATATTATAACTACTAATATCTACTCTGTTTAACCACCTAAAGATTTGATGAAGACTTGTTTCCTGATTAAGCCCAGCAGATTTTGAATTTTATGGTAGGTTTTTATTTTTCTGAATCATTTCTCTCCCCTTTCTAATTACTAATTACCAAACAAAATAATAACTATGTTATGTTTCTAAAGTGCTTATGTACTATCCTCTCTTTTACTGTTCTGTGATGTGACTATATATATTTTTATTTACGAGTCAGATGAAATTACATGTTTATTAACTTTTTACAATGTTTTTTAATGCATGATTTTAATCAATGTTTCTGATATATTTTATATTCAATGCAATAATTTTTTTAAAAGTTCAATACTACAAAAGCAATACCTCATTTTGATTAAATTTTATTTCATATTTGGAAAAGTAATAATAATTTGCCTTGTAGCCAAAAGATGACACAGCCACTATAACCTAGTGTGGTATCAGGCTTGTAGTTGTCAATGTCCTAAACAAGCTGCTGGTTGTAATCCTGATACTGCTAAACTAAGCTAAACTCAGTGGTACAACAGCCCATAAGAGTCAAGGTCTACTGTGCCTATTATCAGTTTTCCTGACCTTAGGCACTGAGATGCATGAGCAGATTTACTGGTCAGGGGGTCACTCTGATGTGAAACACTCATTGTTTAGTTCCCAAGCAAGCTTGGTACTTATTTTATTGACCTACTGAAGGGATTAAAGGCTGAGTCAACCTTGCCAAGCCAGGGATTTGAACCCCAGACCTGTGGCTTGGAAGCGTGATACGCTACCACTCGACCACCAGGCTTTGATACCACCAAACATCTGTTGTGTAGGGAGGCTGACATGTGTTAACTATGTCATGGCTCAAAGTCACACATTGCAATGACATGTAGGTGCCAGCGAGTTGGCATGATGTGGTAGTTTGGAGAAGGGCTGCCAGCTCAGTTGTTGTCCTTGTCACTTGACCGAGACTTCAAAGTTATAAGTTCCATTGCCAGTATCCCTTGTGTTGCTTTGTAGTGTGACGTTAATAAACACTCACACAAGCTTAAATGAAGTCATTGTCGTTGAACCATGGCTTAAATTACAAGGCAAAAAGGAGCTATCTTTATTTCCCTTTACCTTGATTTTTGAACCAACAGAAACTATCCTGTTGTCCAGAATATCTATTCTCATTAATCTAGTGTAGGCTCCAGCTTGCCAGGAGGATTAAAAACACAAGAGTATAACATTTTGGAGATGAAGTCTTTACTTATAGGAAATAATGAATCTCAAGTCTAAGATATGTTGTGCCTTTACATTAACCCCTTAAGTGTCGTTGGTGTGTGTATACACATCCTGCTGGGCTGATGTGTTTAGGGCCCCAGTATACTCATCCTTCCGAAGGAGAACTTTTTGTATTGTGCTGCTCTGTTTAAAGCTAATCCCACAGCTTTGGAATACAATAAAATGACACTGACAGTGCTTCTAAAAAATTTACTTATTTCGAAGAAGAGGTGGGGAGGGAATTTGAAAGGATATATTCCAAGAACAATGAAATTCATAGCTATTTTTTTAATTAGTGTTTTTTTCTATTCTTTATTTGCTGTCATTTTTGCTTACCATGAGTAACAGGAGCTTTATAATTTTTTGTACAAATGTGCTGAATGTGATGCTGGTTTATGTGTTCAACCATGTTTCAGGTTAAATCTCAGTACAGATAAGTTATAATTTATTTTTTATTATATTGTAACTAGAGATTAATTTATTTATTTTCATTTTCATATTATTTTATGCTTTTCTTTTCTTTCTTATTCAAAGTGAAAGTAAACAATTTTTAGGTGGAAAAACACGGCTTTTCTTTTCCCCCAATGAACCATGTAACAACATGCGCCTGTAGGAAAAACGGTGGCATTGGGGGGTAGTAAATTTCATAACTACTCTTTAGCAGTTAAGGGGTTAAATTCAAACAGGCTTTAAAAGTCTTCATTTGACATAAAAAAGAGTTGAAAACTAATTAAAAGTCCTATCTTTGCTTTAATTATGGTTCAACATTCAGAAATTTATAATTGGTAGCTCATTTAATTCTAGAATGACCTTTAAATCCAAACTGTATGTGAGAGCAAATGATATAAATCGTGATATTGTTTCTGAGAACATTGGTCTTTTCAATGTACTAGCTTATGAATTTCTTAAAATGAAAACAAAAAGATATGCTACTCTTTTATCATTATTACTAAAGCAACTTTTATATTTTGTAAATGATATTAAGCAGCAGATTTGTTGAATGTGTGTAAAATATCTGATTATAAATTATTTTTAAAAATTGATACATTTAAATCAAAAAGATTTTAACGGACCAATTCTTAAAAATTATAAATGCTTGCATTGTGTGTTGTATCTCAGTATGGGTGGTTTTTTGACAATTCTATAAATATGAAGATTATGAAATTCTTTGTGCATATTTAATTATATGTTTTATTTTCTTTAACATTATTGCTGTAAGTGTGAAATATGATTGAGAATCTATAATTTCATCAAAATTTTGTATTAGGATAATTGTTGTGGAAAAGTAATGAACTTTATATATATATATTTTTTTAATTTAAATGTTAAAAAATAAAATTTTAAACTTTTATTTAAAAAGGGTTTTGTTTTGTTTTTATTACACATTAATTTTGAGGAAAAACAGTTATTATTGCTTGATATGATACAAAAGCTATAAATATGAACCTTTTATTCTTAATTTCCCATCAAAACTTATGCATTTTTTTTTTTTTCGCGGTACAGGTTAGATTTTGAGAAATCTATGAGAGAATACTTGAGACACATGAAACCCAACAATTTGAATTCAAATCCTGTGTATTTAACATACTTGGACTCTCTGTATAGGACATGATTGTATTTTGGAAGAAAAGTGTTGGAATTATATTGGAACTGCTTACTTACATGGACTAATGACTAAGAAAAGTCTTTTGATAAAAAATGAGCTTTGTGTATGATCTCAGAGGGTTATAACTTTGTTTTAGCACTCACATCTAAGGAATTCCAAAATATATCTATTGCAGTTGAACTTTTAATATTGGAATGTTTCATCAAATTATACTTTGTTCAGATTGTGATAATCTTCTTGTTGCATTTTGTTTCAAGTTTATTTTGTTCTTATAGGGTTTTTAAAAAATAAGCTTAAATGTCGTTAAAAAAAATAGGTTTTGCCTTTTTTTAAAATTTTACTTATATGCTTTAAGGTGGTGTAAAATATAATAATAGTTTTTATATAAATTAATTTTAGTGTTTAATTAATTTTGTTGGATGTAAAAAAACATTTGTTAGATAGAAAAGGTAATCATTAAAAATATATATTATTTAAAAGTTATTTTTTAATAGTTGTTAATAATAAGTAATAACAGCTTCAATGTAACTGACTTTGTTTTCTTAATTTATGTTGTTTTTGTATGAATTAACTCGAGAATATATTTAATAAATTTTATTGCAACTTATATTAAATAAATCTAAATTTATTAAAGTATGCTGACGTACATTTTAATTTTTATGCAATTTGCTTGTTAAATTTGAACAAGCTCATTTTTTAATTGTTCCTGTCCTAATTTTTTACAGTCTTTATATTATTTTTAATATTTATGGGCAATTTTGATCTTGATTTTGGAACTTTTAAAAGTTATTAAAATAAATATCATCACATCATTTATAATTACCACTATGTTTATTTAAATCAAAAAGTACTGCCTGGAAGTTTTTTTATACTTAAAGGTTCATTAAAAAATGATTTATTTTCATTAAAAGACAAGTCATACTCGGGGCTATTATATTATCAATAAATTCTATTTGAAGATCTATGTGATAGTTTGAAATCTAGAACATTCCAATTTCATTGAAAGTTTTATTCAATCAATGTGTTCATGCATTAAATTATTAAATGCATTTGTGAATGTATAATGTCTGCTTTGTGAAGTAGTATTTATTTGATAGTTTAAGCATGTGTTGTATATCCATTGTACTGTTTAATATAGTATTTAGAAACTGTTGAATTCAGATGCATTTATGCTGAGGAATTGTGAATCTTTCAAAAGTTTTTTTTTATATTAATGAAAATGGTTCAGTAAAATATATCATTTTTACTTTTATAATTCAGAAATGTGCATTATGAAATTCTTGTATGTAGATTCTACCAATGTTTTTTGAAACAAGATTATCCCCTAAGATATTTTAGATATTAAAAAACTTTCATTACAAGTTTGATATACTAAAATTATATTATTAATTAACCTTAGTATATTGTGCATATTTCAAGTAGTATTAGTTTGAAGATTCTTTTCATGATACTCTTGTTAAATAAGCAAATAGGTTTTTTAAAAAAAAAATAGTTTCTGCTGTAATAAAAAAATTCAGAGTGAAGTTATATATTATGTAAATAAGTATAGGTATATATTCCTGCCAAAAAAGCAGCCAGAAGTTTTATAACTTTACTGTTGAGAACAAAAATATTAGGCATTCCTACTTTGATTGTTAGTGTACTTAGAATTTTAAAATTTATATTACTTTTGATTTAAATAATATATCTATACAAAAGTGATGTTGCTTGGAATTTAAATTAAAGTCTATTTAACTGAAGAAATATTAATCCTTTTAGCTTATTGGGTCATAGAATTGTGTTTTGTGTTTCTAAAATTGTAATCGATGTTTAATTACTAACCATCCATAAAGATTTGAAAGAACACTTTAACAATATATTTAAGTTAACTGATATTTTGGTTTAGCGTGCTAAATACACATACACGGGCAAATAAGAAATGATGAATGTGTAAGAATATTTTTATAATCATCTATATTTTAAATTCTCTTATAATAATTTTTTTTCTAAGTGTTGAAATTTTAAAAACACGATGAAACAAGAAAAACTAAGGGAAATTGATTGGCATAAAATTAAATGTATTGATTATTTAAAAAAAAAAAATATCCAATTGGTAACAAAGATTTAGTATTATTTAAATATAAATAGTTAAAAATTAAATTTAGTTGTTTTCTAATGAGATATTTAAAAACAAATTGCATGCCTTTCAGCTTACTCTTAACTTTTTTGTTCCCTTTGAAGGAGAGATTAATAAATTTCCTAAATAGTTTTATATTGAGATGAATTCTCAAAAAAAAAAATGTGCCATTTTTTATACTACTACTAGTGTATTGCTTGGAAATTTGTTGTTAAATTGAAGTAATTTTCATTTTGTTTTATACTGTGCAATATATTTTTCAATAATTTTATGCTTTCACTGCAATGGGAAAGAAATGTTAATATTGCAGTGAATCATAATTATTATATTAAAGACATTCTGTTTTTATATATATCCTGATATGTATTTTTACTTACAGATGTTATCTTTTGAAATATTATCATAGATGCAACTTTTTAATTCTGTGCAAGATAAATTATTGTTCAAAGTATTTTGTGCCATCATATTTACACAAAGCCAAATGTGACTTTTTAAACCATGAAAAGAATATTAGTAAGCTTGTTCTATTTAAGAAAACTACTAAGCCATATTTATTATAGAATTAAGTTTAAAATGTTATTAAATATATTAAAAGAAATTAATATAGTTCTTAGACTGAAGTTATTTTTTTAATTGTTTACTTCTTTTACATTTCCGAAAAGGAAATACTTTATTCATTCAGTCTTGTTTATTGAATCGTTTTAATAATTAATAGTTATTATTTAGATTAGCTTAAGTGAAATTAATTATACAGGATGATGTTAAAATTCTTCTAAAATGTACAAAATGTTTGACTGTCTGTAAAATTTATTATGTATTTGAATGTTACTCAAAAAAATTTTATAGACTTTTTACTATAGTAAATATTAACTGTATTGTGTTTAAAAGTAGTGTTACCATATTACTAGTAATGCTTTTTAGCATTATATCTTAACCAGCAAAAGAATATCAAACAAAGTGTTGTTTAAGGCATGCACTTTTTCACGTTAAATGTCACCATTCAGTAAAGTATATGCTTTTTGCACAATTGAGCACCAACATCAACTTGTTGAAGTCCTTTTAAGAAATTTAATAATGTACTTATATATCTGATTATTTTGTCATATTTCTTTAAAAAATCTCATTTGATAATGAGAATAGAAGGCATTTTGTGTATTGAACTTTTTTATTGTTTGTTTAATTGTTTGCTAAGAGAATTTCTGCGAATAAAATCATTTTATTTTTTAATACACAACCTTTTGTATCATTATAACGTGCATAACGTTTCTTAGCTAAGTGCTTTTGGAAGTATTTTAATAATTACATTATTTTGTATAATGTATATTCCCTTCCATGTGAATGATTGCAATATTTCCATTTACAAATTATTTTTTCATTTCTCTCCCCTTTTCTTTACTTTTATTCTAATAAAGAATTATTTCCATGAAATATATGGAATGAAATAATTTAAAATTCCGGGATTAAATAAAAATCTGTGCTCTCTCTCCCATCTTCTTTCACTTGCTACTTCATGATAAATGAGAGATTTTACTATGTCAGTAGCAGATTTTTTTTAAAAAAAGAATAAATAAGTTTTATTTAAAAAGTTATGTTTTGTATGTAATTTTTAACAAAATGTGTTCAAATTATGTCAAATATATCTTAGAATGAAGTTAAAATATTTTCGTTTTGAGAAGTTTATGTATTTTTGTTATAGTTAATATTATTTATTTCTTGGATATTTTGAATGTTTAAAGCAAATGATATATCCAAAATGCATGTTTTTTTTTTTTCTAATTTAATCGAATTATAATTTTTAACTCAAATTATAATAAAAATATATCACATTCAAATAGACTGTTGCATACTATTTTATGAGAGCTAAATATAAGGGATTTTTTTTTTTATTTTCATTTGATTAATAATTTAGTTTATTTAAAAGTTATAATTTGCACTGATTGATATCTAATTTTCAGTTATAAAGGTAAATTAATTAAAATTTGAAAAGATGTTGATTGCAAATATTAATAAAATGATTGCACAATTCTTGTTTTCAATTATAACTCTTTGAAGTGATAGTTCCTATATACTTATTTTAAATATTCAAATACATTTCTTTTAGAAGCATCCTTGTTAACACTGAAAATTATTGCTTTTGTAAAAAAAAAAAACAACGTCCACACATATTATTTTGCCAAACTATTATCCTTCCATTTTCAAAAGTTTACATTTTAAACTAATTTAATATATTCCAATATTGTATATTTTATGTATATGTATATATTGCTATACTTGTTGAAAATATATGAAGAGATGCATTTCAAACTACTAGCACTTATTTCAGTTTTATAACACCTTAACTGAATGGATAAAACTATGTTATTTGTAAAAAAATATATATATAAGTTTAAATAAAGCTTTCATGGCTAATATTTCTGTGTGATTTATTGTTGTCCAGAATTTTACGCACATTATATTGCTTGTCGTTCTATACAACTTGCAACCCATGTGAATTACAGCCATTTGCACTTCAAACCACAAAGTTATCAAATCAGAATAGTAATTAAAGGAAGATAACTCTCTATTTCTAGAGTCAATAATTTCCTGTAAGTACGATCAATAAAGTAAAAATTATGTATTTTTCACACAGTATGTACAATGAACACACATAGGGATTTATGCAAAAAAATTTGGTACTCTTTCGTTTCGCTGGCTCAAATCTCGCCAAGCAGGCTTTAATAGCGACAATATACACACAAAAAAAATGTTATAAATGTTAATTCTCATTGGTTTTTCATCTATTTTTGATACATTATGAAAAAGACGTCACTGATAAAAGAAGACCGCTACTTGTTTTGAAAATGTGGTAAAAGGATACCATTAGGAATACTCCAGTTGGCGTCGGGTGTATCATTTTTGGCGACTTGATGGCTTGCACCGGTGAAACAGAAAAGTTTAAATATAAATCCGATTTACAACGAACTCACTTAAAAGCTATTCAAAACAGAACATAGTCAAAAGTTAAGAATCCCTGTATTGAACTTCATTTAAATCGATGAGTGTATTACCGATAAATTCCAACTCCCAAAAATACCCCAAATGATAATTTCAATATTTTCATAAAATCACACGGAATTAATTAACTGGGTACTTTATATAATTTTTTTTTGTGAGATCACCCGCGGCTATATTTAACAAGAAAACGAATCTTTAAAAAAATGCATTGCTTTTAATTGAAAATAATTCGTGCCGAGAAAAATTTTGAAGAATTTAGCACTTATTAAAGTTTATATTCTGCCTAGCTTGTGAAATGTAAGGTTGGAAAGCTCAATAAATCAGGAAGTTTTGAACATGTTAATGTAAGTTAAATGAGTCATTGAATTATTTTCGGCACAATATAAAATTCTATATTTTCCTAAAAAGTTTCAGCACTGAAAATGACTCCGAAGAGTTTCGCTTTAATTGTTAAAACAGATCCATTTAAACTTGCTACCATTAACTCTTTTAATTTTTTATTTTAATAAATCCACGCCCTGATTTATTATGTATTAATATTTGATCGACTACCTTAAGAGGACTTGATACCCCAAAAATGACCGACCTATCGTTTTTTTTTTATTTTTATTTAATCTTATTCTTTGCATTATTATCTTTAGATTGATATATCATTTGTGCAACTCAGAAAGTTAGAAGTTGAATAAAACTTCATTTGGAAACAAAATAGGCAATTCGGCCATGCTCCCTTTTTAGAAAAAAAAAAGCGTTATGATAAAAAAAAAATCTGTTTTATAAAGAGAAATAATAACTATAAAAAAAGAATGTGTAATATATAAAGCAGAATATTTCCGAGGCAATACAAAAATGTAATTTTTCTTTGTGAAATGTGTGCATGTAAAATTTTTGAATTGGGGATTTTATATTAATAATTTCAGTTCTTATTCCTGATATGTTTTTCATAAAAATGTTATACTTCAATATTATGTGAAGAAAAAATCTAAACTTCCTGTCATGACAGAAAAAAAAGAAAATTTTATAACATTTTTCTTCTTGTGCAATTAATACCTTCTTAAAATTGATCATTTATAAAAATTTATGGGTTGAAAAAATACCAAAATGCAGTTATTTTAAACAAAAAGATACAAATAATATCTTACAGTGGTATTTTAAGCTTATTATAATTTTTTTTTCTGAATTATTAACTTTAAAGTGGTTTTTCTCAGTTGGTGTTTTTCGAAAGGTCTGTGCATTCAAAATGCTACTCCTTCCACAACTATTTACCAATCACTTCCATTTTTTTCCTGTGTGTTGCATATAAAACATGTAACAAAATTAGGGATACATTTTGTGGAAACTGAATACTTTTTTTTTTAAAAAAAAAATTGAAATGTTAGAGAGATAGGCTTTTTTTCTATGATTTTTAGAATGCAAATCAACATTTTATTTATTTTTTTTCTCAAAAACGAATTAAGTTATAGTAAAATCGATCGCTAAAGTTGTTTATAACATCCATAAGAATATTACAAAAAAATTTCAGATAAAAAAATTAATAATTACAGAAAGAGTAAAATTTTCTTCAAAAAATTTAAACTTTAAAAATTGTGTGAATAATATGTGAAAAATTTCATCTTGTATAATTTTCTTGAATAGAAACATTATACAAAATGTCAAAATATAATTTTTAAATACATAAAGAAAGAAAGTAGTTCAAAGGGTACCGTCCCCTTAAAAGACATCGAATTCGTTTTCTGTTCCCATTTAGGGAGAAGCATAGGAACGATTTGAGCAACTGATAACTCAGTTTTTTAACACGCTTGTATAAGTTTCACTTGTGTGTGTATGTAATGGAATCTTTGAACTCGATTTTTACCCACTTTAAATGGTCAGATTAATTCGAAATTTTGCACACTTGTCAAGGACCGATGACAATACAATATTTTGTTCCATTATCCTGATTAGGATAATTAGGAATACGATTTATAGATTTGGTGACTAATTCCATATACCACTTCCACATTTGGCGACTTATTGCAAAAACCATTTTCAGATTTGGCGACTAATTCCATGTGTCATTTCCAGATATGGCGACTAAAAGATTAAGGTGCAACCATAAAACCGCACGACTCGTGCATGTGAAAAAAAATAATTTATGTTCTTACTGCTAAATATTTTTTTATTTTTATAAAAAAATATTTATAGGTTTAGGAGTGATGATACGAATTAACATTATAGCAATACGCGTTTAAAATGTGATGATACGATTGACTTTTATATAATATTTCTTCTTAACACACTTTTATTAGTTAGACCTGTATCTATAGAGACGGTATCTTTGAATATAACAATATGGGACTCGCATCCGAGGCCCCATAAACGCAGAGAATAAATACCCTTCATACTCGTTAATTAATATCCATTGAAGAGCAAGACATTCTAGCAGCCACGTAATATTCCAGCTGCAAATATCAAACTCAAGGATAAATTCAACAAAGAATTAATGATAGTTTTAAAAACTAAAAAGCAGGCTTTTATTGTAGATAGAACTAAAAAATAAATTATATATAGTTTAAAAAAACTAAAAAACACGCTTTTATAGTGAATCGAACTAAAAAGTAAAAAAATAATTCTTAATATAAGAATAAAATGATTAACGAGAAAATTAATGTCATTGTGGTAAAAGCGTGGGCGTGCTTTGTACTACATTTTTACACTAACTCAGCATTTCGGAATAGAACTAGTAAGAAATTATAACAATTAATAATGTAGAGTACCCCAATGACATTAATTTTAATTGTCTCGTTAATCATTTTATTCTTATAATAAGAATTATTTTTTTTACTTTTTAGTTGGATTCACTATAAAAGCGTGTTTAATTTATTTTTTATTCGGATTTTTTTTATCGCCAAACCACCTGTCGTTAGGTTATTTTTATTTTTCGACCTTGAACCGTTCCCTTTGTGATGCTATCATGTATGATGAGACGTTTCGAATTATAGAGCAAGACAGCCTTAATGTAAATGGGATACAGTTTGTTTTTCGAAAAAATTTAATCTTTTGTGAATTTTTTTCAAAAAGAGTTTTTTTAGTTCAAATTAGACTAGAGAAAATCAAAGAATCCCCTGGTCTCAACACACCAGATACCTTGGTGTCATCATTGATAAAACACTCACGTTCCGACAACACATTACACGCATCAGAAATAACTTTAAAAACGCTACGCGTAATCTTTATTCCCTTATCGGCTGGAAGTCTAAATTAAATAGACGTAATAAACTGCTTATCTACACTCTGATCTTAAAACCCCTTCTCACCTACGCATCTCCAGTCTGGGGCCATGCAGCAAGAACCAATATCAACCTACTAGAAAAGCTCTCAAAGCATTATATTAAGACAAATTCTCGATGCCCACTGGTACATGAGAAACACTGATATTAGAGCGTCATGTAATATCCCAACAATAAGACAAACTATTCGTTAATTAGCTTCCAAATTCTTCAATAATATAGATGGGCATGACAACCCGTCTATACGTAATATTCCAAATTACTACTCTCATTTCTCTGTTAGAAGACCAAGAGATGTCTTGGTCAACCCAGATTTCAACTAACTTTTCTATATTTTCCTGCGATCCGACTCAGTTGAATCGCAGATTCACTCTGATTGGCTCTACGGAAATTAGAATTTTCGGGTGCCAACGCCGAAGGCGTTTATACCCAGTGTGAGGAGAAAATGTAAACTATGAGAGAAAAATAAAAAATCAACAACCCCTCCGAAGGAAGGGGGGAACGAACGAGACGCTGAGCAAACGGGTCGCCAGGAATTAGCGGGACGCATAAGCGACCCAAAACTAGCTGGCGCCGAAGCGGCACGAATGGAGGAAGAACCAGGAAGGAATCGATCGCCAAAGGGGACCATGGGGGAGCGGGGAAGGGTGACAGTCAACAACTGACCCTGTTTTGAATTTCAGTAGAGCGTTTAATGTCGTTAAGGTTTGACATTAAAAGTATAGCTGCTGAGTTATGGCGGTTTGAGCGGGATCTGCCATTTTGCTGTGGCGTATGCGTAGTTTAATTTAGAATGAGGATAAGTAAATAGTGTTTGTGCTCTGATAATTGGATTTTCGTGATTTTCGATTGATCTGAAAACATTCCTAGCTAGCTTAGTGATGAAACTAGATATCGGCTCCATATGTCAATCGTTGTGGATCACCTCATTTCTAAAGTACCAAGGTGCGTTAGTCATGAGGCGTAGTATTTTGTTTTGTATAACTTGGATTTTTTCATGTGGGTGGCAGCTGCAGCGCCCCACACGGGTGAGGCGTAGGTGATAACTGGGCGCAAGACTTCCTTGTATAAAATAACTTTGTTTTCAAGGGTTATAGGAGATTTTCTCCCGATGAGGGTGATAGCTAAATGAATTCTACCCCAGAATTTTTCTGAGAGATAGTCGATATGCTTTTTGTATGTTAGACGGCTATCAATGTGTAGACCCAGATATTGAACTACCGAGACCCACTGGATGTTGTCATCAAAGAGTGTGAGTTGGAAAGGAGGGGTCAATGACTCCCCATTTCCTGAATATAATTGCTTGTGATTTATCAACATTAATTGTAATTCTCCATTGTGTGAGCCAATCTTGTAACTTATCAAGGAAGTGTTGCATGTTTTTAAGAGTGTATTTGAGCTGGGTACCTTGCGAAAGCAACTGATTGGCTCTGGAAATTAGAATTTTCGGGTTCCAACGCCGAAAGCGTTTATACCCAGTGTGAGGAGAAAATGTAAGCCATGAAATAAAAATAAAAAATCAACAAAGTTGAAAAAGATTGATTGGCTCTCCACCTTCTCAAAACTACACATACCCTATTAGCTGAACTCTTGGTTCGGCCAATAGGAACGCACCCTCTTACTTTCACGTTCCGATTTCCACTTTCTAATATTTCATTCCAGCTTAGTCACTCGAAGGAGTAAGACGCAATGGAAAATCTCTCCGACGATCAAAGCGTTGTCATGGAGGAAATTAATCCTCCAATTATCTCTGATGAGCAAAATGCAATAATCTTAAAAGCATCAATAAGCAAATTCGTATATTTGCTGCAAGAAAAGAATATGTTACCGAAATGTTGGACATTGAAAAAAGCAGCCCTGGCCCTACCACCGAGACCATCCAGAAGTTGGAAGCTGATGCCGCCAGCCTGGACGAGAAAATCAAAGACCTAGAAGGTAATATGCTTGAGTTATTACCTTGCCCTGTGCCTTTATGCGCACATAACTTTAATTATAATAAGAACGCAAAGAAAAGATCAGCCGAGCCTATTATTAGGCCCTCTAAATTAACAGCAAAAATTAATAAAAATAGCAACTTGGATGTTGAGCAATTTAAAATCCCGCGGAAAATGTTTAAAAGTGATAACGTTCCAAAGGAGGATCCAAAAATTACCGCGACTAATAACAAGTTTGCAGTCCTCAACACTGCAAACATCGACGTCGAGGATGTCACCCCAGTGGCACCTAAGATCAAACCTGTAATGAGGAAGTTGTTCCCCGAGTACAACTTAATCTTACAAGATCTTCATAGGACCCACCCCACCGCCACCAACACTCACGTTGGTGGTTATATCAAAATCCAAGCAGAAAACTCTGATCATCACAGGGAAATCACGAATTTCCTAACCGCCAAAAAGTCCAATACTATGTCACCGACCCCCGCCAACCGACCACTTAAACTGGTCATTAAGGGCCTTCTGGCCTCTACCGACCCCGAAGAGATTAAAAATGACCTCATTGGTCAAGGTATTAAAATAGAAAAAATCGCGCAATTGCTTCAAAACCAAAAGTCCCCTCCCTATCTTCATGATAGAGATCACCCGGGATGAAAATGTCGATGACATTTTCAAAATCCGGAGCTGTCTCTACATGCAAATAAAATTGACCCCTTCCGTAAAAGCTCAAGACCAACGCAGTGTTACAACTGCAATTTTTTCCATCATGCTAGCCAAAACTGCAGTATGAAAACATGCTGTCTTAAATGCGGCGAGGAACACAGGACAGGCCAGTGTTCTATCAAAGAAAAAATAAACAACCCAACCTGCATTAACTGCAACGCACAGGGCCATATGGCCTCCTCCACAGAATGCCCCCTCTTTCCCAAGCCCAAAAAGGGTAAGGGACAATCCCAAAAAGAAAATAAAAAACGGAACGAAATCACGCAGGCTAACGCAGCTAAAATTACCCCCGGCCTGAGTTTTGCTCAAGCTATTATTGGCAAAAATTCTCAACAGAGGGCAGCACGTGGAAATGAATCCTCGACGTCCAACTCCGATAATAACAATAAAAATAATGGATTAAATTTAGAAGCACTTAATGCAACCAATAGCCAGGACGGAGATTTTTCCTTCCTACAAGCAATATTCGAAATGAAAAAGATCTTTGATCTTTTTCCCAATCTAATTTCGGAGATAAAAAAATCTTCTAAATGCACTGACCCAACAGACAAACTACATTGTCTGCTTAAAGGTACCTCAATCTCCTCCTTAGATATCAATAATGAGTAATTCTCTTTTCGGACTTACCATATTCTCCTGGAACGCGCGTATTGTTGAGATACGCGATTTCATTGATAAGCACTCCCTCGATCTAATTTTACTACAAGAAACACATCTGAGACCAGAATATTCTTTCAATATTCCCAATTATCTCTGCTACAGGAACGACAGGACCAACTCAGTCCGTGGCTGGGGCGGTACTGCGATCCTCATCAAAAGATCTATTCCCCATTTCCATGTTCCCACCCCGCCCCTCCTTACAGGTGTTGAAGCAACTCTCGTTGCACTCACCCCGTCAGATCAGGAACCCTTCTTGGTTGCCTCAATCTACGCCCCACCCAACCCCACGTACAGAAACCTGGGTGCCGACCTCGACGCTCTATTCAAAATTTTTAAAGCGGCTTTCATAGCCGGCGATTATAATGCTAAGCACACCTCATGGGGCTGTGTAAACAGTGATCCCAGAGGTAATTATTTACTAAGATATATCACTAATAATAACATAGATTTAATCTCTCTTCCTACCTCAACTAGATATGGAACTGATTCCGCTTCCACTTTGGACTATGCTCTTACTAAAAATTTAAACTGGCCATGTACTGCAGATTCCATTTCGGAACTCAGTTCTGACCACAATCCTGTGAGATTCCATTTTTCCCAGGACCTCCAATTTTGAAATGCCCCCTCCCCAATTAAATACTACTTGGAGTATTTTCACCAAAATTCTTGCAAACCCCGATAATTTTGAACTCCCTACTGCTAACTCTACCCAGGAGATTGACTCCCAAGTCAGCAATCTCACTAATGAGATCTTAAATGCGCACGCTAGTGCTTCTAAACCATTCTACCACTCGGAACAACCGTATGTTCAGGGCGAGCTAAAAGAACTTATCAAAGAACGAAATAAAGCTAGGAAAACCTGGCAACTTTCCAGACACCCACAACACAAATCAGAATTAAACAGATTACAAAACATCATTAAAAGGAAAATTTACCACTACAGACAACAGGCATGGGAGGATAACCTTTCTAATCTGAATGCCGAAGACAACTCTCTCTGGGGAATTGCAAAAGCATTCAGGAAGAAATCCGCCCGATTTCCGCCCTTAATGGCCCTACTGGTATTGCTCTCAGCGATACAAACAAAACTGGAGTAATTGCAAATTCGCTCGAGAGCCAATATTTCAACTTAATGACATTCACAACCCAAGCAAAGACGAAATCATCACAAATGTTGTTGATGCATACTTTGTTTCTAACTCTAACAATAGTGACATTCTTTCCCCCCACTCTCACATCTGTAATTATTCAGTTTATCAAAAAGATTAAAATTAAAAAGTGTCCGGAAGAGATGGGGTCACCGATAAAATGATTAAAAAATTTCCTCGTCTCACTATTTTTAAGATTACTAGCATTATTAATAATATCCTAACTCTTAGATATTTTCCTAAATCATGGAAAACAGCGGTCGTTGTACCGATTTTAAAACCTGGTAGAAATTCAGCCCTCGCTGAGTCTTACAGACCCATAAGTTTACTACCAGTCCTAAGTAAACTGGCTGAAAAAGTTATTTTAGCCAGGCTCAACGACCGCCTCGATAGACAGAAAATCCTGATTCCGTAGCAGCACGGGTTCCGTCCTCGTCTCTCCACTTCTCACCAACTCCTCAGAGTCGTTGAGTTTATTAAGGAAGGAAACAACAAAGATGAATGCTCGGCCACGATCTTCCTTGATATTCAAAAAGCTTTCGATAGAGTATGGCACACGGGCCTACTCTTAAATTAATTACCTATAACACACTCCACCCCCTTATCTTTCTTATTAATTCCTACATCTCTGATAGATCCTTCACTGTGAAAATAAATCGCACGTACTCTCAAATTAAAAAAGTTGGTGCGGGAGTGGCCCAACGGTCAATTCTCGCTCTAACCCTTTTTAATCTATATGTCAACGATATTATCAAAAGTACTAATACCATAATTTGCTTGTATGCAGATGACACAACTATACTTAGCAGACACAGAAACCTCAACACACTTGTTGAAAACATAAATGAACACAGCTCACCTGGAGATCTGGTTCTCCGTTTGGAAGATTGCTCTAAATAGTTCAAAGACGGAAGCGGTTTCTTTCTAAAAGGCCCCCTGAAATTACTCTGCAAAATCAAAGAATTCCCTGGTCTCAGCACACCAAGTATCTTGGTGTCATCATTGATAAAAGCCTCACTTTCCGAAAACACATTACATATATTAGAGATAAATTTAAAAATACCACGTGTAAACTTTACTCCCTAAACTGCAGAAAGTTTAAACTGCTTATCTACACTCTGATCTTAAAACCATTACTTACCTACGCCTCCCCCGTGTGGGGACACGCGGCAAAAACTAATATTAACTTACTTGAAACCTTACAAAATGTTATTATCAGGCAAATTTGCAATGCTCATTGGTATATGAGAAATAAAGATCTTAGATTCGCATGTAATATTCCTACCATTAGACAAAACATTCGTAAATTAGCTGTAAACTTTTTTAACAACATAGATGAATCTGACAACTCATCTATAAACGAAATCCCATCTTACTTTTTCCATTTTTCTGTGAGACCAAGAGACATCCTGGTCAACCCAGACTTTATGTAATTTCTTTCAGATTTTTAACTCTTTTAATTTTTTCTTACAAGCCCAGCACTTCAACACCCGTTGAAATGCTGGAGCACTCTGATTGGATGTACTAAAATTAGATGATCGCGGGCGCCTATTCCCAGAAGGATGGGAGAAAAAGGAAAACCATATGATTGGGGAATTACAAATCAAGAGAACTCCCCAGGAGATGGGGAGGGATGAACATACCCCCAAGCACAACGTTCTATCGAAGCAGAACGCCAGCGGGGCGAAGGGGAGAAGCGCAGGAAGGAAAACGGGACGGCCGAGGCAGTCAATCAGTTCGGTGACAGTTCACCAAATGAACCCAAAAGGAAAGATGCTATGTAGCGAAACTGCTTTGTTGTTTAAGAGTGCGAAAAGAGTGAAATTGTTGTGTTATGGGGGGCAAAGCGGGTTTCTCCACTTCGTTGAAGAGTATGCATATTTAATCTTAGGATGAGGATAAGTGAACAATGTTTGTGCTTTGATAATTGGATTGTCATGAGATTCAATAGATTTAAAAACATTTCTAGAAAGTTTAGTGATGTAATTAGAAATCGGCTCCATATGTAGGTCGTTGTGTATAACGTCATTCTGAACGTATCAAGGTGCGTTTGTCATGACGCGGAGTATTATGTTTTGAATTACTTGTATTTTTTTCATGTGGGTGGTAGCTGCCGCTCCCCAGACCAGGGCAGCGTACGTGATCACTGGGCGCAAGACTTGTTTGTAAAGAATTACTTTATTTTCTAGAGATAGAGGTGACCTTCTCCCGAAAAGGGAGATGGCTAAAGGAATTCTAGCCCAGAATTTTTCTGAGAGATATTCGATGTGTTTTTTGAACGTTAGGAGGCTATCGATGTGTAGGCCCAGATATTTCACTACCGAAACCCACTGGATGTTGTCATCAAAGAGTGTGAGCTGGAAAGGTGGGTCAATGACCCTCCATTTCCTGAATATTATTGTTTGTGATTTATCAACATTTATTGCAATTCTCCAGTGTGTAAGCCAAATTTCAAGTTTGTCTAGAAAGTTTTGTATAGCTTTAATAGTGTATTTAAGCTGGAGTCCTTGCGATAACACAGTGGAATCATCCGCAAACAGGCAAGTACTGAGGGTGGAGTGTTGTGGGAAGTCGTGAGTGTAAATGTTGTACAAGTAAGGTGAAAGAACAGAGCCCTGAGGAACGCCAGAAAGGCAAGATCCAGAGTTAGAGTATGTAATGTTTACACGAACTCTAAAAGTCCTATTGTGTAAAAAATTATGTATGATTTTAACTAAATAGTCAGGGAACTGTAGTTTAATTAACTTGTACGTAAAGGCCATCGTGCCACATTTTATCAAATGCCCTTTTAACATCTAAAAAGACACCGACAGTGTAAAATTTGTGAGCGAACCCTTCATTTATAATATTTGTAACTCGTATTAATTGGTGTAGCGTTGAATGGCCCTCCCGGAGCCCGCATTGTTCCGGGAGAATACAATCTATGGCTTTGCAGTGGGATTTTATTCTAGTTAAGATAATTCTTTCGTAAATTTTAGCAGTGGCATTAATTAAGCTAATTGGTCTATAGCCTTGTGGGAAGGTCCTATTCTGATTTGGTTTGGCCAGCGTGATAACGTTTGCTTGCTTCCACAGTGTAGGAAAGTGATTTTTAATGAGGCATTGATTGTAAATTTTAGTTAAGTGAGTAATTGCATTTAACGTTAGATATTTAAGAGCTATATTTGGAATCTGATCGGAGCCTGCAGCTTTTCTATATTCTGCCACTTTTTAATAATGCCTCGAACTTCATTAGGGGAAGTGAGAGGAGGAATGTTTGTTATGAAGTTGTCGAAATAATGATTCACTAAATTTTCGACTTCTTCGATCTTGTCATCACAATAGGGTTCTTCGTTTTCCTGAAATGTGACTTCAAGTGTGTCTTTGAAAGCCTCCGCCTTTTTGAAATCCGAATAGGCCATTCCACCCGGACCATGAAGAGGTGGAATGGGGGTATGCCTTTTAGAAAATTTCTTATGAAGATTATAGAGAGAATTGTCCTCAGGATTTAAAGTTAAGAGAAATTCTTTCCAAGTCCTGTTTTTATGTTGTTGGATTTCGCTCCTGATCTGCCTAATGAGAGCATTAACTTCGCGTTTGTATGGAGGGTATCTGGTACTATTCCAGAGTTTTCTAAACCTATTTTTAGCTCTGATAAGCTCTCGAATGTTTACAGGAAGACGGAGGTGTGGAGTGTTCACTAATTTAGTGGTAGTGGAAGCAAAAATAGCATTCGAAACAATGCTGGTAAAATTTTGAATGCCAAGGTCCAAATCATCTATCTGGGGATTACCGGGAATATTGTGAAAAATTATTTCCTGAAATTTAGTCCAGTTCATAGTTTTTAAAGTATGAAGAATTGGTGGTAGCACATTAGTAGTTATAAAATCAAAAATAACTGGATTGTGATCACTGCTAAGTTCATTAATAGAAAGGACTTCAGTGTGAGATAAGTTAACTGCAAAGCCTATGTCAAGAATAGCGTTGGAGCGATACGTGTTGAAATGCGTGGGAGTGTCGGGGGTAAGAATTTCAAGTGCCGACCCTACGGCCCAATTGCACAGGATATTACCGTTTGTGTTCACCCTGCCTGGATTCCAGCTAGGATGTCTTGCATTAAAATCGCCGAAAAGAAAGGCTTTGTTGCTGTGGTTGAGAATTGCATCAAGTTCCGTAGTATTAATGGAGCCGTGTGGAGGTCTATAAAGCACGCCACTGTAATTTTACTGTTGTTTCCTAACTGAATGATAACCGATGAATTTTCAAAGGTGTTTGAGACAGTTTGAATGGCGTGGTGTCTGGTAGAATTCTTAACGAAGGGCCGTGCCCCCTTCTGTGACAAGTGTAATTTGGAATGCTAACCCTGTCCACTGGACGAAGGTGTGTTTCCTGTATCCCGATGGGAGTTCTGTTACTAACTAAAATTAGATGGTCGCGGGCGCCGGCGCCGAGAGGCGCCTATTCCCAGAAGGAAGGGAAGAAAAGAAAAACCATATGACGGAACGATGACAACTACCGAAATCTCACCCGAATGGTGAGGGATGAACGTGCCCCCGAGCACAACGTTCTAACGAAGCAGAACGCCGGCGGGGCGGAGGGGGAGAAGCGCAGGAAGGAATACGGGACGGGCAGAGGCAGTTAATCAAGAAGGTGACAGTTCACCAAATGAACCCAAAAGGAATGATGCGTTGTAACGAGACTGCTTGTGTTGTTAAGAGTGTGAAAAGAGTGTAATTGACGTGTTATGGGATTCGAAGCGGGTTTCCCCCATTTCGTTGAAGAGTATGCATTTTTAAATTTTTTAGGATGAGGATAAAAACAATGTTTGTGCTTTAAAAATTTGGGATTGTCATGAGATTCTTAAAAAAAACATTTCTAGAGAGTTTAGTGATTTTTGAAATCGGTTTATATGTAGGTCGTTGGTAAACGTCTTCCGAACGTACCGGGGTGCGTTGGTCATGCCCGGAGTATTTTTTTTTGGTTATTTGGATTTTTTCATGGGGTGGAGCCGCCGCCCCCAACCCGGGGGAAAGGTACGTGATAAAGGGGGAAAAAAACTTGTCTATAAAAAAAATTACTTTTTTTCTAGAGATAGGGGTTTTTCCCCTTTTTCTCGAAAAAGGGGAGATGGCTGGGATGTATTCTACCCCAGAACTTTTCAGAGAGATAGCCTATGTTTTTTTGAAAGGGCGGCTATAAATGTGTAGGCCCAGATTTTCACTACTGAAACCCACTGGAAGTTGTCATCAAAAGGTGGGGGTTGGGAAAAGGGGGGTCGAAAACCCCCCTTTTCCCTAAATATGATTTTTTGTGATTTATCAACATTTTTGCAATTCCCAGTGTGAAACCGTTTCTAGTTTGTCGAGAGTTTTGAATAGCTTTAATAGTGTATTTCAGCTGGACACCTTGCGAAAACACTGCGGAATCATCCGTAAAAAAAAGGAAAATACTGACGGTGGGTGTTGTGGGAAGTCGTGAGTGTAAATGTTGTACAAGAAAGGTGAAAAGTACAGAGCCCTGTGGAACGCCGGAAGGGCAAAACCCAAAATTTAAAGGTATGAATTATTTACACAAACTCAAAAAAAGTTTTTATTGAAAAAATTATGTATGATTTTTTTTAAAATAGTCAGGGGAAATGCAGTTTAATTAACTTTTTTACGTGAGGCCATCGTGCCACATTTATCAAATGCCCTTTTTACATTTTTAAAAAAGACACCGAAGGTTTTAAAAAATTTTGGGGAACCCTTCCTTTAAAAATTTGTAACCGTAATGGTGTAGCGTTGAATGGCCCTCCCGGAACCCCATTGTTCCGGGGAAAAACAATCTATGGCTTTGCAGTGGGGTTTAATTCTAGTTAAGATTATTCTTTCCAAAAACTTAAACATGGCATTAATTAAGCTAATTGGTCTGAGCCTTAGAAAAAAGTCCTATCCTGATTTGGCTTGGGCCAAAACTGATGGGTTTTCTTGGGCCCCTGGTAGGAAAAGGTGATTCTTTAAAGGGGCATTGATTGTAAATTTTAGTTAGGAAATAAACCCGCATTTTTAAAGTTAAAAAATTTAAGAGCAAATTTGGTATCTGATCGGGGCCTGCAAACTTTTTTATTCTGCAAACCTTTTTTAAAAATGCCTCGGACTTCAAATTTGGGGAAGAGGAGGAATGTTTTGTTATGAAGTTGTCGAAATAATGATTCACTAAATTTTTTGACTTCGATCTTGTCATCACAGTAAGGTTCTTTTTTTCCCTTTAAATTGTAATTCAAGTGTGTCTTTGAAAGCCTGCCTTTGAATTGAACAGGCCATTCCCCCCGGGACCATGAAGAGGTGGAAATGGGGTATGCCTTTGAAAATTTCTATGAAGATTATAGAAAAATTGTCCTCAGGATTTAAAGTTAAGAGAATTCTTTCCAAGTCCTGTTTTATGTTGGATTTCACCCAGATCTTGCCAAAGAGAGCATAACTTCTGCGGTTTGTATGGAGGGTATCTGGTACTTTTCCCAGAGTTTTCTAAACCTATTTTTAGCTCTGATAAGTTTCTCGGCGAATGTTTTACAGAAGACGGAGGTGTGGAGTGTTCACTAATTTAGTGGTAGTGGAAGCAAAAATAGCATTCGAAACAATGCTGGTAAAATTTTGAATGGCAAGGTCCAAATCATCTATCTGGGGATTACCGGAAATGTTGTAAATTATTTCTTGAAATTTAGTCCAGTTCGTAGTTTTTAAAGTATGAAGAATTGGTGGTAATACATTATTAGTTACAAAATCAAATATAACTGGATTGTGGTCACTGCTAAGTGCATTTACAGTAAAAACTTCAGTGTGAGATAAATTAACTGCAAAGCCTATGTCCAAAATAGCGTTGGAGCAATAACTGTTGAAATGCGTGGGTGTGACGGGGGCGAGAATATCAAGTGTCGACCCTACGGCCCAACTGCACAAGATATTACCGTTTGTGTTAGCCCTGCCTGGATTCCAGCTGGGATGTCTTGCATTAAAATCGCCGAATAGAAAGGCTTTGTTACTGTGGTTGAGAATTGCGTCAAGTTCCGTAGTATTAATGGAGCCGTGTGGAGGTCTATAAATGCACGCCACAGTAATTTTACTGTTGTTTCCTAACTGAATGATAACCGATGAATTTTCAAAGGTGTTTGAGACATTTAGAATGACGTGGTGTTTGATAGAGTTTTTGACGAAGAGGGCCGTGCCCCCTCCCCTATGTGTTGTACGGTCACTTCTGTGACAAGTGAAATTTGGAATGCTAACCCCCTGTCCGCTGGACGAAAGTGTGTTTCCTGTATCCCGATTATGTCGGGGTCATAATCAATAATACATTCTTTTAACTCTTCTAATTTATTTTTTAATCCGTTAGCATTCCAGCTAAAAAACCTGAGAGAATTATTCGCACTATTCCTATTAATCATTAATCAACAATTAAAGTTTAGTTTGTAAGATGGACAGCATTTGTCCCCACTGTGTCATCATCTGGGCCATTTGATTCATGACTGCTTTGGCATCCAGTGACTCGTTGTTCTGAACTCCTTTTACTACTTCCGAGAAAGTAGGTTTTTGTTGGCTGATTTTTTCCTTGCGCGCAGCCGCTCGCTCTTGCCAGACATTCTTCGTCGGTTTGTTTTTGTTGTTTTGCGGTGTTGATTGGGTTCTTGGGGCATCCGGAGAAGTTTGCAGGGTGCGGGCCGCTGCAATTTGCACACTTAGCCTGGGCCTTGGCTGACTTGGTGCATTCAGAGGTGAGATGGCCACCTGAAAATTTCAAACACTTCGGCGCTCTAGCGCAAAACCGCGAGAGTGATGAAAAAACTCCTGACAACGATAATACTGAGGAGGCATGGAGGATTTATTGAAGGGCTCAGTCACAACTCGAAAAAATCCAATCGTCTTCATGTTGAAAATATCCTGGTTTGCAGGACATTTGGGGAGGGTTACCAAGAAAAGTGGCATGTTAGTGTTTGTTTTCCTGTTTTTCAACTAGGAAATATGGCTGGCCGATGGGAGTTTGTGGACGGAACGGAAATTAGATAATCGCGGGCGCCGGCGCCGCGAGGCGCCTATTCCCAGAAGAATGGGAGAAATAGAAAAACCATATTAATGAAAAAAATAAACAAATAACGCGATCTCACTCGAAAGGTGAGGGATGAACGTACCCCCAAGCACAGCGTTCTATCGAAGCAGAGCGCTGGCGGGGTGGAAGGGAGGAGCGCAGGAAGGGGTGCGGGGCGGCCAGAGGCCATCAATCAAGAAGGTGACAGTTCACCGAATGAACCCAATCTGGATGATGCGTTGTCACGAGACTGCTTAAGATGTTGGGAGTGTGAAAAGAGTGTTTCATGTCGTGTTATGGGGGCGGAGGGGGTTTCTCCACTTCGTTGAAGAGTATGCATATTTAATCTTAGGATGAGGATAAGTGAACAATGTTTGTGCTTTGATAATTGGATTTTCGTGAGATTCGATGGATTTAAAAACATTTCTAGAGAGTTTAGTGATGTAATTAGAAATCGGCTCCATGTGTAGGTCGTTGTGTATGACGTCATTCCGAACGTACCAGGGTGCGTTGGTCATGACGCGAAGTATTTTATTTTGAACTACTTGTATTTTTTTCATGTGGGTGGCAGCCGCCGCTCCCCAAATCGGGGAAGCGTACGTGATCACTGGGCGCAAAATTTGTTTGTAAAGGATTACTTTATTTTCTAGAGATAGAGGTGACCTTCTCCCAATAAGGGAGATGGCTAAATGAATTCTACCCCAGAACTTTTCCGAGAGATAGTCGATGTGTTTTTTGAAAGTTAGGAGGCTATCTATGTGTAGGCCCTGATATTTCACTACCGGAACCCACTGAATGTAGTCATCAAAAAGTGTGAGTTGGAAAGGAGGGTCTATAATACCTTTCCTGAATATAATTGCTTGAGATTTATCAACATTAATTGCAATCCTCCAGTGTGTAAGCCAAACTTCTAGTCTGTCGAGAAAATTTTGAATAGTTTTAATAGTGTATTTCAGCTGGACTCCCTGTGATAACACTGCGGAATCATCCGCAAACAGGCAAGTACTGACGGTGGAGTGTTGTGGAAAGTCGTGGGTGTAAATGTTGTACAAGTAGGGTGAAAGTACAGAGCCCTGAGGAACGCCAGCAAGGCAAGATCCAGAGTTAGAGTATGAATTGTTTACACGAACTCTAAAAGTTCTATTGTGTAAAAATTTATGTATGATTTTAATTAAATAGTCAGGGAACTGCAGTTTAATTAACTTGTACGTGAGGCCATCATGCCACATTTTATCAAATGCCCTTTTGACATCCAAAAAGACACCTACTGTGTAAAATTTGTGGGCGAACCCTTCATTTATAAAATTTGTTACTCGTATTAATTGGTGTAGCGTTGAATGGCCCTCCCGGAACCCGAATTGTTCCGGGGGAATGCAATCTATGGCTTTGCAGTGGGTTTTTATTCTAGTTAAGATTATTCTTTCATATATCTTAGCAGTGGCATTTAATAAACTAATTGGTCTGTAGCCTTGTGGAAATGTCCTATCCTGATTTGGCTTGGCCAGCATGATGACGTTTGCTTGCTTCCACAGTGTAGGAAAGTGATTTTTAATGAGGCATTGATTGTAAATTTTAGTTAAGTGAGTAATTGCATTTAACGTTAGATATTTAAGAGCTATATTTGGAATCTGATCGGAGCCTGCAGCTTTTCTATATTCTGCCACTTTTTAATAATGCCTCGAACTTCATTAGGGGAAGTGAGAGGAGGAATGTTTGTTATGAAGTTGTCGAAATAGTGATTCACTAAATTTTCGACTTCTTCGATCTTGTCATCACAATAAAGTTCTGCATTTTCCTGAAATGTGACTTCAAGTGTGTCTTTGAAAGCCTCCGCCTTTTTGAATTCCGAATAGGCCCTTTTACTTTTCTGACTTCGACAACATTTCCCGTTTCCGACGTTTTCTGACAACTTTTCCCGCGCTAAAGATCTACAGTTTTTGCTGCACTCGGATTGGCTAGGCTAACTCCGCCCACTTTTTTAGTTCATTTTCACTGATTTTCTAAGTTTTTTAAGCCCTTTTTAACTATTAATTTATTTTCTCACATCCAAGTACTTTCAATATTATCCTAATATTCTATATTTATTTTTTAATATTCTAATATTTTTATTACAATGGGCAAATGGTAAAACTCTTTAAAGGCATATCAAAACTACCTGATAGGAGGTTAGAGACCGACAGGTCTAGGTACTCCAACGAACTTTCTAATATTTTTCCCGCATTTCTTGCTGCACCCAGATTGGCCAGTCTAAACTAAGCCCACTTTCTGATTTTTCAAGTTCTGATTTTTCAGCTTTTAAAAGAGCTGTTTTCTTTTGTAAAAATGTTTAGTTATTTTAATTTTCTTAATATATATTTTTAAATTATTTTCTATATCTAAAATCCTCTTTAAAATGGGCATTGGTAAAACTCGTTACAGTCATCTTCATTCCAGGACAGGCGATAAGAGTCCGACAGGACTAAGTGCTCCAAAAATGTACCCCAAAGACTCAGGCACCATTAATAACAAAGATACGGGTTGGAGGCTAGCTTCGCGAGCCATTCACCCAGCAACAGATGTTGGCTGTATGTTTCCGTTGGTAACACGAATAGAGAGAGAGAAGATGTGATGTGTGGGAAAAAAGCCTTTTTTTAAAAAAAAAAACAAAATACGCGTAGTTTGCCATTGAATAATAATTCCTTTTGAAGGAATAAATAAATTTCTTTTCGATTTTTAAAAGCATATAAAATGGAACTATTCAAGTTCATTTGGAAAGTTGAACGCTACAATTTCATACCTTGCTATCGCAGCAAAGTTTTGGAAAGTCCTGTATTTCATGTGAAAAATCATGGGTCCACATTTTTAAAATTGTATCCAAAGGAAGATGTCTCAGATCCAGTTCACGATTTACTAATAATTGATCTTAAATACTGTACCAAATTTAACCACCTTGCAATAAGCTGTGATGTAGAATTGGTAGAGAAAGGTGTTAGAACAAAATACATTGTTGAAAAAGTATATGATAACACTAAATGGAAATTTAGAGCAGATAAAAGTCCTATACTCTACATTAATATAGAAAATGGAAGAGTATTAAATAAAGGTTCTTTTAATATATACTCCTCTGCTGATCTTATAGTGACTTGTTGTTTCTATGAAAAATCTGACAGAAATTTGTATATGACTGAGGAATTAAGTGTGTTTTCTGAAGATTTTAAAAAAATGTATGAGAAGCGTCAGTTTTGTGATTTAATTTTACGTGCTGGTACTGAGGAATTCTATGTTCATAAAGCGATTATTTTTGCTAGAATTCCAAAACTATATGCTCATTTGATGCAGAAAACCAAAACAGATGATGAAAAGAAGGTATTAACAAAAGCTACTTTAGATATGGAGCCGTCAGTTTTACGTGTGCTGCTGGATTATGTTTATTCTGGAAAAGTGGATTCAACTGAAAGTGTTGTACCCACTGGTCTATATACAGTTGCAGAATCTTACGAGATGGTGGATTTGAAAGAAAAGCTACATACCTCTCCTAGTAAAATCACTGCCCTAACATGCGTTAAGATGGATTATAACGTATTTAGGTGGCATTTTAGTAATCTTCATGATCTTGAAGTGAGGCACAGAATGTATAGTCCATCATTCAGCGGAGGTGCAGTACCTTGTTCTGATTTGAAAATGGAGTGCTACATCATTAAATCAGTGATACCATTTTCTTTTTATAATGAGGACAGACTTAAAGTAATCTTTCATCGTTTGTACAAAGGGGATCCTATTTATGTAAGGTGTAAACTTACTATTGAAGAACTACCATTCCTGAAACACATTGGTGAACATGTCTTTGATACTGATGAAAAGTGGGAATTCCCAACTTTCTTTGGGTTTGATAGGAAGAAACCTTTGATACGTATAGGAACTAATTCCACAGGATTGAAGGGATTCACTCTGAGGTGTGAATATAGCATCTCTGCAGATGAAAGGGCATTTATAGAGGGAACTGAATGCACTGCTGCTCCATTTGAAAATTTTGCTGCTCAGAGTAATAATGTAATAAATTTGAGTGATGATCTAACATCATTATACAATATTTTCAGACCTATGATGACAGATATCACAATTCAAATTAATAATGTGAAGTTTCCTGCTCACAAGTTTATCCTTGCTGCAAGATCGCCTGTTTTTGCAAGGATGTTTGAACATGATATGCTTGAAACAGTGAAAGGGATTATCAATATCAGTGATATAGATGTAGCTACTTTAAACTTGTTGCTTCATTATTTGTATTCGGGAAAAGTTCACACATTAAACTTTGACAGTGCTGTTAAATTGTATGGTGCATCACATAAATATGAAGTGACTTCATTAAAAAAATTTTGTGTTCAGTATTTAAAGGAAATTTTATCATCAAATAATGTTTCTGATATTTTGATCCTTGCTGATATGTATTGTGATACAAATTTAAAAAAAGTTGCAATGGATTTTACTTTTGCACATAGTGATGTAATTTCTAGATTATCTGAATGAAAGGAATTGATTGATTTAAGAACAGAATTAGCATCTGAAGTTCTACATGACTTCACTAGAACTATTTTGACTCGGAGAGTTTGTTCTTGTGCATCAAGACAAAATGTTCCAGAAGTCATAGTTAAGACATTTGGTCCCTTATTTATTTTACCCTCTATGTAAAATACATTACCCCCTATGTATTTCCTTATACATAAGAACCTATTGTAAGTATTTGATTACTACTTCGTTGTTACTTTTTTTGATAACTTAAACAAATTGATTAATTTTTAAGCAAAACGTGGACTTAAGGTTCTATCTTAACTGAATTATATTTGATAAATGTGCATAGTAAATCATTACACAATAAACCAGCAGAATTATTTGAATCCTATGGACTGGAATTATTTAATTGAAGTCAATGAAAAAAACTAATTTGTTTCAGCTTTATTGGGAGAATATTCATGATAATATATACAAGAATTATATATAACAAAAATCAGTAAAAGTCAATGAGTAAAGTGCAGAGAGTAATTTTTCGAGAATTCAATGTTTAATTCCTTAAATGCTAATATTTTTTACATGTGTATGTAAATTTTGCATTTATAAGTCAAGAATTATTGTTGGATGTCAATTTTTTTCCTATTTGTTTGAGCTTTAATGGGAGAACATCCATAATAATATACACAAAAAATTTTTAAAATCAGTGAGCCAAAAAAGTCAAGAATAAATTGCATTTTTTGAGAATTGAATGTTTAATCCCTAAAATGTTAATACTTTTATATGTGTATTTAATTTGCATTTAGAGTCAAGCATTATAGTTGATGTCAATTTTTCCCATTATTTTTTGAGTTTTTAATGGAGAACATCCATGATAATATACACAAAAATTTATAAAAATCAGTAGCTACCAAAAGTCAATGAATAAATTGCATTTTTTGAGATTTCAATGTTTAATCCATAAAATGTTAATACTTTTATAGTGTATTTAAATTTTGATTTATGAGTCGTATTATATGGATGTCAGCTGTTCTTTATATTTAATTTGTAGTTTTAAAATACTACTGCATGTATTATATCCAAATATTAATCATATCTGTTTGTATTACAATTTATGTTTAAGCCATATGTACAAAAAAAACTGTGTATATGTCTTAGGTGTATTATATTTTATCAAATGTAATCATAGATGTCTTTTTTCTTGTATAATTCTTTCCCGGCCATGAAAAATGCAAAGTCTTGTATTCTTCTGTTTGGGGCTGTGGTGATGGTTAATTTTTTTGCCTTATTAAACACAAAATGAGGTAATCTCAATTCAGATTCATCTAAATTTTATTTTATTAGAGATCATGAAATTTTTAATTGCTTCCAACATTGAAGAAAAAGCAAGCTTTTATATACAATCAATACATTTTTTGTTCTCCCTCCCCTTCCCAATGGTTTCATAATTTAGCCAAACTTACAACAGTCAAATGTATTGACTTTTGTATATTTGGGAAAAAATTGTTGGGAAAATAATGATAATTTTTCAATTTATTTCAGCTATAATAATTCTGCATAGAACATGTGATTATATAAAATGTTTTGATATAATAAAGTGTTTTATCTTAATGCCTTGTATTTTTTTATGTTGATCTGCACAATGAGATGATTCTTTGCTGCCTCTATTTCTCAAGGGATCCTGTGATGGTTCTGCTCTGGGTGAACATAGATAAAACATGTTTGTGTATTATATGTTGGAAATATGTCCTTTTACTGATTAGATAATTCCATTTCATACATTACGTCAGTGGTTTCCAAACTTACTGTGTCCGTGGACCTGTTTATGCCAAAAACTAGGCCATGAACCGTGAGTAAAATAACTATTTCTATGCATAATAGAAAAATAATAAATTGAACTTTGATGTCCTGAACAGTAAATGTTGACATAAAAATAAAGGTACTTTTCCATTATCCGGACATAAGCGAAAAATTGCCAAATGGTGTACAATTCTGCAAATTTCTTAAAACCATAATGGGAATGCTTTTCAGTCCTAGGAAAGCCCACACCTTTGGCGCGAATTATTTTGGGTTGGAGATAATTGTGCCATCTTGGTAACCCTACTTTGATACACTAGATATGGTAAACCTATTTCTGGAAATTTCGTATTTTATCAGCAGGCATTTCGAATTTCATTTTGTTTTGGGGAACCGGGCTGGAATGGTTGCATGTGTGAAGGAATATATCTTAGAATTTTTTACTTTGTTGAATGCAAAAAGTTAGAAAGAATTGATTGAATAGTGCATGAAGGAAGGATTTATTGCTTAGAGTTATGAATGTCCTAAATGTAACAATCAGCATGATGTAACATTGTTGACAATAAAACGCTTTCTTCGAAATTGCACCAGCTACGCTGAAGGTATGTTCGACCATTACCTCGCAGAATAAAAATGGCGGCGTTCACACGATCATTCACTTAGAGATAAGACCTTCAAGACTTATTTAAAATCTGTCGTTACGCTGTACCCTCCACTCAGAAAAGATCAGCAGTAAGAAAGTAAGTGCTGTTTTTATATATTTTTTTTATCTTAAATGCTTAATTTCTGTATTGTTTACAAATATTTTCATTACGCATCCACCTTATCTCTCTGTATTCACTTGCCGCCATTGTTGGTTTTACTTGACACCATCTCGTTCTTGCTTGGCACTTTTTTCGTTTTGTTGCCAAGGGTGTGGGCTCTCCTAGGATTTTACCGGGAATGCTTGTTTGGGGCCATGTGCTCTATTCTCTGAATTCATTTAAAACAAAGCACGTTTTCCTTTCTTGGGTGCAGTTTAGCCAGAATTGGCTCTTGGTAATCACTCACTCACTTCATCTTAATTTTTATGTTAAAAATTGACGAAAATTCCTTGCTGAATTTATGTGGAGACGAGGAGTAAACGATCCATTTTAGCAAATTCTCTAGGACATAATCGTATTCTGGAAAAACCAATAATAGCTAGTATTTTTTTGGCTAAACTTTTTGATTACAATTCATTAATATTTGTTTATAGTTGATTGAGCTTGTTTTGCTTACTATTAATTAATATTTGTTTATAGTTGGAACATTTTCGACTTCTTTTCCGTTGACTGTTTTGTTATTTGCTTTGCTTGGCAATTTGGTTTGTAATTGGCAACATTTGCGCCCGTCTATCGAAAAGTACCAGTGTAAAAAAAAACATTCTTATATCTGAAATAGTATTTATTCAAATTATAACTTTAGCATTAAATTTTAGAAATGCAATTTTTTTCAATGAAATGGTAATCTCCATCCAACACAAAGAACAGTACTGTTTTCTATTCAAAGCTGAGAAAATTTGCTGCATTTACATATTGGGATTATGCACAAAACTAAGCAATTAGATGTACCACTCTTGCTCTGCCATATTTTAGACAAATTATTCCATGTAGTGGTGGTGACCGCAGTAGCTGAGTGGTATAAGAATTGGATCGTGGCTGGCTTTGTCACGAGTTCGAGTTCAGTACCACTAAAGACCTGCTGTGTAGGGCAGCGATACACGTTAAATCTGTCGAGAGCTCAAACATCCTCCCGTTGATCTGGTCTGGTGTGATAGTTAGAGAGGGGGTGCCAGCTCAGGTGTTGACCATGGTTCAAAATTATGTGATCCATCGCCAAAAGCCCTCGTGTAGCTGAACAGTGCGACGTTAATATTCACTCACTCCATGTAGTGGTGAGATTCTGTTCCTGTTTAATGTGCATGTATGTGATCAGCCAGACATTCACTGTGCAACATTTGTAATTACTTTACGTTCCTATTTAAAAAATTTTGGTTCAAGTATTAATGCCTCTGCAGCCACAAATTTGCAAATCATGCTATTTTCCAACCTAAATCGGATTGATTTTTTTTCAAATAAAATACACAACAATCTTTTTGTTTTTTTTTATATTGATATGCAGATTTTGCTGCAATAAAACAAATAAATAACAAAAATTTTTACTTTCTACTTAAAATTTTTAGCTTGTAAAACACATTACTTATTCACTTTAACTTTCATAATGATGAAAATGTCTCAAAAATTTTATATTAAACCACCTAATGTAGTCCATGCATCCCCAAATTAATTTTTCACTGACTCCTCAGCACTCACAAGGACCTCTAGTATAGGAACTACTTTTGAAACTCATGTATATAAGACAATATCAATGTGGTATTCACTGGCGTAGCTATCTCTGAGGGGACCCTGTATAAAAATTCCTTTGGGGCCTTTTTTTAGTTATGGAAGCTGGAAGCTTTGTTAGTGGTACTGTAGTTACCCATGTTGGAGCTCGTATCATTGATACGCTGGTAGTTACGGTCCTGGTAGTATTTCAAACCGCTACCTCTGTCGAAAGTTAATTTTCAGAATACCTAAATTTATAAAGTATACTGAAGAGATTCTTAGTGTATGGAAATGCATGTGAATTTGTGTCTTTAATGTGACGAAATTGGGGAATCTTTATTTGAGAAGATTTACTGAATGATTCAGTTTAAACAATGAATCCTATAAAATGTAATATTATGCAAATTAAATTTTAAAAATAGATAAACTATAGTTAATATATCAAGGAATGCGTATTAGGCATTTTGTGAGATATTCTGCTTTTTGGATTCATAACAGCATTATTTTTATTTATGTATTATCCAGCTGTTACTGAATTATGTTTTTGTACTTTGTTTTGTATGTAAGCAATTAGTGTCATCTTATAAAAAAATCATATATTTTTTTCTTTTGATGACTAAAACTTCTTTTTTTTTTTATCAAATTTGTTATTTTACAAAATAAAATGCCTTTTTTTCAGATAAAGAACAAACTGTTAATATTCAATCTCTCTTTTCTTTTTATAAGATTAAAATTATGTATATTTTCCCATTTGGAAGAGCAACTTCTGTTTCATGTAAATTCAGGAATATGATTCTCATTTATCTTTCATAAATGTAACGAATTTCAGATTTATTTAAAAGTTGAAAGTAACTTTTCATAACATGTTTATCATGTATTTAGCATTTCTTTCTGTGAGAATGATAAGAATGAAGTATAACGCCTACAAAAATTGCAAACTGCAGTTAAAAAATAAAATTAAATCTTAAAAGTTCAAACTGGATCAGAATATCTGGTGCCTTGTTATATAATTTCATCTTATACAGCCGTTCCTAAACTTTAGATTGCCATGGTCCCCTTTATGTATCAGCCTGACACCGTGGCTCCCCCAAATTTTGAGCAACTCTTCCGGGTTTTCTAACGCATAGTTGAGTGATTTAAAAGTTCCTCGATAATCTTCAGACTGCCTCTACTATTTATACAAACGTTTTAAGTACTTTTTTTTATCTTCCTAAAAGAAATTTATCTAATTATATTTGTATGTAAAAAAAATATTACAATGTACTAATTATAAATAAATAATACAGTTGCAGTTTTTTTTATTAGGAAATCAAGATGGATGCAATCATTATCGTATTTGGTGCGCTATGTGAATTCGGTTCTTAATTACTGCACATGTGTGTTTCTACTATATATTTTTTGAAAATATTACCTTTTAATAATGGCTATGTAGTTGGAAAACAATAAAAAACTGAATCAATATTTTTGGTCGAAATACATGTTCTATTAAATAATTTTATTTGGGACAACTTAGTGATCTATCTAGGATGACATCTTTTAATTTTTCCACAAGGTTTTTTAGAATCTGTAAAAGAGGGAAATCTTAACATTGCATGAGAGACCTTCGTAGACCCAAAGGTGGCGCAAGGCGTGGGCCTCAAAGCTGAAATAAATTGAACGGAAAGTAAGGAAAATCCAAAAGTGCACTCCACAGGGGTTTTTTATAATTGATAAATTAGAAAATTTCAAACTATCTATTTTTCACCATAAGATATTGAAAAATTGATATATATATCGACATTTTTTAAAAAGATATTCTATTTATAGGCGCATGAAAGCATATGAATAAATAATTTCTGAAAATATTGTTTTCCATTTTCATTTATTAAAAATTTCTCAAATTTGTCGTTTCCGCTCATTCGTTCATATTTAATCTGGCAACATTAGCTCGAGTTAAGCACAAGAGTCTAGGGAAGTCGCGTTAAATAAAGAGCACTTTTTAGATGAGGAGAGGGGAAGGAAACAGGGGGATGACATTCCGCAGGGTTACAGAGCTTAGCAAATTTCTCGCCAATATCGGCGCTTGCTTTGAATACGATGCCAATCATTCATTTTCGCAGTAGACGTGGAATTATTCGTACAGTTAAAGCTGGATTCTTATCGAAAGCATAAAAAAAATATATAACCATCTTTCGAAATAGCAAGTTTAAATACATGGAACAAATTTATTTAAAACAAAATCAAATAATTTATTTGTTCATTATTTCTTGAATAAAAAGTTGAAATATGTAATTGCAGTCATAAGTAGTACGATTGCCAGCAGAAAGCGCGTACATTATTATTGTTTTTTTAAGCTCCGGGTTTTAAAAAAATGATACTGGATTAATTTAAATAATATGATTACTCATGACGCAGAAATTCAAAAAAGAAGCAGGTCCTCTCTCTATTGTGCATTTTATAGATGTTACGAATAAGTATTTTAAATATAACCAATAAGTGATTTAGTCGGATCTTTCAAAAATGTTATTACTATAAATCGAAAGGGTAAGTTTTTTGATACAGAATAAAAAGTGTTTACTAAAGTGATTTGAAATGATTATTTTCATATTTAGTTTTCTATTCTACAAAATACTATGTTTATTTATAATTTTATAGATATCTTGTGCACTGAATATTCATTAATAGATTTTATTAAATCGGTTATTTGTTTCGCTCATTCTGTGGGTCATCAAATTACATTCTAATCGTAAATATTTGTTTTATTAATAACAATTCAATATGTATATATATTCATAAGGATACGTCGAATGATGGATTGACCGTAAGTTATGGTTTTCACTCTGACAATGAATCGAATTTATATGTGTGAGCAGGTTAGAAGAGAAAACCTCTAAAAAAAATAATTGTAAACATTGAGAATTATGTGAATAAATGTGTCGATGAAAACATGAACGAATAATATGGAGAAAACATGAACGAATAATATGGATGTGATGTGGAAGTTAGAACAGTGAGGTGTTTCTTATACAATAGCCACGAATCACTTTATTTATAGTATTTTGCTAAAGGTAGAAAATAAAAATTTAAACATGAGTTTATTTATATAGTTTATAATAGCTAAACTTTTGCAGTAAATTTAATTAAAAAAATTTAAAAAAATGAGTATTAGGGGGAATTTTTTTTAAAAATGTGAATAAATAGTCTTTTTTTTCCACATACATAAAAAAAAATCACTAATTAAAAAAATAAATTTAAAGCTAATAATCAAAAATTCATTTTGCCTGTAAAAAATTAATCTGATAAAAAAAACAATTCATTTACCTTTAAAATGTACTTAATTTTCCCAATAAATATATATTATAAAAAAAACATACATTTTCTTTATTTAATTGATTTTTTTTCTTAAAAAAGGAAAAAATTTAAAACATGAAATTCATTTTTTTCAAAGTATTATTAATCACAGTAAATGGATTTTTAAAAAGCATATAACTTTTTTTTTGAATTAAGTTCTCATTTACTCTCAAAATATATTTCTTCTACAAAATTAAATGAATAAAAAATTTTTTTTTTACGTGAATGAAAAAAAAAAAAAAATTGTTATTTTTTCGTGAAAATTTATCCAAGCGAATTTAACTATTATACCAAGCCAGAAAAACAACCCCAAATGGGGAAAAACCATGTTTCAATGAATCACTAGGGATAGCAAAAATTATAACCCAAACCAGAATAATGACGTCATTACACATCTCCAATGACAAGTAACCTTTTTTTCCCTTTTCCTGCCGAAAGAAATGCCCGAGGTGTGAGGCTCAAAAGTCTCTTTATTTCGTTATCGAGTCTACCCCCCAAAGCTAGTTTTCCCCCCTGGTTATCTGCGCACATTCCCCCGCATGTTTTATGTCAGGAAGCTCGGTATGCAGAACGGAATCACCAGATACCCGGTGTTTTTTTTTAATTCCCACAGTTTTGTTCTGAAATTTAAATGTTACTTTAGGGGTCAGAGATTTAATTGGAAAAAACGGTCGAATATTCAAATTAAAAAAAATTTTTTGCCTGAATTATTCTTTATAATTTTCCATAATCAGACAAAATTTGAAAATCTAAGTTAAAAAAAAAAAAGTAAATTATGATAACCTTTTTAAAATGTTCGTTTTTTTCATCTTTGATAAAAAAAAAATTTTAAGCGAAAATTTTCTTTTAAAGAAAAAACTTTTAGCTTAATTTAAAATGGGGCTTTTTCTATTGAACAATATATAAATGCTGTGACATTTTTTACTTATTTTATTTACATGTAACTAAAAATTGGATGCAATTTTT
>BMAV01002961.1:0-18335 GCA_019973955.1 Trichonephila inaurata madagascariensis
GTACGGCTCAACCGTTTTTGGCCCCCCACCTGAAAGCAAAAAATATGTGCGGTGATTTTGAAGCATCTCCAGAATGGCAAGACTTTAAATGCAGACCGCTTAGGGGTTAATAAAAAACACAAAATTTAAAATTTTTACGTACTAGATACAAAAAGAATTATTACCAAACGAAACTAAAATCAAGGGATATGGGGGGGGGGTTGTCCGGACCCTGTGTCTTCCACTGATTACGTACGTTCTCATTTCTCTGGAGTGAGAGGGGGGTGGTATCGAAATATTCACTAGAAAAAGGGGTGCCAGTTCAAAAAAAGTTTGGGAACCTATAATTTAGAAGATTCTACAAAACTTTGTCTCTATCTTGGATTCTATCAAACATCTAGGGAACTCTCTCTCTCTCTCTTAACGCTATTCCACCTGTACAAAAAAAAATTATTGAAAGAAAAATCGGATTAATTTTGTCTCTTATTCTAAATATAGAGATTTTCCTCCCTTGAACTTTTGTAGATTTTATAGTTGCTCCCTAAAGCGTAACACTTCTGCGTGTTTCCTAAGGAATTTCAAGTCATCTGCGCTTTCAGGTGAGGCAACATGACATTGATACACAGAATCTTACTACTTAACCCGTTCAGGACCATGATCACATATATGTGCTCACGCGTTTATCCCTCCACGGCCCACGGTATCATATATGTGATTGAGCTTTCCCTCCTCGTAGACCCATGATCACACCGGTGAGATCAGAGTTATGAACGTTTTTATATTAATTTTTACAAGCACTGGATGGCTGTTAAAAACCGTTTTTTTTTCGAATAATGTTTCATAAAACTTTGAACTTCAATATGTGCTTTCGGTTTCGTAAGATCCGAGATATTTATGAATATATACAACTACATATATTTATTTTTCGAGAGAATCGCGGACATTTAGAGATTCGTGATCTATTGCTCCATGAATTTATGTTTATATTTTGAATAAATTGGTTTAGTTTTCTAATATGCTCTCTATATTCATATGCAAATGTAAGAGATATTTTCGTCAATGTTTTTGAAAGTGTATGTAATTTATTTTTTATTAAAAGGAAAACATTTTCTTTAAAATTCGCAATTGTTTTTTTAAATTTGTCAAAATTTTTGTACTTCATGTTCAAATATTAACAATGATAGTAAATAGTAAATTTTAGCGTATTTTATTGTATTTAAAACTTTATATAAATTTTCAAAGGAAATTATATATATATATATATATATATAGGCTTAGCAGGGAAATTCACCTGGTCCCGTGCGTGCGTATCCTCTCCGAGCTTAAGGGCCTGGAGAAGTGCTTCTTTTTCCTTCCGCTGGTCCTGAAGGGGTTAATATACTGATAATTTCCACTTTAACTTTCGTCTGATAACAGTTCACCAGTTTTCAAATTGCATGCCAGAAAAGATAAACGTTCCCCATCAAGCAAAGTCTTAGGTAAAATGAAATCAGAATATTTTATCTTATTTTTCTCTCTTGAGAGAGCGAGAAAGTAGTCAAGACATTAGTAAGACCAGAAGAACAATCATTAATCTGACCTACTTGCTTACGCTAAGCCATTAGAACAGCAAATGGCATATTCTGTGGTTTACTTTTATCCATCCAGGAAGTGTTATATAAAGTAAACAAGAAATATCAGGTACAACATCACGTATCCCTATCATTAATAAGTAATATAATAAAAAAAACTCTTTAAGTCATTTCCTAGTAAGATACAACAAAGAAAAACTTTATTTTAGTTACTTTTTTATCAAATCTTTACAAATAGTATAAATATGTATATACATATGACAAAATCACAATATTAAGTGTCAATTAATTTCTATTAATTATCATAAATTATCGTATTGTCATCCAAACTAATCATGTATATAAAATTTCAGTTTAAATGAATGCTTTAAAACGTGAGAAAAAAATATTTTCAAGTGTTTACCCAAGTCGCTAAAAATGAGGCCAACGTGACTGCATTTGTAATTTTTTAAAATTATTAGTACCATTCACAATAAATTTTAATTAATTCTAATTAAATTATCGTATTGTCATCCAAAATAATCGTGTATAGAAAATTTCAGCTCAAACGAGTGTTTTAAAATGTGAGGAAAAAACTTTTAAAGTTTTGAATCAAGTGCCCAAAAATGATGCCAGTGTAGATCTATTTGTAATTATTTGAAAAATTAGCTTTAATGAATTAATTTTTATTAGTTATAATTAAATTACCATATTTTTATCAAAATAATCATATATATAAAATTTCAGCTCAATTGAGTGCTTTAAAAAATGCATTTTATTAACGATTGAAAATTTGAACAAGATATATATATATAGAGAGAGAGAGAGAGTAAACTAATAGAAGTAATTGTGAAAAACAAAATGAAAATAGTGTTTTTATGCCTTATAAAACAATTTGGTGATGGTTTTTTTTTATTGTTCCTTCAGAGTAAACTTATATCAAATATCAAGAATAACTTATGCAATTACGAGGTGTTTTGTGAATGTTAGTTGGTTACTCTGAAAAGAACATGAGTCTACAATCTTAGTCTCTAAAAGTTTGCTACTAAACTAATGTAACTAACTCATTTTTGAACTGTACTATTTGGTTATACTTCTAATTTTGCTTTTCTTCTTTAAAAATTTAAGGCAATTAATATTTAAAGTTCTACAAAAGCAGCTTAAATTCTGAGAGCCAACAACAAAAAGGAAAAAAAATATCAATATTTGAAGAAAATTCTATCGAAAATTTAAAGTATGTTTTTTAAAGCTGTTACTGACAGTGCCGAGTAGTAGAGATAGGTTTGCCTTTAAGGAACCGAATCTTTTATTTCAGCAGATGATTTATACATATTTATGCTAGAATAAATGATAAATAAAAACACAGACCTAAAATCTACACTTGTGAATAAACTACATTAATTATCAATAAAATTAATGTGAATGAATACTACAAAAATGAAAATAGAAGCAAAAAGATAAAATTATGATATATTATGCATAGAACAAATGTTACATTTTCAGAAAATATTTCGAATAAGGTTTAAATATTAATAAATATAATAACTAAGTTTCTAACACTACAGAGCAAATGCTTTGGAAAAATTCAGGTAATTATTTTCGTAGGTAAATAAATACAACTCAAAATTTATATAATTCAAAACCGTTTAATCTCATTCTGTTTTTTTTTTTTTTTGAATAAATACATAAATTTTGTGACGAATATTCGATTTTCTATATATGAAATATATTCGAAAAATAAAATAATAAAATACATTACCTGTCTTTTTTACGTAGTAAAAAAATTTCAATCCATTATTATGAATTTATGGTAATGCATATTTCTTTTTATGAAACGAAAACAAAGCAATCATAATTCACTTTCATTTGAAAGAATATACTTGAAAAATGACCCAAGATATTCGCATCGGTTATAATATATTATCCATGAGAAAAAACTTGCAATAAATCAGCTCAATGATTTGCCGATATCATTTAGCTCCATTCACTTGGAAACAAAGAAAACATTTAAATGATAAATAGAGTAAATGTATTTTAAATCTCGTATTTTAACCATTATGTAAATCGCAATATATTTTGTAGTTTGATAAATTGATAAGGTATATACAATTTCTAAAATTCTGAATAATTTTCATATATAATGAAACATCAAAGGAGAAGCCATCATCCATTGAAAACTAAACTATATTAATTATAATACAGTTGGGCCCCGATTTAATTAATTATTTGGAACCGAACATTTTAATCGTTAAATGGGGGTAATTCGTAATATCAGGAACAAAAAAAATACAATTTTTTTTTTTTTGTTTCTATCTTTTGGAAATTTTATAATGAACAAGTACACAAAAAATGCCCATAGTTAGAAAAATCATACTATAAGTTAATTAAGTAATATTAGCGAATTTTTAACCTCTAGTTAATTGGAAATTTAAACCCTATAACGACAACGTTAAATTTAGCTTTTTTATGTACCTTTTTTTTCAGAAAATGTTAAATATAATACTTCAGATCTTGTTTACATGTAAATTATGCCAGGTATAGAGGTTAGAGACGCTGACTACTGTGCCGTAGGGCCTGGGTTCGAATCCAGGAGAAGACATGGATGTTTGTAAATGCATAGTGCCTTCGCAGCAGGAGGGCACTATAAGTAGCAGTTGAGCAGCAAGTCCTGTTGTGAGGTTGGTGGAAGAGGCAAAGAGATGGGAGTCCCTTGCCTTCCCCAGGGGTCCTACTTCAAAATTAGGTTGGAAACGAGCCAAATCGCACTGTCACCCGTAGGCTTCTAAGTTACGGCTAACAACGACATGCGTCAATTGCCTTACCATGATGAATTTCGTAATCTCGATCTCGTCTTTGCCGATCAGGTGGCATCACAGTAACAACATCAACAAATTATACTTTTATATTTATACTGAAGTGAGATTTTTCAAATATATTGCTTAGTTTTTACAAAAACATGTTAAGTAAAAGTGTCACTTAAGGTTCACGTGTAACATTTTTATATCCCACCAATTGTTGCACGCACACAGGATTGCTATTGTTACGACATTTGCATATGCCAATAGTTAACATTGCACATTGCCATCTAGTGGTGGTTTGTGAAACTCATTGTTTTTTTTCCTCTTGATATAGTTCCCATCATTTTAATCTGGCATTTCCCAATTTCCATGCATTTCTGCGGCAAAATCTTTGCTACGGAGTGTTCTCAAATTTCAAGTTTAATTATGGAGACCCGGTATATAAATAGAATGTGAACTATCAAAATTAAAAAAATAATAATAATGTGCTTTGAAATAAAAGAAGATAAATTTGAAATGTTCAAACGTACAATAAATGTACTTTATAGTTTTTTGACCTACCAAATATCATTTGATTATTTTTATAGATTTATATGTTTATTCCGAGGAATAATACATTTATTTTGAAATTATAAATAAATATAGAAAAATAAATCATTCAAGTGTTTGTTTTGCTTCATTTCCCCCTCAACATGAACTATACCTAATTCCCTTGTGCTTAAAAATTATTTAATTCAGTCGAAAGTATTTGATCATTTCAAATTTTCAGTTATCACTTCGAAATATCCAAAAAAGAAGAAAAAAAATATAGACCAATTATATTTAAAATGAGTATTTGTTTTATTCGTTTTAATTATGATGCATATTCTTTTACCTTAGTGTCTAACTCGATGATGAAAGTTTTAATTACCTCAGTTCAGCGAAAGGTATTTGATAAATGAGACAAAATAAGAAACACATGTAATTAAGAATAAAAATTTAATTTAATTAAGATACGAGTCTCTTATATTTCTCAAGGAAATACAAAATCTTTTTGAAAAAGAGAAAATAATTATGTGAAGGAAATAATTAAATACATTTTAATTAATGAGGAATTTGAATGTCTTTTTTTAATTAAATAAAAACGAAATCTTTACATCCAAGTTATAATTAATAGTGCAATTATAATTTTAACGAACATGAAAAATATATTTATTTATGCTGTTAATAATTGCTGATGAAGATGTAGCAAAATATGTAGCAATGAAAATTTATCTTGTGTTTGTGAAGCTCTCCTAAGTTTTTGATGAAAAAATCAACCTGTAGAATTCCGTCATGTTAGAAGTATCAAGATGTATTTTCAATAATTATTTTATTTGTAATTTTATTAATTATCTTACTAATCTATAATTAATTTCAAAAAATTGCATTTATAAAACAGCCGACGATTTGAGTTGATTGGTCATGTTGAAATTGTGTAGTTGAGAAATTATATCCAATGCTTTATATTCAAACGTCTTAAGTTCATGGTAGTTGATTGCCATTTTGTAAACGCACGACGTATATTTTTGTCTATTTTTTTTTGTTTTGAGAAAAAAATCTGTTTACTAGTTTTGATTGAAACAGTCGCACAGTAAAATATTTGTTTCAATACCAAGTACATGTGTGTGATGTATACAAATTTATTAGAGAGAAGTGAACTAAATCTAATAACCAATACATGTAAAGAAATGCTGCTGAAAGTGCATGCCTCATTCAATGTTATTTTTTTTTATTTTGTTCTCTCACTCTCTCTTTCTCGGTACAAACACATATAAATAACATAAACTGGAAAAATAAGGTTGCTTCTTCATGTATTTGAAAATACAATCGAACCTCTATATTGCGAATTTTTCTATATAGCGAACTTTTTCCCAGAACCTTGAACATTTTACGATTTTCTTCGTAAAATAACCTCTCTATACCAAAGTAAATTTTCTATATAACGAACTTCTTCTTTTGTGATTTAATTTTTGTTTACCCTTTTTTGACCTTAAGGTATCAAACTACGTTCGGAACCGTGATTTTTCAAAAACGTATAAATGAATAATATTTATGATATTTAGTGTCACTTGGATTAAAAAATGTATTTAACATTGTTTTAAGAATAATATTACAATAAAAAATTATTTAAGTACAATATTTCGACAAAAAATGAACATAGAATGACCCATTTTCAAAACATTCTCCTTTTATGAAAAATGACTTCTATTATAATAATATTTTGCCTGTATATAGCCCAGACCTCTGTACAGAGGCTCAACTAGAATTTTTGAAATATATAACTTAGAAGTGGGTTTATCCATATTTTACGACAACAGAGGGGAGCTATTTTAAGAAAAAAACACCGATAATTATTTCAATGGGTGGCAAATCTGAAAATAATGTGAATTTTTCAAAAATCCTAGTTCAGACTCTCTGGAGATGTCTTTATATAAGCGAAATATATTATTATTTTAGAAGCATTTATTATAAAAGGAGAACATTTTGAAAAAAGATTATTCTAAGTTATTTTTTTCGAAAATATTGTATTTAAATAAAATTTTTTGTCAAAATATTCTTAAAACAATTTTATACATGTATTCTAATCTAAGTGACACTAAATATCATAAAAATATCCATTTACGTTCTTTTTCAAAATCACGATTCCGTACGCAGTCGGATACCTTAGCTTCATTTTTCTCAAAACAAAAAATTTTTGCTTCCGCTCTGGATTTCTCAGAAACTGTTAACGGTATCAATTTGAAATGTTATACACGTGTTCATAATAAGGCTCTTCATAACTTATACATCAATTTAAAAAAAAATTATTTGAATTTTAATTAATTTTTTCTTACAATTTTAAAATTTTCGTTAGAATTGTATCTAAAAAATATTTTTTGCTCTAAATTTCTTAAAAGTTAGTATAACTTCAAAATTGAACATTTTCATACCAAGTAAAATTAATTTTGTAAATTTTGATGAATTGTGTACTTTAGAATCCTGCAAGGTGTAAAATACAAATCTCTAAATTTTTGAAAAATTGTCCAATTTTTATTTCTTTATATAACTTTTTGAATTTCTTTTTAAATTCTCTAAAATGCTGAGAAATAATATATATATAATATATATAATATATATATATATATATATATATATATATATATGATTATCATGTGGTAAAAATTTCAAATTATTGTTTCGTTTTATTGCTAAGTTACATTGGTTTGAAGAAGGATGTTTTTTTCGAGTGCAGGGATATCTGTTAAGGGTCCTGTGAGCCCTTGAAGATGCACTCAAACTTAACAAACCCTGGCGGCTTAGTCCCACTTTTTACCCTTCAAATCCACTACTGATAAATAAACATTAAGATTTTTAAATGTGTCTATTGTTGTATATTAAACTAAGATTGTAATGATAAATGTTACTTTTCACTGATAGAATAAAAACAATAATTATTTTATTATTTAAAAAAGTACTTACATTTTTTACTCAATGTAAATACTTTTTTTAAAAATCTCCTTACCTTTGAAAGCATTATTCTGAATGAATTTAAATTTGAGTAAAAAATATATTCACTTAAATGCTGATTCCTGAAGATATTTTTATCTATCTTACCTAAAATCTCAATGCCTTGACTACAAATAGTGAAATAATGCCCTCTTCGAATTTGTTAGTCACATTATCGCTTCAAATTTTTATGGAGAATAGCAATACTTAAGACTTATTTAAGCATTTATGTCTTAAAATTGTCAAAAATTAGGATGTGAAGAAATTGGCAGGGAAGTTCTTTAAATCAATTTTCACCCTCAAAAAGATTCGAAGTTATAATTTAAATCGTCAATAAATAGTTTGCATAGTTTTTCTAAGCAGATTCCTACATCAGTAATATTTCAGAAATAATGTTTCATTAATTTAAAAATAAACTGTCATAACACTGTTCGGAACAATATTTATAAATATTAATTTTTTGAATGGTAATGCATATAAAAATTACGTACTCGTAATTTTACGTATAATTTTTTATTGATACAGCAATACCTTTCTCTATTTTTATCATTTCTGATAGTTCTCTGCATTATGTAATTTACTTCATAAGATTACTTCTCACATGTTAGTTCCTATTAAAATTCAAATAGATACTTACGTATTATACTGTCGATCAGTTTCGTCAAATTAAAAGAGGCTCCCAATATAAAAAATAGTACCAAGTGCTATCATCGTTATAGTTACTGCGTCAGAAAATACAGGCAAACAGTTTTCACTATTGGCTGCATATCACGTCATTCAGAGACGTCTATTGAATTGAATAAATTGGTGAATGGTATAAATCGTAAATGCTTTCACTTGCAATAATTTCCTTAATATTTACAATTAGATCAAACTATTTTCGATAAAGTAATTTATGATATTACTCTCAGAATAACTCATTCTGTTATTACTCATCACTTAAGAATTTTTAAAAATCTAAGGAAAAAAAATATTTAAGCGGTTTCCTACAAGCAGATTGAAATAGGAAACATATATGGCATAAAAGCAATAAAAAAACTTTTTACTACATAAAAAAGCTGGTAACCCAACTTGTAAAGGTTACTTTTAAATTTTCCGTAAAATAGAAATTGTTACTTTATTGAAATACGGTAGGAAGAAAGAAATGATTTGAATAAAAACTGATATAAAACTGAAATGTTTCGATATTATTGCAACCATTCAACCAATTGTGTAAAAGCTCCAACAGAAATTCTAACGATACAAGGAAACAAATTATTACATCTATCATATATGTGCTCGAGCGTAAAATTTAATTTAGTTTCTCGCTTAAACGATGGAAATAGAACTTGGTATAATGCGATAGAAAAGAAATAAAAATATGAGTTATATGTGAATGGAATACAAACGAAATATTTCAATAAAAATTTATCAGCTAATTTAGTACGGGGAAGATCAAAATACTTGCATTTTCTACTTTAATGAGTACTTGTTAAGAACATTGAAAAAAACAATGCATGTTTTTTCTCGGAATTTTTGATATATAATAGGGCAACAACGAAAGCATTGACATATAACGAGGTATTGCATTTTTTTGTAAATATTTGAAATTTTTCAGACTTGATTGAATGTAATGCGTGAATGGATTCTGTTTCTCCTGTATCCCCTAATTCAGACACAGCTATCTGCTAAAATTCATTTCGCTACATTGGAGCATAAAAAAGGAAACTAGCATGCATCTAAGATTCCTAAAAGATAAAAAAAAAATGCAAAATGACAAAAATGTTTTCTTATTTTTCTTTCATTATTATACATACAGTGCTTCAAAAAAGAAGTTAAAACAATAATACTAAACAATTTCTCAACACTGTAATCAATAGAATATTGATAAACGCGATATTAATCCTTACTAATATTATAAACATGAAAGTTTGTGTGGATGTTTGGTACTCTTTTACATACGAACAACTGCATGGATTTTAATGAAACCTTACAATAATACAGCTTATACAACAGAATACCACATAAGCTATAATTTATAAATATATTGTGTGAAGTGTCCAAAATATAACGATAATTGCCAAGTAAGTAGGAAAAAGTTCTGCCATCTGCAAAAAGCCCGCCAAAAATATATCTATCATGTGTGAAGAAAAAACTTTGCATTTTTTTTTATCCCCCGGCGTCATGAACTAAAAAGTTGAACAGATGGAGTGTGGATTACAATTTTAACATAAAATAAATACAAAAAAGTAATATTAACGTTTTAAAATTTTAGAAAAAAATTTTTACACTATTTTAAGCATTCATTACAAAAAATTTTAACAATGTTTACTTTTTGAGCAGAATTAGCAGGAAGGTTTTTTAAAAAATCGCCCCAAAGAGGTTAGGGAGTTAAAATAAAAAAAATCCTTTTTATCAGCTACTAGATCTACAGACAACATTTAACAACAGGATTTTTTAATCAGTTGAGATATGTAAAAGCTTTTTTGTTTTTTTTCAATTCAAAAGTAAAATTAATGATTTAAAACGTATTTATCCTTCAATCTTATTGTTTAATTTTTTAATTCACCCCTGCGAAGAATATAACAGCTTTTATTGAAAAAAACAATAAAATAAATTTTAACATGATTCGAGATATTTGCATTATTTTTTCTCATTTTCAAAAATATCACAAAAATGAAGTATATTGAGAAATTGTATTTACCCCCAAATTTAGTTGACTTGGGAAGTTATGATGAATATCTGAAGTTATGTTTTTAAGTTTGTATGATTATAGAAAACTTTAATTTCCCACACAATCTAAGTTTTTTAAGTCTTTTTAAAGAAATTTTAATACTGAATGTAATAAAAAAACAGAAAATTCAAATATTTGAAAAAAAAAAGTTATGCTGCAAAAACTGCATTACATTAGATATTGATGATAGCGTGAGTTATCAGAGCTAAGGGGTTTGCCTTTATTTTTTTATTACAGCCCAAATCGATGTTTCATTGAACTGAAATAATTTTTAAGCTTTTCCCTTCGTTTTACACGATGCCAGGAAAAAAAACAGCTCAAATGGTGGCCAAACCCCGGGACTAAAAACCCATGAAGGTTCTACTGGGTTTTTGGGGGACTTAAAATGAATAATTTATTATGAGTTGCTTCCGTAGGGCCAAACACAAAACACATACCCCATCAACAACTGGACCGTTTGAAGATAGTGACTGACTAGAAAAGGCCAGAATTGTCCATAAAAAGTGGTGTTGTGTTTCATCAGCACAACGCCAGGCCACACACGTCTGAGTGACTCGCCAGAAACCTGGGAGCTTGTTTGGGAAAGTTTTAATGCATCGACCATATAGTCCGCACCTGGCACTCAACGATACCACCTTTTCCTCGCATTACAAAATTTCCAGAGTGAAAGAAACGATTGAGTGAGACGTTTTGGAGAATCGATTACTGGGTTTTTTTACCAAAAGGGACCAAGACTTTTTGAGAGGGTTTTATGGGCTCCCTTTTAAAAAATGGCAATAAATTATACAAGGAAACGGTGCATATTTGACCAAAATGGACCCCAAACATGTTAAAATCTTGAATTCATGAAAAAACATTGTTTTTTTTTCCCCAAATAATATATTTATATTTTGGAATTTTCAATCGTTAATAATATACTTTTTAAAAGCGCCAATTGAGCAAATTTTAAAAACGTGATTATTTTGGATGACAATACAAAATTTTAAATATAATTAAAAATATAAATTTATTAAAATAATTATTCAATGAATTACAAGTACCCAAGTTGGCGTCCTTTTTTGGGGACTTAAACCCCTTTGGTGATTTGGGCAAAACTTTGAAAAAGGTTTTCTTTTTACATTTTTTAAAACTCTCATTTTAGTTGAAATTTTCTATCACTATTGTTTTTGGTAAAAACCCCATAATTTAATTATAATTAATTAAAAAATTTAAATTTACTGAAACTAATTTTTTAAAAATTACAAAATACAGCCACGTTTTTATTTTGAGTGACGGGGCAAAAAAAATTTTTTAAAAATTTTTTTTGGTTTTACAAGTTTTTTTTTTATGTTTTAAGGCATTACTGAACTGAAATTTTTATACACGATTGTTTTGGGGTGACAATGCGATATTTTTGTGATAATTAATAAAAATTATTTACCCCTTAATGTTGTGATTCTGTCTTTATGTATATACATATTTATATTAGTGTAACTATTTAATAAAAGTAGGTAAAATAAAATTTTCTTAGTTGATCTGCGACATAGCCATCCTGTGATGACCATGTCGTGCCGGTTCCCGCGTAAGCTTCAGAGGTGTGGGATTATCAAAATGATGAGACATAATAATTCTAACTTAATACAACTTTTTTATTAGAATAACTTATATTACTTAAATTCCTAATTTGTACATTAAAGTGAGAGTCAACCTTAAAATTAAACCACGTATTCAAGTCAGATCACGCAACTAGATCCTTTATCTCCAATTATCATTAATCCTATTCATCTAATTACTTATATCTAATATTACCTTTTTTCAGTTCTCCTTCCTTTACCCACAGAATGATATCTATAAACTTTCTATACGAAGATTCCACTTCTTTATATTGGGTTTCTATTCTTCCAAAGCTATCGGACTGCTAACTCTTGGTCCTTGAAGTTCCTAAACTATCTCTATTTGCCGCGCTTATGTCGAAAGCTTCTATCCTTTTATGGTATATCTAATTTACATATTATCTTTGTTTATCTTCTTGGTATTGGGTTGGAAAAAGTTTTGCGTGGCATCTGGTGGCCGTCAAAGAACATAGGAGTTATGTTAGCAGAAAGACGCGATGAGCGTCTGAATCTAAGTAGGAGTTGCCAAAATTATTAATGTGTAACATCTTTCCTCTCGCTTGCTGGATATGTTTTGAGTGGTTTCCTGAAAAGGGACGGAAATGAGTAACGGGAAGTGACAGCGTGCGCGCTATTTATTTGACCAATAAGAGTCCTCAGACCAGTTTTAACGTATGCCAAGCCAATCTGGATTGTTTTTGGTCTTTAAAACAAACTATCACACTCGATTCCCATTATTTTGAATGTGAGGAAGCGAAATCAACTCTAGTAGTGTTTTCTTTTTATATTATTAAAGTTAGCATTTTTTCAAAGATTCAAATTCTAAAGTTTAGGATTTCGTTTCTTACTCCACTTCACCGAAGCTGTTAATCTTATTCAGGATAAACTAAGGTCCTTACGCGCTTTTGTGTAGCATCTTTTGCTCTTACTTACCGAATATTTGTAGGGGTGATTTTTGTGAAAAGGGACAATAAGCAAAAAAATAAAAAACATGAAGAAAAATTAAAAAGCGGAGGGTACAAGCCAAAAAAAATTTGCACATAATTAAATATTTTTGATAGAAATTGTATTACTTCTAATTAAAATTTCTGTAAAATAATTATTATTCGACAGAAAATTATTTTCCAATCATATTAGATTCAAAACCCAATCCAATCTCACTTAAGTCAATAACACTCAAAATCATGGGGAGCGAGTGATAGTTTGTTTTAAGAGGTACATGGTAAAAGTACAAATGTAGGAAATCTTTAATTTTTTAACCGTTTGATTCTAAATGTATATGACCACCGAAATCCTTGTTTGCCCATTTTCAAGTCTATTGTATCCACTCTTCCCCAAATTTTACAAGAATAAATATTTTTGATAAAAAATTGCATTACTCCTTGTGTTAAATAAATAAAATTTTCATTAAAGATATAATTATTCGATAGATAATTATTTTCAATCATATTTATTTCATTTCTTTCGGGATTTAAGTTACTATTGCGTATTTACCACGATAACATCTCAGATGTTACACATCATATGCGACTACTGTAAGGCTCGTTTCTTTTTTTATATATTACTTTCTTATAAAGTAGTTTGTCTTGTACAAAACATTTCACAGTACAATATTTATAATTTCTTTCTTTCTATTACTTATTCATGCTTTCTAATGAAAAGTAATGGTCATTCTTCTCTCTATGGAGTATTTTTCCAAGGTACAAATCGAAATTTAATCCATTCTAATTAGTGACCTACTTTCGTTTCTCAATGTACTACTTGCTTTTTCGATGCAACTGTACACCTATAACAGTTGTGTCTTTGAAGATGAGAAATAGCTCACCAAAGGAAAACCAATTGGCAAAAGGTCGTTTGGAATCGTATCAGAAATAACGAAAATAGAACAATTGGTATATAAAAAACAGATAAAAAGAAATTGGCAGGAATGTCCAAGAAATCAAGAGGAAATACTGTTACAGAATCGAAAAATTATGAAATAACTAGAAGTAACTGCTTATAGAGTTACAGGCTTTTTCAGTGTGAGAATAGGAAAAAAGGCATCAAAATCACGCAAAAAAAAAGTATATATTTCAACGTTTGTGTTTCAATTTTTTTAGCAAAATACAATAAACAAAAAATGTTTATACTTTTTATATGAAATAGTTGATTTGAAGAAAAAAGATTGTGCTTGGTATTAATATCCATATGCTGCGGCTCATAATCCCAACATATAGTTTTATAGTTTATTTACAAATCATGAAATATAGATCTCAATTGAACATTAAAAACTCATATTTCTTTAAAAACAATCCTTTCATATTGTTTTTAACACTAGAAAGTCTGGATATCGATAACCCTTAGGTGTCCTGGTGTCATTTCGACACTGCGACATAAGATACATAAAATAATTGTTATAAATTAAATAATATCAAAACTACTGGTCAGTATAGTTTAGTTTCAAGACTTTTTAATATTATTTCATATAATTATCATATAGTATGACTGTTATATCATAAAAACCTGACATTGATATTATGTTTCGTGAAGTTTGTTATCACTGCTTTCTCGCAAAAACATTGCGAGTCGCAACTCTGCCAAAAGGGCCTTACTGTTATGGGTATCCATTCCGTGCCATCCCTAGAGGCATATATATCAGGATTTACTGAATATTACCAATACATCTGAACCTTCTTCGGATTCTTCATAGTCACTTTCCTCAATCTTATGTTTTTATTGGAATCTATAAATTAGAACAAGACTGCTCCCCACCATCCGATTCATTCTCAGAAAGCTCTCGTAATAAATTAACAATCTCTTCAGGACTTAGAACTTATCTACAAATCATCGTTTTAGGATGTCTTCACTGCACAAATTTCGACAATCGAGTGACATTTATATATTTTAGGAGTAGATAAGCAAATGCTACGTAATGGAGAACTTAGACACAGTGGTTTTAGTATAACTGACTCATTTCCTTCAGGAACGGAATAACTCTGCTGTCAAGGTCAAATAAATGTGCTATATTACTTCCGAAGGTTTGTTACATTAATGGTATCTACTTCGAGAACTATGTTCTGCTGAACGAAAGCTATTTATAAAAATAAATTGTCTTGGGGTCGAAACGACACCAGCGGACGTTCTAGGTATATATATATTTGTAAAATCTCTCCTAATTAACCTAGAACCAGTAAATTTTTCTGTTGAATCACTGTGGAAACTGATTAAAAGTCACGATTTTTTTTTCTTTTTTTTTAATTCGCTGCAAAAGTGCAGAAAGAAGAACAAACTAAAAAGGATCCGGTGTGAAACATTAATTTTACTGAAACTATTTTACTCTTCCATGAGCAAGTATAACCTAATATTTTTTTATTTCAGTATTTGCCGCAGTTTTCTTTTGGAACGCGCTATGTGAGTAAAATTTTAATTTTCTGGGGGGTGTTAGGTTTTTGTTAAATTGTAAAAAAAATAATAAAAAACATGCAGAAAAAATCGTACCCCAATTATAAACAAGGTAATGTTTATGTGTTTATGTATACCCCCTTTTACGAAAAAAAAAAAATGAAAAAGTACATCAATTTTTTTTGAAAATTTTAAAAAAAAAAATTTTTAAATTTTTTAAATTTTTTTTATTTATTTTTTTTTTGGTATATTTCTTGATAATTAACCCTTTTAAAAACCGGGTTTTTCAAATTGTATTTTTTAAAATTTAAAAAATTTAGCATTTAAGCATTAACAAAAATTCAAAAGATAATTTAAATTTCCAGATCGAAATTTTTTATATTTTTACATTTTAAAACCCACCCCCCCCTCAATTTTGCAATTTGTTTCGTTAATTCACCCGGGGAAAAACTGGGTAGCTAATATGGATTAAAATGCTTAGTGTTCGTTCTTTTTTTTGAAAACCGAAGAAATCTGATATAAGAGTAGTTTTGACCATTTCTGTTACATATATACTTTATAATTTTCCCTTCCATTAATAAAAACTAATCTTTTTTCCCAAAATTGAAACCCCAAAATTATTAGATTTTCCCAAAATATAAACCGCCCTCTACCAAACCCTTTTTTATTTTGTAGTTACTAATAAAAGAAGGGAAAATTTTTTAAAAATAGATATCCCAAATATTTTTGGGAAATACTTTCCCCATCCCTTTTAGTTCTTATTTTAAATTATCGTTTTTGGGAATGAAAATTACTTTATATTTCATATAGTCTACTATATTTTTCCATACATCCGTATTTTTTTAATTAACTGAAGCTCATTGCCCCTTTTTTTTCAAAGCAGACACATTAAGTAAATAAAAAGCGATTACCTTTTAAAATAAAAAATAAATTGAAATACCTAATGTACATAAATTAAAATTTCCCAAAACAAAAATTAATTACCTTTAAAATAAATAAAAATTTACACAGGGGCCCAATATACAAAAAAAAGTACCTAATATACAAATTTTCATTTCCTTTATAAATAAATAACATTACCCTGTATAAGGGCTGTATGTTATAAATTGGGTGTAGTTAGGGTTTTGGTTTGGGGTTAAGCGTTTATAATATTAAAAGAAAATTATATTTTTTAAAATTAATTATTTCATAAAATGTTTAAATATCAGTTGATTTACAAAGAGTGTATTGTAAAATAATCGTACGACAATTTATGTTTTTTTTTTTTAAAATTATTTTCGCATAATTATGTACGATTGCAAAACTTATAAATTTTTTTTTTCAGAATGCAAGTTTTTTCGCCCTAGGAACTTTATTTTAAAAATTTTTCGTTTAATTTTTTTTTAAGAATAATTCATTTAAATATCTCATAATGTGGGGAAAGCAAAATAACAAATATCGGGGATATAATTTATTTTTCCCAAATTAAACGTTAAAAACCAGGCGAATAAATAAACAATATTAATCTAGCCTTTTTTTTAATATATACTCTTACAAAACTACAAAACATTACGACAGAGAAAATCTATAACACTAACCAGAAGTAAATTGTATATTGTTTTTAAAAGTAAGCGTTAAGTTCCTGGGAAAAAACAATTTTGTTTTCCCTTCCTTTAAAAACCCAAAATTCCTTTCAAAGAAAGAAAAAGATGAAAATTTTTTAAAATTTTTTACTACTTCGTTGTAGAATTGAGTTATAAAAAAATGATAGAAAACAAATTTTAGTTTTTTATTTATGGTTTTTTATATACTTAATTGAAACGTTATTTTTTATAACAGATTTAACCTTTATACACCGCATTGCGATTTACTGCAGTTTTTTTCATGCAATATTTTTTTTATATTGAAAATTAAGGGATATACATAAAAAAGCAACTTAAAATTTAAACCTTTGAGCTAATTAATTGTTTAAAGATAATCAACTGAAAATTTAAATTATATACACTGTTCACTTAAAATAAACAGTCAAATGTTTTCTGGGGATTCTACAAAAAAATAATAAGGCAGATTTTTTACATTAACTATTTTTGGGGGAAAAAAATGACAATTTTCGAAGCGCTGAAAACGCCGCCGCGAAAAACAATTTCGCCATAAAGCTATTCGACTTCCCCCCTAAAATACTCATCATAGAACTCGTGCTACGATATATCTTGGAAGAGTAGATTTTAAAGAATATTCCTGATAAGTATCGTCAGAGTATTCGTAAAAATATGGTTATTCTATGTAATTTTAAAGCAAGTGGTACTTATAAGTACCATCGGTAGATAAAGAATTAAACAAGTATTTTTTATATAGAAGTAATTAAACATTCATATTGTTTAAACTGTGATATTCTTTAAATTTTAATATTTTTTGGGGGGAGGGATACAACATGGGGGAGGTCGGATGGGGGGTACCCGGCTCACGAAATATTTAATTCTGGAAAAACAATTTATTATCAATGACCTTTTCAATACCCTCCAATTTGGCAGTCTTCGTGGAAAGTGAACTGTCTTTATCGCATATATCCCTCTTTCTTTTAGGAATGACAAACATATTTTACTATCTTAAGGTACTTAAGTTGATTGAGCCTTCCGCGGGACACACACAACTTTTGCTACAAAATATTTTCAATCAACAGGTTACATTTTTTCTCCTGTGAATAACTTGGTGGTTTTGATTGATGTGTTGTACGACGCGTTATGGTTTACAAAAAGTTGAACAAAAAAGTAAAAAAAAAAATGGACAACTTTATCTCTGTTAGATGAAAAAACCTAAAAAACAATTTTTAAAGGGT
>BMAV01002962.1:0-257680 GCA_019973955.1 Trichonephila inaurata madagascariensis
GCAGACATAGATAATATAATGTTTTTATATAATATACTAATGTAATAATCAAATAATGTTTAAAATATTACAGTTGCCATTTTCTTGAAAATTACGGTGTTCCTATTGAATTGATCTTTCGTTATTCATTGTTGAAATTTGATAGTGTTGTCATTCGCAAACAATTAAGTATACATTGTCCTTTATCTTAACCGTCCGGAAGATTTTTTTAAACTTTAAAAAACATTTCTGACTGCCTCTTGCTTTTTGGGCATTCCAAACAGAAAAGGAGGAGAAACGAAAGTCACACACACAGAGAATCATGTACCATCCATAGTAAAGAGGATATGCGTAATGCAATTCGAAATTTATTAAAAAAGTAATTTGATATAGTAAAAAATCAAAAGTAACTATTATATAAAATATAAATCTATCATCTCACGGAACCCTGTTCTAAGGGTTCCGTGAGTCGAAAAAGTTTGAAGACCACTGTTCTCTAGGGGGTACGCGAAGATCTCTTTTTAATGTTAAGTTTTGCTTCCTTTACTACAAACTGAAAAATCTAGTGGAAAAATAGAAAAATGTGGCATCGTAGACTAGCTCCCCCCCTAACTGGTTTTCCCTTACACCGTACGGACTACCATAATCTGTTAATTGTGCTAAGTGATGAAGAGCAGTGTTCTGCAACCTTTTTATCACCGCGGACCAGTCAACGTTTGTTAATTTTACCACGGCCCGCTGAGGTGAAAACGTTGATTGTTTATATTTTAGACTGTTTTGATTTAATAATTTTAATTCAATTGTATTTAATCGTGACATTAGAATAAAATATACCTACACTAAAAAATGAATATAAAGTGATTTAACAAGGAATATAAAGTGATTTACATAAAAAGTAGCTCAAATCCAAGAAAAACATACCACAGTAAATAATTTAATGTTTTATGTGCGGCCCGGTACCATTTGATCCACGCACCAGTACCGGTCCTCAGACCGGGGGTTGCGGAACACTGGTGTAGAGTACCAATAAGAATCGTTCCGTGATCGATAGGTTACCCACGCCTGCTCTAATCCTTAATTTCCCGAATACTTTCATTAATACGATTCTCTAAATTCAATAAAATAAATCAACATCGATCCAAGAAATTCAGAACTTTTATGATTTTATTTAAATAATGATAAGTAAGGCCCCGTCTTAATTTAGTTACATGTACACGGGTTGCCCATCAAAAGTGGTCTATATTTCATTTCGATAAATAATTGCAAACTTTCTAGATTTTGAATATAGCCATATACATATATATACTGATATAAAAAAGGTAACAGAAAGGTTCTTTTCAGATATATCATCAGTATTTGAGTAATATATTTTGTAAGAAAGTAATATATTTTTCGGCCACCAATAAGGCAGAAAAATATTTCTCCTACTTCACTAGAGATGGCGCTCCGTATGTATCTGAAGGAGATTAAAAGATTTGATCTTCATTTTCCCCAAATTTTTCATAAAATTATTCTATAATTTTGAAAGTAATGCTTCGATATTTAATTTTCCTTTCAAGATTTACACACAACTATGATTTCTCCAATATTCTATTAAAAAAAGTATCTTCAACCAAAAAATTCTGAATTTTAAGCCTTCCCATGTTTGTAGGCCTCCTTCACCCCACGGTACATGTAAAATGCTCCTTACACACACAATGGCGCCATTTCGATTCGATGAATAACTATGCAAACCTTTTTAGATTTTGGGGAAAAAAAATGATAAATATATACTTTTGGTAAAAAATATAATAACAGAAAAATTATTTTCAGAATATTACAATGTTTTTATTTATATATTTTATAAAGAATTACTTTCTGTTTGAGGATTTTGCTTCTTAAATTGTAAAATGTATGCAGTTTCAAAGACTCAGTATCGTTTTGTTTTGACATCAAATATCAAAAATAATTAAAAAGTAGTCTTAGCTTCACGGTCAATTTCTTTTGTTAATAGAATTAACAGGTCAGTTAATTAATTAAAATAATAATATCTTTATATTGGGATTTTTTGCAATCTTGTGCTATATTTTTTCAATACAGGATTACATTATCCAGATCCCAGGATTGGTCCTGGGATTAGGACTGAACTGTGTATGAAAAATACTTACACACATTAGCTTGGTTGAAATTACATTATAAAACTAAAATTATAAAAAAAAATTGGTTTAACATTATTATTTATTGGAAACAAATAAAAAAAATTAAATTTCATCGTAAAAACAAATAAAAAAATAATTACATAATTCAATAAAAGATAGTACATTCTTTTTTTGAATTCATTAAAAATTAATACGATTTGAATTAAAAATCGAAATTGTTTGAGATTTACTTTCCAAAATCTTATTTAAATTTAAAAACAGAATGAAAGCGCCTATTTTATTTTCATTTAGGAAACACTGTACTTTTATATATATTTAATATATTTTTGAATTGATAACAGCAGAGGGAGGGGGGTAAGACATTCTGAGGCGGTAGATTTTTTCAAAATTAAATTATGAAGTCTGAACTTAACTCTTTTCTCTACAAATTCACATATACCTGTACACCGCTTGTAAAAAAAAAAGAAGTATAGATATTATTTTTATAAGTTTTATCTTAACATTTTTTTTACTTATTCAATTCCCACAATTAATACTTTTCTTTTTCAAAAAAATATCTTGTTAACATATAACACTAGAAATTAATCATAATAAACCACAGTAAAAATTAACTCTAATAAAAATGCTCGAAAAAACGAAGACTTCAATATTAAAATAACTGACAAATACAATGTATTTCTCAGTCAATAAAATTCCGTATCTTGGCTTCCTCAAAAGGTCTTTTTCGAAATATTTTTTAATGACATTAGAATATTATTACGTGCAATCTGATTTGAAAAAATATAATGATAACAATATAATATTACTAAATTTATCACTGTAAATTAGAAAGAAAAAAAAAACATTGAAATAACTCACCAATAACTGAGTTAGTTCACTAAATTTTAAGAAAAAATATTCGAAGCAATTTGATACTTCAAACAGGAGTAACAGATTTTGAGAATATTCCTATGATAACAAAAATAATTATTGTAAAGTTATCTCTTGATGTATAAAAATTCCCCAAAAAAATCTTTTATATATTGAGTGAATATTTAACGTCGCACTGTTTGGATTACTCTAGGGCTTTTGGCGACGGACCTCGTAATTTTGAAGACCATGGTCAAGTGACGAGAACGACACGGAAGCTGGCACCCTCTCTCCTAACTACCACGCCACACCAACTGGAAAACGTTTGTTCTCTCGACAGATTTAACGTGTATCACTCCCCTACACACCGGGTATTCAGTGGTACTAATGACTCGAACTCATGACACGCGTGCCAGCCACTCTTCCGTACCTTGACAACTAGGGTTCCACGAGTGACTATAAGAAATGGAAAAGAAAATTAATAATGTATATGTAAATTGATTCACGTTCTCTGCTGAAGTATCTAGAGCTCATCCCAATCGTTTGAAACTGAAAATGTGACCCATCAGTATAGAGGTCAGTGATGTTGATTGCTGATACTTGCAATGCGCCTGGAATCCCGGAAAGGCATGAATGTTTTGTAAATGTATAGTGCTCGTGGCATAGGAGGAGGGTAAAGCTAAACAGCCATTCAGCTGCAAATCCTGTCGTGAGGTCGGTGGAAGGGGAAGAGAGCTGGGAAACCCTTGACCACCCTTAGGGTATCCCCCTTCAAAATTAGGGTGGAATAGAGCCAAATCACACTGTCACCTGTATGGTGCTCAAAACTACGGATAACGATTGGCGTAAATGTAGCCCTTTGCCGCAATGAATTTTGCCGGTATGATGTTAATGTCAATCTGGTGGTATAAGTAACGACAAAACATGAATATACACATGTATTTATACATAATAACTTTATTTTATAATACTTTTAATATAATACAATAAAAGATAAAAATAATTCTTCTGCTTGAGGTTACCCCCAAACATCTTATTGTTCTAAGGCAGGGAGGGGGGCAACCTTTTAGAGAAGAGTGCCACTATGTGATAAAAAAATTATGCGTGCCACTTCAAACTTTTTCCAGCAAACAAAAGAATATGAAAAAGATGAAGAAATGTTACTTATAAGCTTATTGTGTGGAATTTTACGCAAATAGCACACATTTTATGTAAGAGATAAGTATATATATATAGTGGAAATTAAGAAAATATATATATATATAATAAATCGAACAAAAAGTACAATTTAGTTTTGTGCTAATTTTTTTCCAGGTTTCAATTCGTTAAGCTAGGTATAAAATACAAATAAGTAACGAGAAAAATTTAGTTCTAAATAATTATTTAATAGTCGGTACTTACTTAATGTGGTTTTTCAATTTGTAGATTTTTTACATTAGGTTTCTTTCTCGAAGATGCCAACAAAATTGGGTTAATTTAGGTGTGGATCATTTTTTCTTTTTTCCCCTAAAATCGATACAAAAAAAGCAAAAGTGTGTTGATGAAAGAAGATATCTGATCAATTAGGATTGGAAAAGAACAATTCTTTCCTTGTAATCTTAAATTTAAATTATTTACATGTCTTATAGTAACGGTAAGAAAAGCTAAGCCTTAATGCCTATCTTCATTCTTGAAAAGCAAGGGCACTCACTGGGCAGTTCATTGTCTTCTTCAGATAATTTTAAAACACGCTCCCTCCAAACTCTCCAAGAATCTCACGAATGCACTTTCCTTTGGGAAACCAACGTACACAACAATGAAGGGAGTGTTTCTATGATATAATTTTTATTGTAATTTAATTCAGTGTATTTAAAATAATATTTTTAATGTTTTGTTTTGTCCAATAACATAACTTTCACAATAAAACAGCACAAAATTAATAATTGATGCAAAATTTCAAATATTTTAATTTTTCAATAAGTCTTCGTGTGCCGCTCTTTACAACTCTGCTGTGCCACACTGTGGCACACGATGCTGTGGGTTAGCCACCCTTGTTCAAAGGGTTCCGTGAGTCGAAAAAAGTTTGAAGACCCTGTTCTAGGGTGTACGCCAGAAGATGTATGCTTATTTAATGTTAGGATTTTGCCTGTTCTACTACAAACTGAAAAAATTTTTTAAAAAATAGGGGCATCAACTGCTCCCCTTAATTGTTACCAATGAAAAATCTATACTAGAACATGGATCTCGATCAAATATTTATTCAGTTTTTATTGTTTCAACTATATACCCATTACAATGTATTATATTAAATTTTTAAAAAAAAAAGAAACACACGCGTGCAAAAAATTATTCAAAAAAACTTACTCCAGCGAGTTGTTAACAAAACTCTCCGATGCCTTCCCCAATTGCTTATGAAGAGAAAAACATTTTTAACTCTTTATATTAAAAAAAAATAATCAAAGCTGTTTCGAAAGCTAGAATCGGTTTTAAATATTACACCTGTACAACAAAAATTGTAAAAAAAAACATCATTGTTCCCCCTTAAAATTTGTAATTCATATTAAGTAACTTATTTGTAATTATTATTTTGTAATATTTTCCCCAAACAAGTTTTTTGGTCAAATTAAAATTTTTTCTTTTGTGAAATTGTAAAAAATGAGAATTTTTTAAAATTGGAATATACACCCTTATATTTGTACCACAGATCTAAAATTTAAAATTTTGGGAAAATTAAAAAAAAGAAAAAATAAAAAATTTTCAAAATTTTTGCTCCTTCTTTTTATTTCCTTTTTAAGATCAAATACCAAAAACTGGGAAAAAATTTCCGGCCCCCGCCCAAAAAATAAATGTCAAAAAGCCTGCGTTTTTTAAGGAGTAGCAAAATTACAAAGGGCGAAAAACCTAAAATGCTACAGAACTTTCAATTTTAACGTGCAACTTTTTTCGAGCTTCGGAACACGGACTTCACCCCAAAATTTGTGAGTCCGCGACTTTGCTTCAGAACAGAACCCTTATCTGTTGTTAGTTCAAAAACGAAACTACACCCGGTTAGATCCCCCTTTTGCGAATTATCGTCTTTCCAAAAAAAAGACGGGGGGGCCAAGAAAAAAAAAAAAAAGTTTCATTACAAATATTATGCACACACAGGCTGTGTATCTATCTATCTATGTATGTAGAAAGTTCCGTTTTTCTCAGTAACGTAGCGATTTTTGAAATAAAATATTTTAATCCTACGGGAAAAGGATTCTTTAGAAGATTAATATATATATTTGAGGATAGAAACCTTTGTATCTAAAACAGTAATTGAAAAAAAAAATGGTGCTGAATTTTCTTTAAATTTTAGTCTTCTTTTTATATATCGTTATCATCAATATATTTTGTTTTGATCCAAACACAATATAAATTTTTGCAGGTGTCATAATAAAAAAAATATTTAGGGCCATGAAACTTTACAAAATGTTACACAGACTCATTAATTTTAAATATTTAGAAACGATAAATGAAGCATTTTGTTGGTCATATAAGCACTGGAAAAATTGAGTTGCTAAAAAAAACGCAGTTATTGAAAATTTCATTTTAAATGTAAAACAACATTTGAAAAAATTTTGTTTATAGATTTTCCACGAAGGTGGCAGCACTATTTCCCAAGATTAATATATTAGAGTTTTTTACTAAATATAGATGCACCATTGTTCTATTTTTTTTTTTAGTAATAAATGTTTTATTTATTACATTTCTAACAGATGGCAGCACTAAAATCATACTTTGAAATTTCAATGGTGTTGACTCATACCTACAAATTCAAAAACAAATAAACTATTTCCTCCTACATTTAACGCGTAAAACGACATCTTGCTTGTAACCGCTTGCTTTTAACTTTTCTGTTTCTGTCGTTTTGAATGATCCAAAAGGGCAAAATAAACCAGGCATTACTCGAGCGAAAAAAAAAAAAAACGAAGGCTTTTGAGCAGGGTATGTCGTACTCAAGTGTTTTCACATTCTGTGTGTGTTTTATGGTAAAATTTCTATACAAAAGCTAAAAATTAAGAAAAGTAGGAAACACAGTATATTTATTAAAATTTCCACATGTAAATTTAGTTTTTCTGTTATTTTAAAAGGACATTCAGTATATTGTTTATACACTCCTTTAATCTCGATCGTGTGTGATGGATCTTAATTTTTTTTATCTCTATCTTTTCAAAACTAAACATATAGGAGTAAATTCTTCTATTCTTTAAATTAAAAAATTTTGCACTTTCTTTTTCATTTTCTCTTATTGTTTTCTAGCAATAGTTTTTATTTTTTTCAAAAGTTCATGTGAAAGGGGATAACATGTGTACCAGTTGTCTACTTTAAAATTACGTACTTCCCAAATGTTTTTGTCTCTCTACTTATAAAATGTTTTTTTTAAACAGTGTTTCCTTCTTCTAAATTTGATTCGATTTCAGTGTGAAGGAATCATACTTACAGTTACACTCATCATCATTTACTTGTTCCAAATCATAACCGCGACGAGAATTTCTTCATCCAAAAATACTGTTGTACTATATATCTAATAAATACTGTATTAAATTACATAAAAATCAGATTTCTTCATCGTAAGTACAATAATACGCCACAGCATATGGAAGATTTAAAACATGGTCATGAGTTCAGAACAGTAACAGAGATTCACGTGCAGGTATATCACATACACAAAAAGGCGGTATTCAAAAATATGTATTTGGATTTCGTCTGCAAACTAAGGCCCCTCAAAGAAAATGACCTTAAAGTCAGCTACAAGAGAAACTTTACATTTTGAAAAAAAAGTTTAGAAGGAGATTTAAAAAAAGGCGTTGGGTATGACATACTCTATACGCGAGAATTGCCGAGTTAATACTGGGTCCCCAGTAATTGGGTGCTTTGTTACTAGCACTTAGTTAAAATAGTTTTGCATGAATTCAGCTTGCTAAGTTACAAATAAATTCATTAGACTTTCTGCATCTACTGGATCTTTAGTACGCATGTACCATGAAAGCAGTCAAAGTAGTTTTTTTTCAAAAATAAAACGTTATTTTTTTTTCTTTTATCAAAATACAGTTTTCTTTAGAGTTAAGATGATATACTATTAAAAGAAATAAAAAGTAAAAATACAAAAATTGAAGTAAGTGAAATTAAACAAAATAAGAGTTTAACATTATTATCTAAGTTTAACATTTATTATGTATTCAAATAGAATTAATATAGTTTCAAAAATACCACGGTTTTTTTTTTCTTTTTTTCTAACCGAAGTATAGTTTTTTTTCTTAGTTAACGAGGTACAATATTAATAGAGATAAAAAGTAAATATACAAAAGTTGAACAATAAATTATGAAAATCGTTAAAAAAATTAACAATTACTAAGTGTATTTAAACAAAATAAGTTTAACATTTTTTATGTATTTAAATAGAATTAATTTAGTATCGTTAAAACCATGCATAAAATGATTCAACTGATTCTGAAAATGGCTTGATAAGTGCAGCCATCTATTAGCACATAAAATATTGAATTGTTTTTAACCGCAAAAGTATTTTTGCTTTGGGAGAATCCGTTTTAATGTTTTAATTCATTCATAATAAAATCATGAAAATCACCTATAATTTTTTATCTTTTACTAAATTCCCCGATTTGCTTTTCAATAAACAATACACAAATTAGAAGTTTTGCATGAATTGCACAATTCTTTCTTCAAATGATTTGTTACTGCACATATAATTAGTTCTACATATGTTAGTCAAATTTGCGCGTGGTAGAAAAATTATTAATTATTTTTTATCAGGCACTCTTTTCTAGCAAATGATCTGAAAAGTGGGCTTGACAGTTTTGTTTGGTCTGCTGTCGAACATCAAAAATTGTTCCATAACTTAATAAAAAAGACAGGTAGAGCTCGGAAATTTTTCAGGCATGTTTGTTATGATTCGACGTTCATATAGATAGATATAATATATGTAAAAAAAAAAAAAAAAAAAAAAAGAAAAAAAGGGAAAAAAAAAAAAAAAAAAAGGAAGAAGAAAATTGGAAGGGGTTTTTATGGGATTTTTTTAGTTACCATTGAATGTCCAAATATGATTTTTTTATTATGCCAAATATAAACATGTTGAAGATCTCTATTTCTTTTCGCTCCTTTCAAAAGTTCGTGTAGAGGTGTTTGAGTGTTGGAAGCATCTTTCAGGTATCTTCGGCAGAAATTTATCATGCGTAGAAATGTCCGCAGATCATGAATAGTTGGTGGTAGTTTGTTGTTAGTAATTGCTTCAAATTTTCTGGCAATGGACGAGAACCTTCTGCAGTGATCAGAAATCCCAAATATTCTATTTGTTCAGCTCCCATCACTGATTTGAAAACATTAATCCTAAGTAGATACTGCTGTAATCTTACAAACACTATTTTTAAGCGTTCCTTGTGCTCCTTTTCGGAAGGTTAGGCAAGAAGAACATCATCGATATAAGGAAAAAATAGCTCGAGTCCAAACAGTTCTTCTGTAATGAAATCTTGGAATGTTGCAGGAGCATTCCTAGGTCGAAAATTCACAGTATTGAACTATTACAGACCAAATGGAGTTTTTTCTTTGTATTCATCAGCAATTCGTATCTGATAGTATGCTTTCAAATGATATATCTTCGAAAAAAAAAATGTATCTTTCAGAATGTAGTTGAAATCGGATACCGACCCGAAACTGTCTGTGCATTGAGTGGTCTGTAATCGCCACGTGGTCTTAATGTGCCATCCTTCTTATTTACCAGGTCCAACGGACTTTCCCAATGAAATTTGTACGGTTTGATAATGTTGTTATCAAGCATAAACTGGAGCTCTTGCTTTGCCAGCTTCAATTTATCAGGAGCTAGTTGTCTTGCCTTTGAATAAACTAGTTGACCATTTGTTAGGATGTGGTCCTCCACTCCATGCCTGACAAATATGTTTACCATGTTAGGCTTGGTTAAATCGGAATAGGAATTAAGCAGTTTGAAATGTTTGAGGGCTCTATTGACAGTGCTGAGATCATTACTTTCTCGAATGATAACTACTTTCACTTTAGCTGAAAAGTTTGTTACCTATAAATTAATTTCCTGTTGTGTAAATCTATCAGCAATTGAAACTTTTGAAGAAAATCAGCACCTATGATTCCCCGCTTAACTTTGGCAATAATGAATGGCCACTGAAATGGACGCCTTAGATGTAGATCCAGTGTGAGTATTTTGACAGCAGAAGTAGAAATTTCTGAGCCATTTGCAGAATACAGTTTATATTGGGAGACTTGGAACTCATCTCTTTTTTTATTGTCCAAGAGAGTATCGAGACGTCTGATCCCCTATCCACAAGGAATTGGCAGCTGGTTCCTATATCCTTGAAAAATAACCGGGATTTGTGGCCTAAAATTCCGGCACCAGGACTCGCCGCGGCATCTAATACTTGGACTGTTTTTCCGACACGTCGAAACCGCACGGCTGTACGCATTTACTAAGGAGACATTTTAACCCGAATCGGAAATGGTAGAAATAGAATCTTCCTTGAGAATTGTAGCGACGCCTTGATTTACTGCGACTCCAATTCCTCTGATGGTGACGAGAGCTAGGGCTCTGGAATTTCCGTTGCAACTTTAATGAGGCAATTTGGTCTTCAAGTTGTGAAGGCTCACGCGTCCTTTCTGTAACATAACCTCTGAGTTCTTTGACGGCCAAGATTAATGGTAAATATTTTCCAACCCAAATCCAAGAAGTGAAATGAAAGTATAGATGCAAATAAGATAGCCTTTAAAAGGACAGAAGTTTTAGTAAGCGCGATGGCAATTTAGAGAAAGTTCAGTTTGGAAAAGGTAGAAGTGTAATTTGACGGCCTACCCAAGAATCACGGATATCTAGCCATTACTACAAGGTGCATATTATTACACACGAGCCCAACAGCCTATCTGAAGGTGTTTGAACCGTTGCTTGGAATTCAAGGTAGGAAGATTATTTTCCGAATTCGAAATATTATTAGGATTGAGAGTAGGCGGATAATATAATTATTTAGTTTAAATGATCAATTGCGCGATCTTTTTAGCTACGGCTACGTGTTTTTGGGTTTTTTCTCACTTTATATAAGTTTGTTCAATATATAAGTAATTTAAGTTAAATTCTTAATAAAAGTACATTAGAATTTGAATGTCTTTATTTCGAGAATCCCACACCTCTAACTTACGCTGACCCACAAAGATATGGTCGACAAAGATCGACCATATCACAAAGTGAAGCTATTTAAATCAGGAATTGATCCACTCCTACGAGGTCTATCTGCACCATTGCAACACCTATCGCTCTCGGCGCCATTCCACGATCTTGTCGGCCATCGCCGCTATTTTGTCAGGTGTTTAATGAAAATGCCTTCCTCGACAGAATCGGCATTTTTCCCCAGCTATAGAATCGCAACGCTTAGCCGGCATGGGGAAAGGGTGCTCGTTTTCGGCGGCGGCAACATATCACCTCCATCTATTCCCGTAGAGATGTTTGATTTTGTTATTCTCACTTTCGTTTAATATCTTCAAATGACGTTCCTTTGCCGCTGAATATTTATTAGGGGTAGGATCTTTAACAATGTCCCAGATATCGTCTAAGACCCCTTTGGTTCTAATTGAGCCACGAGGTGACTAAACATCGTCTCCTCCGAAGTAATCCGGCAAATCTTGAACTGCGCTTCCAACTGATAAAGCCATATCTTAAATGTGTCGAACCAGAACGGTGGTATTTTGATACTCACGTCGCTTGCTTCCAACATTTCTGTTTCTCTCATTTTGAATGATCCAACAGGGCAAAATTAACTCGGCATCACTCACGAAAAAAAAAAAGCTTTTGCACAGGGTGTCTTGTACTCAAGTGTGTTCCCATTCTGTTTTTATGGTAAAATTTCTATACAAAAGTTTAAAAAGAAGAAAATTGGAAATACAATATATTTATTGCATTTTTCACATGTAAATTTAGTTTTTCTGTTATTTTAAAAGGACATTCAGTATATTGTTTATACACTCCTTTAATCTCATCGTGAGTGAATGCCATGTTTTCATTGGATCTTAATTTTTGAAGTGATAACTTTTATTTTACATTTTCCGGAAGTGCTTTAATGAACGTCACGCTCGGGGAAAGAAAGCTATTCGGGTTTTTTGTCTTCAGTCGGACTACACACAACTAAAAAAAAAGGAGGGTCGTTCCCCCCAATACACCGTAAAAGTAAAGTTCCTAGCTTCAATCTAAGTGGGGCTCCCCCCTCCCTCACCTCTTTTTAGAGCAGCCATGCTCAATCTGCGGCCCACCGAGTTTTTATAAGTGTCCCGTTCATAATACATTACTCTGAAAAATTCACTTTTTAAGAACATTGTATAAAATTTGGGTTGAAATTCTTTGTCAAGAAATCAAATATATCAATTTTCTTTTTTTTTGTCGGTGTCGTACGGGTACAATTGATATTCTTTTTTTTGGAATGGTTGGGGGTTATAATAACAAACAACAGTGGAGTAACTTTTTATGGGTGGAACAAATTTTTAACTATATTTAATATCTTGCAATCGAAAATTATTCGAAAAAAATATATCGTTTCAAAATTGGGGGGTTGCTATTTTGTAGTGAAAAACAAAAATGATCAGTAATTTTTTTGATTTGTCCGAAAAGTGAGATTAAAAAAACCAAAAAGAGATCATTTGAAATTTCCTCGAAGAATCTTTCAAAAGGTGTAAATAGGCTTTCTTAATAATCTTTCAACAGCAAAAATTTTTGTCGTGGTAATATCACAGTTGTAACAAAGACATCCTAGAAGTTTGTTAATTTTTGGTAATCATTAAAACCGTTTACTGATGCGAAATTGTGAATGAGTGTTTTTTAAAAACTTCTAATTTGTTTAAGCATAAAAAAAAAATAAAAAAAATATTAATTAAAAAACAAAACGGTTTTTTAATATTTTACAATTTTATTTTAAAAATTCCCAAAATTATCTTAGTCTTAAATCATTTTCCCCCTTTACACATTTATTCTCATTTGTGGTCCCTGAAAAAGCTGACATATGTATGCGGAGAAATAAAAATTTAGGCCCCCTTTTTAGGGGAAGGGAAAGGGATTTTTTCAATCTGTTGAAGCATGAAAAAGGTAATATTTTTTAAAAAAAAACTTAGAAAAAGAAAACACAATAAATTAAAATAAAATGTAGAAAAAGGACAAATATTTTTGAACTAAGTAAATATTTTTATCATCATTAGGGAAAATTGCGTGATCAAAAACACTGGGTATTTTTAAGGGGCCCATCAAAAATTTTCGGGCCCCCTTTTTAGGTATATTATGGAACAAATCTGGTGTTTAATCTATCACAATTGAACAGTAGTTTGTGTGTCATATCGTTATTTATTTGAGTTGTAATTGTTTTAATTATTTGCTTGCCCATGATCTCAATTATTTGCTCATACATTGTTTTTGATACGTACGTTATTAACGATTTTGGTCGTAATTCTCGCTGTTCAATATGTTCACGAACGAATGAATGGGTCGAACTCTGCTAACAATTCCAGGGCACCCATAACATTACCACTATGAGGAGAACCAAAAACTTCCTTGGTACCCCTCTAATTGATAAACCTCTTATAACCAAATACTTTACTACCAAAATAACCCGTTTGAAGACATTGTGGTAATATTCAATATCTTTTCATAGTTGCTTCTGTAACTGTCTATCTAAAACAGACTTATTTTCTTTTCGCGCGCGCGCGCGAGTCAACCAAACAAAGATTGAATTTTTTATGTTCAAAAGAATTTTTATGATTTTCTAAACAGCTGTTTCTAATCACTTTTACGTGTTTCCAAACAGAAAAATCGGTTGTGCATTGAGAATTTGTTTTAGAAAAAAGTTTGCAGGTCAAACAAAAAACACTACAAATAGTAGTCGAATAACATAGCCAAGATCTTTCCAGCACTTGGCCATTTCTAATTAAATGATTATTCAAAAATGATTTCTTTTGTTCTTTGTATTCTCTTACCGAAACAGAATATATATTGTTTGGATCTTTATTTTGAAAATAACTCATTTCATGTGAAAGAATATAATCAATAAAATTATTACTTAGAGATTTAGGCCACGAGCTCCCCTCAACGTATAATTCTCAAACTCATACCCAACATTTTCTAAACACTTTTCGGTGGGAGCATTACTGATGTCCTCTGGCTGAAAAATATCTTTTTCAGAAGTCTGCTGGTCATCGTAATCTTGCATATTTTCATCATTAATAGTTGGGTGTTGTGTTTCTCCGTTTTTTTTTGGCTAAGTTCCTTTCCCTTTCGCTTGATAATGTCTCTACGTTTGTTATATTCTTGTTACTTTGTTCCAATGTAAAAAAAGTTAAATTTTTGACACATTTAATTTTTTCTTTTTCTCCATTTAACAGTAGTTTTAGTTTTTTCCGCTACACTTTTATATTTTCTGACAGACATATTTATGTTGTTAACTAAGAACTTGATTTTCCTGAAAATCAGTTTAAAAGTTTAGGTCATAAAATTACGATAACACAATCGATGTGCTTAATAAACTAAAAATATTCAAACAAATTTTTACAAAACAATATAATATATTTCTAAGATAATTGAAAAAAAGTACCTAGTTAATTAAAAAAATAATCCTTGTCTATACTCGCTAAAACCTAAAACGCTGATTATTATTATTTATTAGCCCATCAGTTTAAGGGGATTTTATAAAAATAAACTTTAGAATTATTTTCCCCACTGATATTGTTTTTCCATTGTTATTCATTATTTGCTGTAGCTACCTATACTTAAAAAAGCCGACTTATTACGAAAATCAAGACTATTTTACATTTATCCATATAATATTCGCGGTGAATCTCCATAACCTACATAAACTGATTGTTATTTTTTTATATCCTATAGAAGTAAATAAGTTAACACAAATTTTAAGACAACATACATATTTATGGGAAATCCTGATGTTTTCAATCTTTGAAAAATTAAAAATACAGAAAATACTTAAACATTACTTCAATATCTTCGTACTGTAATAATTTAGAATTGTGTATCGGCACTTACTTTTTACTTGAAACTTTAATAAACAGGTACCTATGTTTTAATTGCAGGTAGTATGCACAAGACACAGCACCAAATCAGTATATTATTGTAAATTAGAATTATTATTGCACAAAAAAATAAATGGCTACAGAAATAGTGCCGCTACATTTGTAAAAATGCTTGATGCTCGTTGGCGCCGCTCTATGATACAGCCTCTGTCTATTAATTATTAATTTCCGCATATTCGGTGGTAGGGTAGAGAAAACAAAAGAGTAAATTGCTCTTGCTCTTGAAAATGAAAATTTGATATGGTACTTCTGGTATTTTATTTTTGATTTTTATTCTTTTACTGGTGTTTATATTATTTCATTACTATTTTGAAATGTATTATTTTATTACATCTTTTTCTGTTTGTTATCTTCAACGGAGAACGGGCCCCCTAGAAGCCGGGGGCATTGGGCTGCAGCCCATTTAGCCCATACGTAGATCCGGCCTTGGATTGAGATCATGGAACGGGATTGGAAAAACAACACAAGGAGACCACAAAAATTCGGATCCGAAAAATAATATTTCGCATGGTTCTTTTTAAATGTCTAACAATAACCGCGAAGAAAAATTCTTCACCCGAAAATACTGTTATACTATATCTAATAAATACTGTATTAAATTACTTAAAAATCACATTTCTTCATCATAAGTACAATAATACGCCACAGCATAAGGAAGATTAAAACATGGTCATGCGTTCAGAACAGTAACAGAGATTCTCGGACAGGGCATCACATACCCAAACAGGCAGTATTCAAAAATATATATTTGGATTTCATCTGCAAACTTGTTCTTGGATAGTTCTTTCGTTCTTGGATAGTTTCTTTTAAAGTCAGCTACAAGAGAAACTATCCATTTTGCAAAAAAAAAAAGTTCAGGAGGAGCTTTAAAAAAAGACGGTGGGTATGACATACCCTGCGCGAGAAGTGCCGGGTTAATACAGGGTCTCCAGTTATTAGGGGCTTTGTTACTAGCACTTAGTTAAAATAGTTCCGCATGAATCCAACTTGCTAAATTTCAAATAAATTCATCAGACTTTCAGCATCTACTGGATCTTTTTTTACGCATTTACCATCGAAGCAGTCAATACAGCAAGTCAAAGTAGTTTTTTTTTCAAAAACACCACGTTTTTTTTTTCTTTTATAAAAGTACAATTTTCTTCACAGTTAAAATGATACACTATTAATAGAAATAAAAAGTAAAAATACAAAAACTGAAATAGAAATAATTAAAATCATTAAAAAAATTAACAATAATTAAGTGAATTTAAACAAAATAAGAGTTTAACATTTATTAACTAAGTTTAACATTTGTTATGTATTCAAATAGAATTAATTTAGTTTCAAAAATACCACGGGTTTTTTTTTTCCTAATCGAAGTATAGTTTTTTTTCTTAGTTAACGAGGTATAATATTAATAGAGATAAAAAGTAAACATACAAAACTGAACTATAAATCATGAAAATCTTTTTAAAAATTAACAATTACTAAGAGCATTTAAACAAAATAAGTTTAACGTTTATTATAGATTCAAATAGAATTAATTTAGTTTTGTTAAAACCATGTATAAAAGGATTCAACTATGTGTGTGTGATTTTGAAAACGGTTAGACAGGTGCAGCCATCTATTAGCACATGAAATATTCAATTGTTTTTGCTTTGGGAGAATCCGTTTTAAAGCTTTAATTTCATTGATAATAATATCGTGAAAAGTACGCACAACTCAAAACACATTTATATTTAACCAACCCTTTTTTAATTTATTTAAAAAAGCAATTTAAATGCGCAATTTAAAAGAATAACAGATAAGTATTCAGTAATTGATTTCTTCAACAGCAGATGGCGTTGGGTGAGCAAATTTCGGTATGATTCGTGCTTATACAATATTCAGTCATTGATTTCTGCAACACTAGATGGCGCTAAGTTAGATAATTTCGTAATCCATGCTTCTCTCTGAGTTAACGAATATGGCTGGTTTTGTGATACGGAAAACAGGCATTCGGAATCCATCTTTTAAAAATTTTGTTGGGGTCGCGAATTTGAAACCGATGTTGATATTAGGTTATAGTTGATATTAGATTAGGCTGATTTTGGGTTGTTTATTTAGGTTAGCTTACTTAGAATGTTCAAAAAAATATATAATCAAATATAAATTACGGGAAGTTTTATAAAAGAATTAAAAATGTTAACTAAGTGTACGTGCCCTAATAATTTTCATTCTTCAAATTTTCCAAAAATTTAAAAATTTTAATTTCATGTAAATAAGATTCCGTGAACAATCTATGAATTCATATTTGTTTAGTTGATTAATGTTTTATACAATTATAGATATAATATAAATCAGTAGCGCACACAGGAATTTTTCAAGGGGGTCCGGGGTCGAAAGTTCACCATTCTTGTAACATGCTCCTTTTGATTTTGTCGATTTTCGGGAACAAAACACAGTAAAAAACTAATTGTTGAATAAATAATTAGCATTAATTAATAAAATTAATCATTAATAACAAATAAACTAAATTTTACGTACTATATACTTAGAATTATAATCAATCGGAAAAAAATCAAGGGCTTTGGGGGGTCCGGACCCCAGGACCCCCCTCCTTGTGTGCGCTACTGATATAAATACAAAATTGTACGTCGATGCGTTTTATAAAAAGCATTGCATATTTTGTTAAGTGTAGATATAAATCAGAGTAGAATATATTTAAATATTAGAAAAGCTTTAATGACATAGTTGATATATACATAACAGTATATATAAATACATACACACTCAAGTCTTTTTTTTATACGGTGGATACATTTCTTAGAAAACCGTGCAAAAAAACCATTTAAAAAAATATTTGCGACATATAGTCAATTGGGGATATTTTCCTCAACTTTAAATATTTTCCCAAAAACCGTGCAAAAAAACCATTTAAAAAAATACTTGCGACATATAGTCAATATTGGGGATATTTTCCTCAACTTTAAATATTTTCCCAAAAAACCGTGCAAAAAAAGTAGTAATGAAATGCATTTTACGTATTTGTAAAGCAATTAAATTTTTACCACAAAATAATAGTGTATAGTAAAAATTTAGTCTCTCTGTAAATACACATAACATACAAAAATTCAAATTGAAAATAGGAACAAAACTCATAACTAACTATTCTTCGCTACTTGATAACTAGTGTGAACGTTTAATGTGTTAGATATGTTTAGCACAATCGTCAACTATGATTCAAATGAAGAACTGCGTTCTTTATAAATGGTTTTTGATGGAAAAAATTATCAAGACAAATTATATTCTTCTCCTTCCGGAATTTTCCGTCGAATTAAAAATAACTTTAATTTGAACAGCAACTTTTAGAACTTTATTAAAAGTATTTATTGCACCGTGCGAACTGAACACTTAACACAAAATACAATTATACTGAAAAACGAAATGCTATATATTCAAGTTGAAGAACAATAAAATAGAGAAAAAGTGATTATAAAAAATTCGAGTATATTCGCCGTAACTTCACAATTTTTTCCTTTTCTGGGAGGAGGGAGGAGAAGGGATTAGTGCTAAAACAAAAAATTCTTGTAAAAAAGTACATTGGTGAACCGTGTTATTTCAAAATCGTGTAAAAAAATAGAGTTGAATGTATATATATATATATAATAGAAACTATTAAACAAAACTGAGTATGGATGTAAAACTATTAACTGGTATGCTCTCAAAAAACCTTTCACTGAAATTTTATGGAGCGTGTTTTACCTACAGAAGTTTTTAAAAATTAATAATAAATAGCAATCTTCTTTAAATTCGTTTTTGGACAATTCTACTGCGTTTCCTGAGAAATAAATCTGGTGAACAACTGATAATTTTTTTTGGTGTGAACTTTAAATTACTACAATAATTAACTAACCCATTTATAAATCGCGTTACTCGTGGCCTTTTGTGACTTATTTATCTCTGATTTTTGTATTTTAAACCATGTTGAAAAAGACGAACTTAAAAAATTATCTAATCATTAAGTATAACGCGACAGCTAAAATATAAAACTTCACAGAATTAAAGGATACATTAATGAAAATAATGAAATATATGTAATTTATCCCATTATTATAATGCCCTTTCTGACGTAAAGACAGTTTCGTTATATATAATCATAATAATAACTAAAAAGGCTAATTTTTTTTTTTTGCTTCTTTTTACAGTTACATAAGTAAGAAAAATATTATCCTTTAAACTTTTCCCTGTAGGTTACTAATTAAGAAAACTTCACCTCTTATTCTGATTATGTATTTCGATTGGATGAAAACCCGTGAAACACGTGTGGTCAGTGTCACTCTCAGGAAATTGAAACGAACATCTGTGTAAACCATGTCTGGAATATCTGTTTTATCAGTTATTTGAGATATTTCAAAAAGTATGGGCCGTTGAAAGAGTAAAGGAAAAATATATGAGGTGACAAAATATGTTAATGGACATAAATTCTAACAATGCGAGTACTGGTTATATTTTGAATGGAACTTTCATGAAAGATTAATTAGGCACATTCAGATTTCTATGAAGTATAATTTATTTAATTTTAGTAATTTTAAGGATTAATATTGAGTATTTATTAAAGCTGTTCTAAAAAGCAACACGGTCAAGTGACGAGGACGACACCTGAGTTGGCCCTTAACTTTAGATTTCTTCAGAACACTAATGGGAGAACATTCAGCCTCGATAGACTTAAGGCTGTTTTCGGCTAATGTTAAAGAATAGCACTCAAATTCAGAATATTTTTTCAGATATAAAAGTACTCACAAACATTAATATTATATTCTGGTTTTACTATCCTGTAGAGAATAACTTATTTTATCATACTACTCATTTTTATTCGAGTTAACAGATTTTTTCTTCTATAAAATGTGTTTCGCATTTTTTCTCCTATTCCATAATGCTAAATGAGCGATTTCTTTGCATGTTAAAGGAAAAACTAATTATTTATAAAATATTTTGAAATTTTAAAACTCCGTATTATAAACAAATGCACGAGTTACAATGTCACAAATTTTTAAAAATTGAGGCATTTTTTTTGTCCGAAAATGTGTTCGGCGTTAGTTTATACTCGTGTGCATTTGGCGAAAAAACAGCCTTAACAAATCCCAGCTCATTTGTTATGACGAGTCTTTAGAGGCACTTGTATTCAATAGAGACAATGTCTACCGTGAGTTCTTGATCTTGACCACTTGTTAACACAACCACAATTTTTTTAAAGTGTATAAAATTTAATTTTAAATATAAAATATTTTAAGATTTAAAAAAAAACATATTACTTAGAGTTCTCATTCATAGTAAAATACTTTAAAAGTAAAGGGACCAAATAATATATCTGCCTTTGGCATATTTATCCGAAAACCACAAAATTATTTTTGAAACATATGCGTTATTAACACTGTCACTTTAAAAAAATCTGCCTGTTATGGTTCTGGCTTAACCTATTTTATTCGAAAAAATAATGTTTTGCCGGTTTCTGTGGTGAAATAAATGTTACACACACACACACACACACACACTCACACACACACACACACACACACACACACACACACACACACACACACACACACACACACACACACACACACACACACACACACACACACACACACACACACACACCACCACCACCACACCACCACCACCACCACCACCACCACACACACACACACACACACCACCACCACCACACACACACACACACACAATAAAAAATTTCCCAGAATAATATAAAAATCCCCTTTCAAAAATTTGAAAACTCTTATCTTTCTTTAGAAGTTAAATAAAATTTTTTAAAAAGTTATTGAGAACAGTGTGTAAAAGAAAACCGAATTTTATATAATTATTTTATTTTTCTAAAGAAAAAAACATTAAAAGACAGCAAGTTTTACAAAATAAATTAAGGAGATCAAATATAAAAAATATGAAGATGACGACATTGATTCAAACACATATAGCATTGGAAAAATAATGTATTTGCTATCACTTTTTTCTTTAATTTTCAGTTATTTATCATTTCATTTATTTTTTGTTATGTAATAAGATGATGTTTTTATTTCCGGCGCGCACTGTATTACATAATATTATTTTAATAAGCACATAAATTTCTCGAAAATTAACAGTTTACCGAAATAATTATTTTAATTTAGTATCTTTAAGGCCTTGGATTTTGACGTTATATAGTTAGAAGTATAAAATTTAAATGAACTTTATTATAATTTGTAATATAAAGTTTACGCGTGGTATTCCAACCAGTGCAAACGTCAATCAACGTCTCTGATCTTTTACGATAATGAACTATTTAATAGTTTATTCTTTTTAATATAATATTTTGTCCATTATGAAAGTAGTTTAATGACAAATTACTCCCCAAGATATGTACTTTTCTTATTCATATGTAATGCGTATATTCTAAGTGCATAAGAGAATTCGCCTCTTAAAATCAAGAAATCCAAGAGGATATTCTTTTTCTGTGATTTTATTTTAACCCTTTTTATCTACCGACGGTACTTATAAGAAAATTTTCATTTTAAAAAATTAAAACATAGAATAACCTTTTTTACGAATTTTTGGGACGATACTTAGCAGCGGGGAATATTTTTTAAATCCATTCTTCGAAGATAAAATAAGACACGGGTTCATGAAAAGTATTTTAGGGGGAAGGGAATGTTTTAAAGAAAGGGGTTTCAGGGATTGCGAAGATTGTCTTTTTTGTTCCGAAAAATAGCCCCGCCAAAAGATAAGTGTCTTATTTTTTAATTTTTAATGAAGATTTTAGAAAACGTTTTTGACCTTTATTTTAAGGAACAGTCTATAAATTAATTTTTAAGTTGAAGATATATATATATATATATATATATATATATAATTAAATTAAAAATTTAAAATTAGCAGTAAAAGTTTTAAATTTCCCAAAGTTGAGTTTTTTGTTTATGTATACCCCTTTTAAATTTTTCCATGTGGGGTTTAAAAAAAGGAAATTTGATAAAAAAAAACTGCAGTAAATCATAATGGGGGTAGATAAAGGGTTAAAAACCGGTTTTTTTTCCTTTTGAGTAGGGAATTTAAAAATTTATGCAAATTTTTGGGGGCCCTTATTTAAAAAAAACCAGCCCCTTATGCGAGACAGGGAAGGGGAATTAAGGGGTTTAAATTTGAAAAAGTTTTGTTTTTTTATTATTTGTTTCGGGAAAATTTTTTAAAGTTAATTTTAATTTATAAAGGTTTTGTGAAAAAATAAACTTGGCACAAAAATGGCTTTTCCAGGCCCCCGGAAGGGCAGGAAAATTTAAAACCTTTTTTTAAATAAAAAGAAAAAAAACTTTTAGTCAAAAAGTTGGGTTAATTTTTTTTGGGTTAAAAATTTTTTTTATATTGTAATTTTTTTTATAAAAAGGGTTTTTTTCCTTAAATTTTTGTTAAAAAAATTAATAAATTTAGGTAATTTAAAAAACATGTTTTAAAGGCTTTTTACAAACCCCAAAAAAATTGGGGGGAAAAGTTAAAATTTTTTTTAAAAACACCCAAAAGAAAAAAAAAACAAAATTTTTCTTTTAAATTTTTTTCCCGTTAATTTTTTTTTAAAAATTTGTAAACCCATTTTCTTTTCCCCAAAATCGGTTTTTTCAAAAAAAATTTTTTTTTTACCAATTAATATTTTAATTAAAAAAATTAAAAAAACCAAAAGGGAAATTCTAGAAGAACCTGATTTTGGATAATTTTTAAAAAACCCCCACCCCAAAAATAAAAGAAAATAAAAAGTTGCAGAAATTTTTTTTAAAAAAATTTTTAAAAAAGCAAATAAAGGATTTAAATCTTTTAATTTTTTTTTCCAAAATTTTTTAAACGGGAAATTAACTGAAATAAACCCCAAAAATAAAGAATAAAAAACCCTTAAAAAATTAAAAATTTAACCCCCATAACCAATTTTAAAAATTTCCCAATTTTTCTTTTCCGGGCCCCCTTAAAAAAAAAGTTTTAAAAATTAATTTTTTCAAACATAAAACAACAAAGGAAAAAAACCGTAAAAATTTTAAAGAAAGAAAATTTGGTTGTTTTCCAAAAAAATTCCCCCCCTTTGCAGAATTTATTAAATTTTTCCAACTTGGGGGTTTAACAGATCAAATTTTTGGCCAAAAATTTTAAATATTTCAAGAAAATTTTAATTTTTTTGAAAATTTTTTTTCCTTTAAAAAATTTTTTAAAATTTTTACACCCCAAAGCCGGCCCCTTTTGGGGGGAAAAATCCGGCCCGGGGTTCCCCGAAAAAACACTCCCCAAAACCCCGTTAAAGATTTATTTCTTTTATTTCAAATATAAAAGCAGTTTTCGATTCGAGATTGATAACATTGGTAAATATTTCCAGTAAACTACAATAAAATATTTTCTACCAAAATTCCACTTAGGAGCGCAAGGAAGAAAAAAAAAAATAATAATCTTGTTACATTTTTGTGCTCAAAGGGAGCATAAAGCAATCCAAAATTGAATATATATATATATTTTTTATTTTTTTCTTTTTATATATATATATTTCTTTTTATATATAAAATATATATTTTTTTTTATATTATTTTTCCATTTTTTTTTTCTTTTTTTTTTTTTCTCGGGAATCATCTGGAGAAAGCCTTCCTGGAAACCGATCTTTCATCAGAACAGATAGCGTGCATCTCTGTTTGTGGTCTAAAAATATCTTTTTGAGTTAGATACTACTAGGTATTCTGTTGAGAAGCTCAGAGTTGTATTTTAGGATTTTCTCTGAAAGAGTAAGGAGATTTTATTCAATCTTTTTCTCCATATATGCATTAAATATATGTATTTCTTTTTGTTCAATTGTAAGCTTGAGTACACTATTATAATTTAATGTGATAAGTTCCAGTGTTATATCTTTTAAATTAATCATAGTTATATCGAATTATTATATATTGTGAGAGTAAATTCTTGCACAGTAACTATATTTTGATCCATGTACGTATTAGAATATATATGAGTGAGTACATAATATACGAGAGATTCCACACATATCACAATACACACATGCTTGGATGAATTCTTACCCTGGACGTATATTCTGGTGAAAAAAGTACTAGGAGCATCTGTTATTACTTTTATTTGAAGTTATTTCTTTGAAGAAATCGCATATTTTAAATAATTAGACCATTTTTTGAAATCCAGTAGACTCCTTAATTAAAATAATACTATTTAATTAAAATTATTCTCTGAATGTTCTATTTAAATAATAAACATAACCGATAATTTGTAGTTTAAATATTTATTTTCATTATTTAAATCTGTTTGAATTGTCATCTTAGTATATATTAATGCTACCGAAGTTTTCCAAAAGAGATTTATCTGCTCGTAAAATTAAACTCAATAATCTAATTTTCGCATTTTTATTCGTTGTTTCGTAGAATATAGAAATTTATGAAATTCATAATTAGGAATAATTTTATTTCTGATGTTCTTAATGCTGATGGAAAATAATGTAGTGTACATGCAATATCACATTGTACTTTTAAATTTAAAACTAAGTATTCTTTTAATTTGGTAATTAACGCAATCGACACAAAAAGAAATCTATTCAAAATGTAGCAAATAAACAAGTAAGCTTAAAGATGTAACATCTTACGGATCAAACTTTTAATTATATATTTTAATAATCAACGTATACTTTTATTTGAAATATTAATTCATTAGGGATTGAATTATATTTCACTAAAATTAAATGTAAATTTTGTAGCACTTATTATTTTATTTAATCGTTTGAATTATTTCATACTGTAATCTCTTAAAGCAGTGCTTCTCAAAGTTGCAATATTCGCGACCCAATATTCAATTATAATTTTAAAACCCCCCTTTTTTTAGAATCAACAATATATTGAATTCAATAATATTATAATTTGACCCGCCAGATACGATTTTCCTTTTTAAACGCTTTTTGGGGGTATATAAACGTCTCGCTAAGCCCCAAAACGTTTATTTCCCCATGCGTATATATACGTCTTTCCGAAGTACGCGATCTTTTCTGTGCACTGTTATCCATAAATTTATTCCGAAGGCTTTGGAAAGCAATAAAAAAACCTTTTACAATGTTTGGGAAGGATTTATTTTTTTTTCAAAAATTGCTTTTTTCCCCCCCCATACATCACATACGCGCGTGCCTACGTGGATAAAGGTTGGCATTGGTAAGCTAATCGCATAACATTTAACCGTCTGTTAAGGGATTAATTATAAACCATCCACACAGTAGAGCGCACAGGAATTTTTCAAGGGGAAGGGGTCCGGGATCGAAAGTTCACCAATCTTGTATCATGTTCCTTTTGATTTTGTCAATTTTCGGGAACAAAACACAGTAAAAAATAATTATTGAAAAAAATTAGCGTTAATTAATAAAATTAATCAAATTTAAAAAATACTTAAATTTAAAATTTTCGAATTTCAAAACCTTTTGAATTATAATCAATCGGAAAAAAAAACAAGGGTTTTTGGGGGGGGGGCCGGACCCCCAGGACCCCCTTTTGTCGCTTTTTGACCATACAAATTATCAAGGGTGTTAATTTTTTTTTTAATTTATATATATGAAAGACCCATAGGGGAAATGGTAGTTGGTAAACTTGTTCTTTGTATTTTTTTAAATTAATTATTCATTGTGGGAAAATTGATATATTTAATGTAATATACAAAAGTAAATGTGTGTGTGTATTTTATTTTTTATTCTGTCAGAATGTATTTTGTTTGTTTACTTTCAGTAAATTAATAATTTTTTTTAAATAATGTTTTTTTTCTACTTTTCTATATGCTCGCGCCCCCCTTATAGAGTTGTCACGCCCCTCAAAGGGGACGCGCCCCACAGTTTGAGGGGAAAAGCTGGGTTTAAAGGGTTTTAAAATTTTACATGATAACCAAAGGCCGGGTGCATTTTTTTTAAAAAAACCCCTTTTTAGAAATTATTTTTCTAATATTTTTGTATAAGTAGTATTATGAAATCAGAAAATTCACTATTGTCAAAATCATAATAGTATCTTTTATCTTATTGCTGAAATATGCAACTCAAATAATTTAGATTTTAAAGAATAAAAAAAATTCTTTTGGTGTGTTCTTTTACTAACCATCTTTAAATATGTGTGTGTATACAGAGGGAAAACCGCGTTTAACACGAAACTGCGGGAACTAAAATATTTTTTCCCGTTAAAGAAATATTGCAAAAAAAAACCCCCCAACATATGTTTAACAAAAAATTTAAATTTATTAGGAGAACATATTAAGGGAAAATACCCCTTTTTAATCATGCATGCAATAAAAATCAACGAAACGAAAACATTCACAAGGACTTAATGTAATTTAATACAAAAAGTTCGTTTTTGGGAAAACAAAAATTTATTTTAGTTTTGGAAAAAAACCCCGCGCGTTTTGCCCAAAAACATTTTTTTTTGTACTATGCCATTTCTTTTTTTGGGAAAAATTGCGATTTTAAAAAAAAATTTTTAGGATTTTTTTTGAGTGAGAGAATATTAACGTTTAAATCCTCAGCTAAAGAGGGTTTTTGGGGCGGACCCCAAAAATTTTAACCAAGGGCGTGAGAGGGCACTTGAGCCGACCCCCCCTCTCCTAACCCCCACCAACCAACGGGGACATTTTAGCTTCCCGGGTGATAAAAAGGGAACGCCCCTACAAGACGGGGCTTATTGGTAAGCCGAAAACCCCCCCATGCCTGCAATGATCCGATACTTTAACCACTGGGCCACAGCAGCCTCATTTTTGTTGTCTAAGACAACCGTATTTCAATCAAGTTGCAAAACAAATTACTATAATTATTTATTATTACCTTTTAAAATCTTATAATTTTTTTTGTCTTCGCTTGCCACTGTTGCAACTCCACCGTGCCTCCTCGAGGCATGTGGCCGCGGTAGCCTAATGGTCAAGGTAACGGACTTGCTGCCTGCGTGTCGTAAGTTCAAGCCTAATACCACTGAAGAACCGCTGCGCAAAGGGAAACCGATGCACGTTAAATATGTCCAAGCTCAAACGTCCTCCCACGGTGAGGTGTGGAAGTTAGGAGAGGGAGGTGCCAGCTCAATTGTTTTCGTCTTGAAAATGGTTCAAAAATTGAGGTCCATTTTCCCGTAATTTTTCCCCCCGTAGCTGAATAGTAATGACGTTAAGGCATCCGGGCTACGTTCGGGAAACCCGATTTTAAAAAGCCATAAATGGATAATTTTCATGATATTTAGTGTCACTTAGATTAGACTACATGTATAAAATTGTTTTAAGTTATTTTTTACAAAAAAAAAATTTTTTAAATACAATATTTTGGCAAAAAATTTAAATTAGAATAATCTTTTTTTTAAAAAAGTTCCCTTTTATAAAAATGTTTTAAAAAAAATATTTCCTTGGGGCGCGCTTATATAAAGTAAAAACTTTCTCCAGAGAGTCTGAACTAGATTTTTTGAAAAAATTCATATTATTTTCAGAGTTACCACCCATTGAAATATAAAAATTATGGCTTTTTTTTTTAAAATTGCCCCCTCTTTTTCGTAAAAATATGGATAAACCCACTTCTAAAGATATATATTTCAAAAAATTTTCGTTGAGTCTCGTAGAGAGGTCTGGATTTTAGACAGGCAAAAAAAATTATTATAATAGAAACATTTTTTTAAAAAGAAGAATATTTTTAATATGGGTCATTCTTTTGCCCCATTTTTTATCAAAATATTGTTTTAAATAATTTTTATTGTAATAATATTCTTAAAACAATTTTTTTATACATTTCCCTAATCTAATTTTTACACTAAAATCATAAATATTATCCATTTATACGCTTTTGTTTAAAACACGGTTCCGAACGTTGGGCGGATACCTTTCCCACCTCTGTGGCACGGGGCAAAACGAAGGATTGACAACCCTTTTATTAGGAAAAATTCAGCTCTTGATGAAAATTTAACCTTTTATGAAAACTATAATTAATCAGTTTAACAATCTCAGCTCCTTTATTTCCCCAAAAAGTCTTTGTTACCTACGAAATAGGGGGAGGAAATAAAATATAAATTTTGTGATATTTAATTAGATGAGTTTAGACTTGAAATATTACTGAATACGACGTGAAAATTTTTTAAATGAAAGGAAACTTGACATCTGCTTTAATGAGATTGATGCCTAATTTTACACGAGAACTTTCTTTTTAAAATTCAGGTGACTTTTTCTAGGTCAAGGTGAAATCTCAGTCTTGTCTACACAATTTATCCCTTTTCTTAGTTTTAGTACTTTCTATTATTTAAATCTAGCTTTGTGTGTGTTAAGCAAATACGCTTCTCCAAGTTCACTGTTTTTCTCTTTCTAAAATTTTATCCAAAAAATAATTAAATAAATAAATAAAACTCGCTTATCTTCAAGTCTCAAAAATGACGGATTATTTTAATTGAATTCAAAGACAAAATTCTAAATTCAGCGATATATGTTTTTCCTATTGTTCAATATATTAATATTATAGTGATATTAAATTCTTTTTTATATACATTAATAATTACTAAAGCTATGTAGTAAATTGGAAAAGGAGCAGAGAAGCTTAAAATTCTGGTTAAATACAAAGACTTTGGTTAAATAATTATAAATATCAGTTACGTATAAAAAAGTTTTGGGTTATTTTTTGAAAATTTCCAATAATTTGAATTTTTTCATCAGATTATTTTTAAAAGGGTCCTTAATTTTTCGAAATGTCCAGGAATCAAAATGAGATTCCATGTTTCAGGTGCCAAGTATTCTAAAATTTAACAGTGTTTTCACAAAGTTTCAAAATTGTATAGTGTTTTTTTTTAAACCAATAACTTTCGCATAATAATCTTTGCAATTTTATGTAACGCTTAAGGCTCCCTCCATTGTTTGATGAAATATAAGTGTACCATATTTTAGTATTTTGCTCGATGCAATTATTTCCTGAACTAACCTGCCTCCTGACAGATCGCTTATGAAACAAATTGATCTCAAAAATCTCAGAAAAAAAGATTAATCATATATTTCTAAAATTGAATAATTTTGAATGTATATATCGTAATTTTTTTTCTTTAATTAAAACTATTCAGTAATACTCTGTTTCACTGTAACATCGCTAACAAAAATTATTTTACCTACTTTGCACAGAGTACGGCTTAAGACAAATAAATTACAGTTTAAAAAAACACCCCCCTTTTTATAATTAATCGAACTAAATTGCTACTTAATCTTTTAGTCACCAAATCTGGAAATGGGATCTGGAATTAGTCGCCGGATGCGGGATGGGATCTGAAAATGGGATGTCGTTAGTCCTGATGATCCTGACCACGACAATGGAAGAAAATTATTAAATTATTGTATTGTCATCTGTCCTGGACAATTGAGCAAAATTTCTAATTAATTTGACCTTTTAAAGTCGGTGAAAATTGAGTTCAAAGAATCCGTTACATACAAGTGAAACTTATAAAAGGGTGTTAAAAAACATTTGCTCGAACGGAAAAGAATTAAGGTTTGAAACAGAACATTGGAATATTTAAAAATTGAGTAGTTCCGGTACAAATTTATAAAATCAATTCTTTTTGTTTGATGAGTATCAATTGCACAGAAGGGCACTTACGGTATCCGACTACCCTAAAATTGTGAATTTTACCAAAAATGGACACATTCTTTCTTATGATTTTATCTTTATAGGCCATCTTATTAGCTTTATAAAAATATCAAGTTTATTATTTTCATTCATTAGAACAGAAAAAGCTACAAGTGTTTTAGTATAAAAGCAGATGCCACTATAAGCAAGATGTCATACTTCAAAATGCGTTTTACTCGAAATGTGCGTGTGTTTTTTTTAAATGCTCAAACGCGCGGGGGGCAGCGATTGCTCAAAAAGTTTTGAAAATAATTAACTGAAATTTTTTGTGTAGGTTCTGTATAATAGTAGAAACGTTTTAACTTTCAGATTTATCAATCACTGTTTTATTACAAAAAATTTACAGTCCCTTATGTGAATATAATCGCTGTTTTTTGTGCAACTTCATATAATAATTAAGATAAAATGCTCTAGTTTTTGTAAAAATTAAAATACCTCTTATCCTGAAGGCCTTATCAAAAATGAACAGCGAAGCAATATATCAAAAATTGAAAATTTGTTCATAAACCTTTTGTATAGAATAAGCCTTGTTTAGGTAATTTTTTGAAAATTTTTACCAATTTTTTTCTATTTTGATAATAATTTCTTTTCTCTTTTTAATTTTAGCATATTTTTTTAAAAATGTACTAAATAAATCTAAAATCCACACACACACACACACACACACACACACACACACACACACATCACAACACACACACACACACACACACACACACAACACACACATACACACACACACACATAACACACACACACAACACACACACACACACACACACACACAAACACAAATTCCTTATATCCTTATTTTTTTTTAAAAAAAGTTGTCTCTTGTCGGATACCTAAATATAAGATATATTGTAGGATTATAAACCTTCATTCTGCGATTGTATTCAATTAATTCATTTCGAATTAGAAGTAGACTTCAAAGGAGCAATATATGAGAGTGCGCATAGTCGATATATTTTAAATGAATTAAATTCTATAAGACTCACATTTGAGATAAGTTATTCTCTATAACCACTCTATCAAAATATAATTATTCTAAAGCTAAATGTAGCACATTAAAGTGGCCGCGGTAGCCAAGTGGTCATGGTCACAAACTCATGGTCAGCGCGATGCTTGACTTCAAGCCGCAGTGTACTACTGAAGACGCATCATATAGAAAAACTGATGCACATTAAATTTTTCTTGCCGTAAAATCACATTGACGTGGTTTGAAAGTTTGGAGAGTGTGGTGCCTCCTAAGGTGTCATTCTCATCACTTCACCGAGGTTTAACATTACTAGATCCGTCGCCAATAGCCCTCACGCTTCCTTAGAGTACAAAATTGATTTTAAAAAAAACCAAATCAACTGTAACAGATTTGAAATTAAGTGGTTTATAGATTATTTTCACATTTTGTTGGAAATCAAAATACAATCTAGAGTAGTTAGATTTATTTTTAGTAATATCGGACTTTTGTTTCTCTTTCGGATTAGTAATCATTATTAGCTAATTGCTTTAAAGAATATTGAAATGCACTTGGTTATATATTTGTATTTATAATTGTTTATGTTATCAATGCTCTTGACACTGTTTTATTTTATCTTTGACTACTTTGTTGCATTGGCGAAAGTAGAAGGAGAGTGGGGTGCCAGCTCAGGTGTCGTCCTCGTCATTTGACCGCGGCTAAACATCACGGGGTCCATCGCCAATAGCCCTCCTGTTGCTTTAGAGTGCGACGTTAATAAAGACTCCCTCAGTGTGTCAGCTTTAATTATCTTAATGAATCACACAAAATGAACAATTATCTTAATGAATCACACAAAAGGAACCATTACCTTGATTAATCACACAAAATGTACACACGCACGCACGAACTACTTACAATTAGTTACAATTACCGTAAAATCCGGCGTATAACACGCACCTATACTTTCAAGCAGCATTTTTTAATGTTTAGGTATATTCGCCGTATAACGCGTACCCTTTTCTTTACGAAAAACATATGAAACACACGTATATAACACTCTATGTTTTGAAGACATTTATTCGAGGTATTCCTGGTTTTTGAAAAAATAGTATACTTATAGAACTACAACATTTTAAGTTCTCAAGGTATGTCATTTCTTTTAAATGAACAGTATGTCGTTCATAAGTGGAGGTCTAATTTTTCTTATGTTCATTTTTTTTTAATTTTTAAAGCTATCATTTTTATACCTGGCGTATACCGAGCACCCGTAAATTTCGATCTTATTTTTGGTGTTAAAAGTGCGCGCTATACGCCGGATTTTACGGTAGTTATATATGTGTTTATAATTTCGTCGAAAGCCTGTTAATTAATTTGAAATGCAATGTTACAAAAATAAAATATACTAATATTTATCTTCTTTTTAGGCTGATAAATAACAGCGCAAAAATAATATATATAAATAATAGCAAAGATTGATTATTCAAGACATTTCTTGAAAAAGTTATTTATTAAAATTACTCATTGATAATCTAGTTTAAGACATGCATCTACGCAGAGGATTTTTGATGAAATATGCCGCTAATATCACTGTATTTTACCCCTCTTATATTTAGAAAGAAAAGAAAAATCTAATCAGTCGTCTCTGAAAATAAAGAAGAGTAATTTTTTTTACCTCACGCACGCTCATGTAGTCCCTGAAAAATCTCCTCAAGGTTAACAAAGCGAACCCTTTTGGTCTAGAATAGCGTTAACTCAACTATAAGAGAAAGATAAATGTAATCATCTTTACTTAGTCTATTTTATCTCTTGCCCTGTGTGTGTAATTTGAGAAACTAATTAACGATAGGAAAGATGCTCAAAGCTCGCTATTAACACGTATTTTTTTAAAAAAATGTATTATGATTTTTTTGGATAAATAAGTCATACAGGTACGGCTAGAGTTGATATTATTTTAATATTGTTATTATTATTTGTTAGTATATTTAATTCCTACGAAAGGAAAGAAGAATTACTAAATTAAGGTATCCGACTACGTTCGGAACCGTGATTTTGCAAAAGCGTGTAAATGAATAATATTTATGATATTTAGTGTCACTTAGATTAGAAAATGTATATAAAATTGTTTAAAAAATAGTATTACAATAAAAAATTATTTAAGTACAATATTTTGACAAAAAATGAACACAGAATGACCCATTTTCAAAATATTCTCCTTTCGTGAAAAATGCATCTATTATAATAATATTTTGCCTGTATATAGCTCAGACTTCTGTACAGAGGCTCAACTAGAATTTTTGAAATATATAACTTAGAAGTGGGTTTATCCATGTTTTACGACAACAGAGGGGAGAAATTTTAAGAAAAACGCCGATAATTATTTCAAATGGTTGTAACTCTGAAAATAATGTGAATTTCTCAAAAAACATAGTTGAGCCTCTGTACAGTGGTCTGAGCTATAGACAGGCAAAATATTATTATATAATAGAAGCATTTTTTTCACAAATGGAGAACATTTTGAAAAGGTTATTCTAAGTTAATTTTTAGCCGAAATGTTGTATTTGAATAATTTCTTTTGTAAAAATGTTCTTAAAACAATTTTATAGATGTATTCTAATCTAAATGACACTAAATATCATGAAAATTATCCATTTATGCACTTTTTAAAATCACGGTTCCGAACGTAGTCGGATATCTTAAGTACACCCAACTCCTTTTTTACACAATAGATACGTTCCTCAGAAAACCATTAAAAAAATTGTATAAAAAATACATGTGGGATATGGTGAATTTGGGGATATGCTCCACAATTTAAAAAATCGTGTAAGATGAAAAATTTCTAAATATTTTTCCAAAAAACTGTGCAAAAAAGAAGTATAAAATATTTATAAAACAAAAACACAATTCAATTTTATTACAAAAAAACTAAATTTAGCGTCGAGTGAAAATTCAGTCTATAAGTAAATACAACATATAACAAGTATAATATAAAATATTTTTTTTATAAAATCAATTCCTACTTTGGTCAACTAAGAAAATTTTTATTTTTTAGTTACTTTTTATTAAAAAATAACAATTAATATAAATATGGCGGAATCACAATATTAAGTGGCCAAATAGAAAGCGCTATTTTTCTTTCTATGTATGATGTTGGACTATTATTTTTGTTTGTTACAAATTTAGCCATCCCAGGTAGGATTGCATCCCCTTGGATTAGAAGTCCAACGTGTTATCCATTGCGTTACAGGGAACATCGAGCCGATTTCCTTTTTATATATGGTGTTGGAATATTATTTTTGTGTTTGTTACTATTCATTCATTAATTACATTTATTTAATAGATTAATATTTGAACAAACTGTATTAACATTAAGTGTCATCCACTACAAGTTTAAAAAATGCATTTGAACAAGAGTGGATGAATAAAAAGCATTTTATTCAGGATTGAAAATTTGAACAAGATATATAGGGAGAGTGTGAACGAATATTATAGAAATTGAAAAATTCAAATAGAAATTAGGAATAAAACTACTAACAACTAGTCATCGCTACAGAGCGTGCACGTTTATTACGAATTGGATCAAAAAGGCTATCCTCAATATACACTGGTGTGCAAAACTTAAGCAACAATGTAAAAATTTAGCAGATAGCCATGAAATTGCAGAAAAGGAGGTCTGGAGATCAGTAGAGGGAACACGTAAGTCAGTAGAAACGTCATGCGTATGCAAATATCAGGAACAAAACGTCAGAAGCGATGTGAGCTTACGCAAAACGCGTGATGTCGGCGCGCTGCTCAACAGTAGAATGAAATGAAGGACGGAGACGCAATTCACCATATTCTCTGCAAGTGCCAGTGAGTCAGTTCGTGAAATATGGCTAGAAGAAATCATCTGGATGACTTCACACGTGGAAGAATGATCGGAAAGCTGGAGGAGGGGCGTACTGTCACCAGTGTAGCTGCAGAGTTCGGAATCAACAAAAGTGTCGTTTCGCGAGCTTGGAAAGCGTTCCAAACCACAGGTACAGCTGTTTGAAAGGTTGGTGTGGTCGCCCGAGGACAACAACTGCAGGGGATGACCGATATATCATCCTGCAGGCGAAAAAAGTTCGACAGCAGTCAGCAAGAACCATTGCTCAGAAACTCTGTACAGCAACAGGTCGACAAGTGTAGCGGTTTACTGTGGCCAGACGCCTTCACAAAGGGGGCCTGTTCACCCGCCGTCCTGAACGCTGCCTCCCGTTGAAAGATGGCCACCGAAGCCACCGTTTACAGTGGGACAGAGAGCACAAAAACTGGACAACTGATAAATGGAGTCGTGTTCTCTTTACGGATGAGAGTCGGTTCAGTACTAGAAGCGATTCTCAACGCGTTTTGATTTGGAGAGAGATCGGGACCCGGTTTTTATCCCAGTAACATCAAGGAAAGACATCGTTACGGTGGTCCTGGAGTTCTTGCCTGGTTGGCATTATGCTGAACGGCGGAACTAAGCTTCCCATTTTCGACAGAGGGTCTGTAACCGGGGATCGCTATTGTGAGGAGGCACTTCTTCCCCATGTGCGTCTTTTCCGAGGTGCCTTTGGCCAGACTTCATCTTTATGGATGACAATGCACTGCCACACGGGCTCTTGCTGTTGAGGAGCTACTGGAAAGTGAAGATATCACTCGAATGGATTGGCCAGCGTGCTCCCTGATTTAAATCCCATCGAACATGTGGGATGCTTTGGGGAGATGTATTGCCACACGCTCACATCATCCGAGTACAACCAACAACTCAAACGGATGTTGATTGAGGAATGGGCACTCCTACCTCAAGAAATGTTGCACCAGCTGGTTCTGAGTATGCGGAGACGGTGCAAAGCAACCATTGTAGTAAGGGGAGGGCATATACCATATTAAGGAACATCTGCTTGTTGTTCTTCCTGTTGGATAGACAATCATGAGTCACTATACTATGCGTTCAATAAAGCTTGTTTTTGTTTGATTCCATACCGTATGCGTTGTATTCCTTTTTCTCAGCGCCGATGCTTTCGTCATCCTTTACGTACATAATACTCTCCCTCATTTCAGAATTTCATGTCTCTCAGATGATTTTTCGTGAAGTTATGGCAATAAACCCACCTGTTGCTTAAGTTTTGCACACCAGTGTATTTGTCAGAGAGATATGTCTAGCACCACCATTGATTTTGATTCAAAAGAAGAATTTCGTTCGTTATTATCTACTTTGGTTTTTTTGGTAGCAAATTTCACATCCTCACGAATTAAATCAACTGTAAATAGTTAAACTTCACCTTCGACTTCGTCACTATAGCCTTTTTTTACTATCATAAACTGTCATAAATTTGATCAAATCGTCAAAGGGCATAACTCGGCACTTTTTTTTTTGAAATTCGTACAAGAACAAAAAGTTCATGTAAAAAAAAATTCTTTAAATTTATGTATCGTTTTTGCAGAATCGTGTAAAAAAAGACCGTGTAAAAAAAGAGTTGGGTGTGCTATTTAAGAAGTGATGTGTTTCCTTTTAAAATTATTTAAGAAATAAGGGAAACATTCTCAATTTGTTCAAGAGACATAATTTGAAATCTGAAATTAAGAACCTAAAAACTCTGATAATCATTAAAAATGTATTTGCAATTTTTCTCAAACCCATTGCGCGTTCCCTAGGCATAATATCTACATTTTCATTATTTGTATAGTAACTACTATCTCTACCAATGTCGAATATACAACTGTTTACGTACCTTTGTAATCAATATTATATCATGCAGTTTTTTTTAATAATCGAGTTTGTGAAAATTGTGAAACATAAAAAAATATCATTTGTTATAGCAGACCCAATCTATGATTCACTCTATCTTAAAACTTTCGAACAAGAAACTTTTATACCATAATTAAGGTTGAATTATTAAGGAACTGGAACTGGAACTGAATTTTATTTTTTCTTATAATCCTGCATCTGAACAGGAAAAGTTTTATTACCATTCGTTTTATTCAATTATTGGCGCGTCCGTTCTTCCATTTCATCGCGATATTTTAGATATAAGAAAGACAATATTGGTCCTTTTATCGATTGAAATAGTATATCAAATGTCAAGTAGTTAAAACCACCTGTCACATAGGATCGATTTTACTACTAGTTTGTAACTGCATAGAAAGAAATGTTCTTCCGTTCTGTTAAACTCTTAAAAATAACCAAATGTATTAAAATTCATTCAATAAAATATAGACTTTTTCACGTTAATATGCTTTATAACTAACATTTTAAAAAAAATACTATCCCTTTTTAAAAATTTTCCTTAACTTTGAAATTGGAAAAATGCTTTATGGCACATTTATAATATACTGTTGAACCTGTTTTTGTGCGGTAGATAGGGACCGCATAAAAAATCGCACAAAAAATATTCAAAAATTTCATAAATTCCTACATATAACAAAATAATTCGTGGAAATACAACAAAAAACTTTTTTTATGCGGTGGATAAGGATCGCTATAAAAAAGTCGCATTTAAAAAATATGCCAATTATTTACGAAATTATGTAAGAGTACTTCTATAACAAAATAAATAATTAAGTATTACACATGGAAACATTTTAAAAACATATAGTTTCTCATTGTATATACGGATAAGTCTTTAAAATGCACATACATAATTCATCGCTACTCATCGTAATCCAAAGTCCTGTAATGAATATAAGTTCAAAATCGATTCCGTCACTTGAAGGTGCAGTTTCAATTGATTTATTTTTTGGCAACATAAAGTAAGAGATAAGTTTTTGTGACGAAGGATGGGTGGTCACACACACACACACACACACACACACACACACACACACACACACACACACACACACACACACACACACACACACACACACAACACACACACACACACACACACACACACACACACACACACACACACACACACACACACACACACACACACACACACACACACACACACACACACACACACACACACACACACACACACACACACACACACACACACACACACACACACACACACACACACACACACACACACACACACACACACACACACACACACACACACACACACACACACACACACACACAGTTGCTTGTAAATGTCACGATAACCAGCTATAGATGATTGAAGCCCTTTTTGAAATTTTATACTCCTTTCTTAACTGGAATCTATTTTAAGAAAATGCTTTTCCAATTTGTTGGAAAGCTGGATTCCTGCATATTTTTATCCACTCTCAAAGAATCTGGCTTCTTGTCCGTCTTCATAATTTATCAAATTATTGATAATGTCACTGTCATTGAAAGCTTCGTCTTCAAGTCAGGAGACTGTTTATAACAAATGAATAGAGCGTCTTGAAGTGTCTACATTTCAGTGGCGTAACGTATACCCCCGCATCACGGGGCAGGACTCTAGGAGCCCAAGACTTGACTAACGCAAATAAGTATTTACCCAATTTATAAAATATTAAAGGTGAAACCTGATTTTCAGGGGGAGGGGGCTCCTAACATTCTCCGTTACGCCACTAGTAAATAGACAGAAAACATAACAGTGGCGCCAAACCATTGAAATTCATACACCGCATAAAAAATATACGCCCATAAAAATCGCACAAAAAAAAATCGCATGAAAAAAGACTGCACAAAAACAGGTTGGACTGTATATATATATACAGTCAGGCCTGTATTTAATTACTAGATTAATGAAGTCGCGTTAAATCCCGAAAAAAAAATTCGTTCAGACAATTTGTTAAATAGAGATTCATCTTTCAGTTTTTATAAACCACATAAAGTAAATTTTAAATTCATATACACTATATATTATTGAAAAAGTAATTATTCACATTATTTCTTATAAATTAATATCTATTTTATATATTTTATCCATTAAAAGAAAATCTGAGAGGAAAGCAAAGGGGGAAAACAATGCCCTGGAATACACTGTATTTCCAATTTTAAAAAAATAATGTATAATTTTAAAATTAATGAATTTTAACGACATTTTCTAATTTCAAGGCAAAAATTAATTTTTAACATTCATTATTTCATAGTAATTTTAAGCATACATTAACCCGCGTGTCCTTATATTTAATTATTGATAAAGACTGTTAATTTTGTTTGAAAAAATTAAATTCTCAGAGTTACTGAAATTTTACTCCTGTAAGTGAGCTAGTGGTAGAACCAGTTTAAGGTCATTGATCCCCCGAAAATGTGTTAAAAGAGAGAATAATTTGAAATATTCAGAAATATTTTAAAAATAAGGAGAAAAAATAAAGTCGAATCACAGGAGAAAAAGTTCGTTAACCTTTTATCTACCGCATTATGATTTACAGCAGTTTTTTTTCATGCAATATTTTTTTTTTTTGAATCACTACATTGAAAATTAAGGGATATACATAAGAAAAATACTCAACTTTGTGAAATTTAACCCGTTAGAGCTAATTAATTAATTAAAGATAATCAACTGTAAAATTAATTATATACACTATTCACTTAAAATAAATAGTTAAATCGTTTTCTAAGGTTTTCAATTACATACAAAAAAAAATGAGACACATTTTGACATTAACTATTTTTTTGGAACAAAAATGACAATCTTCGCAATGCGCTGAAAACGCAACTTCATCTATAAAACTATTCGCCTTCTCCGCTAAAATGCTCATTGTAGAATCCGGCTGCTGCCATATATCTTCCAAGATATATAGCAGCACGGGTTCTGCAAGTGAATTTAAAAGAATATTCCTGCTAAGTATCGTCAGAGTATTCGTAAAAATGGTTATTCTATGTAATTTTAAAGTCAGTGGTAAGTCGGTAGGTAAGTGGTAGATAGTGATACGCCGGTACCGTTGGTAGATAAAGGGTTAAATAGAAAATGTATTTCGCTATATAGAGGATATTTAACGAAGAAAATCGTAAAATGTTTTTGGTTCCAGGAAAAAGTTCGTAAAGTAGAGGAATTCGCATAATAGAGGTTCGTCAAATGGTCGGACTATATACATTTATATATATATATGCAACTAGTTTGAATTTTAAGATACCTAATTGAGAGTAAATGTTTGAGATATGGTGAATTCTCTCTCTAATTTTATTAATTAAAGTAAAATCCATGTATGTGTGTGCCATTCCTTTTCAAAATTATTTGAGTTTAATTCTAGTTCAACTAAGTACTAAAGCTTTCGGAAGGTCACAGGAGTAAACACTTGTAGAAAGTAAGACGAACGGATATCGAACTAATGAAATTTATAGCATGTTTATCCTGTAGGAAAGTGAGTGAGTTTGGTGTTTTATGGCGCAAGAACCAGTCCTGGCTATACTGCGCCAAACATTTATTAAAACACTAAAATTTTCTAAAAAATACACATAAGATAAAAATACAGATACAAGATAAAAATTTACCCATGTGCATGCCTGCATGCACATACATAAAAAACCTTAGTTCATCAAGCTAAAAATATATAAACATATACACACACATATATACACACACACACATATATATATATATATATATATATATATATATATATATATATATATATATATATATATATATAATATATATATATATATATATATATATATATATATATATATATATATATATATATATATATATATTGTCAAATGCAATTTAAAAGTTTTCTATTTCATAGGCAAAAACAAATTAAATTTCGTATGGTGGGGGTCTCCCCCACCAAGTCAGACAAGTTAAATGACAAAAGTATAATCCAGAAAAAATTACTTTCGGTTTCTAGTTGGAGTTAAAAGTAATGATCCTTTCCAATATTTTTTCCCGTCTTTTTCTACAAGATCAGAATGCGGTTCAATTTCATCTTCATCCACGTCATAAGTAATCATATCTTCATCCGTGGTGTATTCCTCAGGGGCTGGTTTTCTTTGTCTATGAGAAGCCATCTTAATTTCTATTTCAGGTTTTAGAGTGTAACATTTATTTTTAGGATTACGTTGTTTTTTTTACGGGGTTTTGAAGTTAGTTTTGCATTCTGGGATGTAGGAGGCATGGTATCGGATGAAGTGGTAGTATTTTGAAGAATAGGGCATGCTGTGGATGAGGAAGATGTGTGATATGGCCTCTCTTTGGTGACCATATCTTTGATTGTCAGCGTGAATTAGAGGTGTGGGACTCTCAAAATGAATAGACATTTTAAAAATCTTAATATGACTTTATTAAGAATATAACTTAAACCTCTAACAATTTAAATAAATTTATATAAGTGAAAATCTAATGAACCAAACACACAGCGATAGTTAAGCCGAATCATGTAATTTAGACCACTTTATCTAAATAATTATATTGTCCGCCTACTCTCAATTCTGATAATATTACGAGTCCTAATATCAAATAATCAGTCCTACCTTAATCCAAACTAAGATTCTATCACGGTACGGAAATGTCTGGGCGCACGTGCAATGGTATGCACCTTGTATCAATGGCTGAATATCTCGGTAATTTTATGATAGGCTGTCAATTCACACTAGTGGAATTCTAGTGGAAGAAATGCTAATAAAACAAGTGATACTGATGAGAACCAAGCCCTTGCCAAAGAGAAAAATGATTTGCTTAGACAGATTGATTTCCTTAACTCCTTCATTTTGGATACGAAGTTGAAAGAGCCAAACAGGAGTAAAGCCCATTTCGTTAAAAACACAAGCAACTACACATATATAAAAAAGGCGAACCAGTGGCAATCAAAAGAACCCAGTTCAGTACAGGACTCAAATTACGACCAAAATTACGTTTCCAAGTTCTACGGACCCTATCGAATTTAGATCGTCAAACCCCATGACAGAAATGAAGTTGAAAAGGTTAGTCAACACGAAGGTCCTCATCTTACATCCACAGCTGTCGACTTCATGAAGAAGTGGTCAACCGCTGATGCCTGACGATTTTAAGACTGCAATTTGAGTACCCCCACAGTGACTCTCTGTGAACCAAACTCTGAGTAACGAACTGAACTCCTTTTTCTATTTCCCTTTTTATAGCTTTTTTTTAATAGCTGTGAGCAGCAATGACGACCCACTTCCAGAAAAACAACACCTGTGTGAAGTACTGGAAAGCATCACACTTATTTTTTCTCTTTTCACTATTTACAATTTTTGTTTTATAGGTTCTACTGATTAGAACATTTCGGATTTTCTTTCCCTGTGGTCAACTCACTTTCAGAATAGCCGATTGTGCACTACGCGCTACTGCAAGCCCCTAGCATCACCTTCCCAGGTGGCTTCGAATGGAAGCAGAGGGCAATGACTCGGATGGAAGAGGCAGCAAGAGAAGAGATTGAGAACGCAAGACAGGCAGACGCACAACGGCAGAGCTGTCACAACTCTTAAAAAATAATGAAAGCCAATCAGGCAAGGACGCGCGTTTAAATGGTTCACTTCATTCATTAATTGTTATTCCTCCTTCTATTTATTCTTGTTTTAAAAATAAACAGATTATTCTGGCAAATCCCAGTTTACGAATTCATCCCAGTAACAACATAACATTTATATATATATATATATATCAGTGCTTCTCAAACTTTCAATATTTGAGACCCAGTTTTCAATCAGAATTTTTATTGCTCCCTTTCACTCCTTTAAGATAATAATGTATTGAATGCAATATAATAATGTTCTTTGACGATAAAGCTACAGTATGACCTTAATTATAAACCGTATAAGTTACTAGATAATTATTTCCTTTTCTATATCTTACTCTTTTAAGTAATAAATAATTTAAGTAAGTTACTCTTAAGTAATATGGCAAGCATTATGTTATTTTTACTTTCTAATTTTTAAATTAGAACTGATTGCAATATACAACTTGTATTTTACTTTTTATTTTGTCAGAATGTATTTTTTTTGCATCCTTTTAGTAAATTAATAACCTTTTAAAATAATGTTTTATGCTTGACTTTTCGATGTGCTCGCGCCTTCCAAGTAGGGCTCCCCCTTCCAGATGGCGCGTCTCACAGTTTGAGAATCGCTGATGTATATATATAGTTTAGAGTTTCTTAAGCTAGATTTATATATATGACGATTTAGTATTTGATTAATGTTTACACATTCTTCACACATATACATACAAACGCATACACATAAATCTGATGTACAACTTGTTTCCGTTTTCCGAACAGCTGATTTTAAATTAAAAAAAAGGATGAACATGTAATTTTTTTTCGATGCCTTAATACATTTTTCACTCCTGGAAAGCAATATAATGCTTTTCTCGTGGTTGATATTAGTAAACAAAATGTATTTTCCTTTATATGCATGCATTACCTTTTACATATTAATGATGGTTTATTAATAAACTTGGTTCTTAAAAACAAGTATTGCATATAGAAGCTGTCGAAAAACTGAGATTTCTTACATTAGAACATAATTTTGAATGACTGTGCTAACACAAGTATCTCATTTTTCAGTTTTACGAGGTATATTAATGGTATTGAGAACAAAAGGAGTGAACGGGTAAAGCAATCTATCAAGTGTACAATTTGGATGTTTAACAAAAAGGAATACAAATAATTAACATTCGCATTGGTTTATTGAGAAGTGTTAATGGTATTTAAATACACGTTTCTATTCAAACTGCATAATATTTAAAATAAAATCTTTTAGGAGTTTGAGTACCTCTGAATGATTTTTAAGAGTTTAAGACTTTAACTTTAAGAACTAGAAATTAATTTATAAGGCGGTAAGAGATTTATTCTGAAATATATTCGAAATCTTTTAATTTAGGGAAATATTGCTCCAAATTTATTATTCAAAGATTATAAAAAGCGTTCTTCATTTTAGCATGAGTTTTTTAAAAAAAAATCATTGAGATGGACAGGTTTCTATAAACAACATACCTATAAAAATACATTGATATCACCTTAATACATCATAAAAACACGGGTAATATAAGTTTGAATGGTAGCAAAGAAGGAAATGAAAATTTTTTTGTTTTTTTTTAAAGAGAAAATTGGGTCACTTGCTTTATCCGTGACTATAACTGCTTCAAATGGAACATACAAAAGATAAATGTCTTCCGGTAGAAAAAGAATTTAATGGAATAGGGAAATATTTTCTCCGTTTAACTATATTATTACTCCACTGACAACAAAATATTTGTCATATACAGTAGCGTACACACAAATTTTTCAAGGGGGTCCAGGGTCAAAGTCCACCATTTTGGTATCAGGCTTCAATATGCCGCCCAACATATTCTTTTGATTTTGTCGATTTTTTCGGGAACAAAAACAATACAAAATTAATTATTGAATAAATAATTAGCATTAATTAATAAAATCAATTATTAATAACAACTACATAATTCAATTTTACATAATATATACACAGGATTATAACCAATCAAAAAAAAATCAAGGGCTATGGGGGGTGTCCGGACCCCTAGGACCCCTTGTGTGCGCCACTGGTCATATATAATATTGAATTACGATAGATATTATAAGCATGCAATTCTTCTACAATATTCAAATGAAAAATTTTCTTCTTTTCCTTTCTTTGAAAATTACTAATTAGGAAAATGCATGGAAATTTAATTTTAAAGTAATTTGATATTAAGAGATATTTTTTTTTCTAGAACTGTGTAAAGAAGCTGCTTCTAACTCAATAATATATTAAGTATATAACTAATCTTCTCCCCACTCTCTCCAATGCTTTATTATTTATTTGTTAGAGTTTGTCTAAAATGTCTGTGCCTTGAATCTTCAATGTTTGACAGGAAATAAATTGTACCTCTGTTCTTATTTTTGACGTTTATTTTATTCAAAATAACAAGTATAACAAAAAAAAGGGTCAATTCCTACTTTGCTCAACAAAGAAAAATTTAATATTTAGTTACTTTTTATTAAATAATTACAGTTAATATAAATATGAAAGAATAACAATATTAAGTGACAAAGTAAAGAAAGCGATTTTTTCCTTTCTATATATATGGTGTTGAACTATTATATACATTTTTTGTATGTTACTATTTATTCATGCATAAATCACATTCTCAGAAATCTGGCTATCCCAGGTAGGATTCGGATCCCCGACCCTTGGATTAGAAATCCAACCCGTAATCCATTGGGCTACAGGGTGGCTTTATATATCCATTGGCTTTATATATGGTATTGAACTATTATTTTTGTTTGTTACTATTTATTCATTAATTATATTTAATTAATGAATTAAGATTTCAAAAAACTGTATTAACATCAAGTGCCATCCACTACAAGTTTAAAAAAAATATTTGAACTTGAGTGGGTGAATAAAAAGTATTTTATTAACGATTGAAAATTTGAACAAGATATATATATATAGGAAGAGTGTGAACTAGTAGTAGAAATTGAAAAAAAAAAAAATGTCCTTTTAATTTGGAAAACTTTTTCGAAATAACAATAACTGATTTTTATTCTGTATTTCTGTGTGTTATATTTTAATAGTCGTAAAAAAACGCGTGTTTTACTAATGTTTAAATTTCAGAATAGATTTGGCCGAAGTAGCCTAGTGGTCATTGTTACTGACTTGTGACCGGCGTATCATGAGCTCGAACCCAGTGCCACTTAAGATCCGCCTTGTATAGAGGGTCTGATGCCTATTAATTCTGTCATGACTCAAAGTTCTCACGTTGGCGCGGTGTGGAAGTTAGGAGAAGGGAGTACTAGATCAAGTGTCGTAACTGGACCGTGCTTCAGAATTCGGAGGTTGGTCGCTAATAGCCCTCGTGTTGTTGTACAGTGCATTGGATAAAACACTCACACTCATATTAGATTTTTGTTAATAGCTTAATTCTTTACATTTTTAATTAATTATCATTATTTTTTATTTGTTGTTTAATTAATTTATATAACTCTTTTTAAATCATGAAACCTGCATTTTAATTTGTGGACTAAGCAGACCAACTTAATTTCCAACTGTTAGTTGAACCTTTCGTTATGTAATTTGATTTTAATATTAACCTTAGCTCTCTGTTTAACCAAACAAATATGAGCAGATATCTGCATGTTAATAGGTATTTAACTAGATGTATAACTTGTCAGGTATTCAATACGAGTGCTTGCGAAGACGAAAATGGACGTCATACGGACCGGTTGGCCTTGAACGATTTGATGCCTTCTGACGTAATTGCCAAAGGAAATTCATTATCAAAATAGATACGCATCTTTTTTCCGATATATTTAATTAAAATAAACTATGCTATCAGGAAGCTAGCATAAAGTCAAATATTTCAGAAATATTTGAGTATCCCCAAAAATATAAGAACGTACCGTATATTCGAGGAAAATTTTAAATCTCACTGCCACCTCTGTAAAACAGATTTTCTTACAAGAAGATCGTAAAAGTGGAGAAAACAAATACAGATTTTTTTTTTGTAACAATAATAGATACTTCTAACTTTATTGACGAGTCTTAATCGTTATTATTTTTGCAAGCTCGGTTAATGTACAATTTATAAAATTTCTAGTAAAATGTGTGAATAAAAAGAACTAGGAAGCATGGCAAACATCAACATGTGTCTTAGAATAATTAAACCATAATAGAGATTCGAAAGATTTTTAGATTTGTAAGTTTATTATAGAATGATAAAATACGCCGTAGAAGTTTAGGAAAGTAAACTGCATTAGAAAATACTTATTATTGATAATAACTTATCAACAGACAAATTGCCTTTTACTATAAAATAATTCATTAGATGTTTGAGTAAAGAGGAAGTGAGCTAAGGGGATTACTATTATGTGTGTGTGAAAAAGTGATTCAATTTTAGGGAAGCTGTTCATGCAAATACTATGTGTATTGCTATTATTTAACAATACGAAAACACTTAAGATATCCGACTGGGTTCGGAGACAATTTTCTAAAATATAACTTAAATAATTATTTAATTGTTATTTTTCAATTAAGTATGTTGCAAAACTATGAAAATACAGCAAGAAAAATTTTTTGAAAGCTTATTTTTCAAAATATTGAGAAATTTGTACCAAAATATTGCAAAAAATTGCTCTTTTGCTAACAACTCTAGAAAAATATATATCACAAAAATAAATAAAATTTTTGCAGGGATACAATTCTTCAATGATTAACTATGCTGTCTATTAAAAAAAAAACTCAAGTTTTACAATAAAATTATGAAATACAGGTGTTCGATATAAAAAACACAGATTATTTCTGAAAAAAGTTTTTTTTCAGATAAAATTACGTTAAAAATAACTTAATTTTAAAATTATCCTTAACTTTTAGCAGAAAGCATTCATTATAATGCAAAGAACAAACTCAAAAATTTTCATAAGAATATTTCGTTTACTTTAAGAAATATTACTCTTACCGTTAACCATTTTATGTTCAAAAATAACAATCTTCAGAAAATGCAAAATAAAGTTTATATTTGCAATAAATTTTTATAAAGATTTAGGAAGGTATTAAAACTCTCCAGATTTATATGATGTGCCTTCCTGAACCTCATACTTCAAACTTTTACATTTTTTGAAGGGCTTTCTTTTTTTTACGAGACAGTTTCTTATCTGGTTAAGGATGCCTCGTAGAACCAACAATTCTCGTTTTGTCAAGGTACCAAAAATATACTTTCATTTCAGAACATAATTTCATCCCTAATATTTGAATTAGAGGTAATAGACCAGCAAATCCAGAATTAAAAAGTATTATTACGATATAATTCCTTAAACGGAGTGTTTGTTCCTTAACAAAATTGTCTTTCGGGATTATACTCCACATGACATTGTTAAGACTTTCATTGCACATTTCTGATTTTACCCGTGAAGACATTTTCTTAGAAGATTTTGATCGTAAAGTTCCTTATAAGTCTTTTTAATAGAATTAATAGCTGAATTTGGAAGAGCCGTTGATTTTTCTTTCAACATTTCTCCAATAAATTCTGCTCTGTGGAAATTTCTTCTTTTTTGGCCTCATTGATCTTGTTTTATGCATGTCAACTTTAATTTAATTAAAAATAACTATAACTCTATATAAAAGTACTAATAAAAAAGTTATAAAGAGATCTAATTTTGAACACAAATGATAAAAAGATAGCAACTCGTTTAAATGAAAGCAAACATTGCAATCAGTTAACCGTTGCCTATTTTCAAGCAAAATATATCTGTTAAAAATTTATAAAGTGAAATAAAATTTACTAAACATAACAATAATTCGTTAAAATATTTTAAATGAATAAAAATCTCATTTTGCCGGTGAAAATCAACCGAAAACTCACGCTTCCCGTTTCGATTTGGGCTTACTACCTCAAATAAAAATAGCTATAACTTTATTTCTAATTGACTCAGAATTAAAAGTACGACATTTTTAGAAAGCTTATTAAACAGGCTACAAAAATGGGCTATAAAATAAATTTCCATTTTTTTTGATGAAAATGATGATTTTAATTCAGTCGGATACCTTAAATGTAGTTTAATTGTTTCAGTATTTCCATTTTAAAAATAAATATGTTTATTTAAATAACGTGTTTTGAAAAAGGAAACAAGTCCTTTTTACCATTTCTTTTGAACAAAACTGTTTAATTTTGAGTTGTTATCGAAATATCTTGTTACATTTTAATCTTATTAATGGAATTGTTAGCAATTTTTAAGAAATCATTAGCGAATTTCATCGATGTTTCTGGATTCTATTTAACCTATAAAAAAAGTTAATGTGCTGATAAACAAGAATAATTGATTAAGCTTTTAATGGGAACATGATCTTCTTTTCCGAAAAATTTTGTGAAGCCCGTTACAGCAAACCCTTCTTTTATAAATAACAATTAAATTAATTCGTCAACGACAACCGTTGTTCTCTAAAATGCATTAGGCTCCCAGAAAAGTTTTTTTACGGAGAGTTCTGTTGATGAAATTTCTCTAATTATAACACACACAATAAGATTAATACTCTTTAATATTTAATGAAGAGAGTTTATCGTTTATCAAACGGTTCATTCCATTTTACAAGCTGATTATGGGGCTTTTAAAGAGCATTCCCCCCCCCCCCACACACACACACACACACACACACACACACACACACACACACACACACACACACACACACACACACACACACACACACACACACACACACACACACACACACACACACACACACACACACACACACACACACACACACACAACACACACACACACACACACACACACACACACACACACACACACACACACACACACACAGGAATAAATAAAGATCGAAAACTAGTTAAAGTTGGATTGTTAATATAATTTTTTCAATTTCTACTATTAGTTCATACTCTCCCTGTATATATTTATTTATATATATATATTCTTGTTCAAATTTTTAATCGTTAAAAATATACGTTTTATTTATCCACTCCAGTTCAAAGATATTTTTTTTAAACTTGTAGTGGATGACACTTGATGTTAATGCAGTTTTTTCAAATACCAATTCATTAATTCTTTTTAATTATTAAATAAATAGTAACAAACAAAAATAATAGTCCAACACCCTATAAAAAAAGGAAAATCGCTTGTTGTGTCCCTGTGGCACAATGGATAGCTCATTGGACTTCTATTCGAAAGATCGTGGGTTCGAATCCCACTTGGGATGGCCTAATTTCTGAGAATGTGATTTCTTTTTACTGTTCTATTTTATTGAACTAATTAAATTTAAATAAGGAATAAATAGTAACAAACAAAAATAATAGTCAAACACACCATATATAGAAAGGAAAATCCTTTTCTAATTTGCCACTTAATACTGTGATTCTGTCATATATGTATACCTATTTATATTAATTGTAATTATTTAATAAAAAAGTTACTAAAGTATAAAATTTTTCTTTGATGATTTAATTAAGAATTGACTTAAGTTTTTTTTTTGTTATTTTTTTTGAATCTTACTTGTTATTTTGATGTAGAAAACAACTATTAATATCTTGAATTTTGAATACTCTTTTAGTATAAATAAGTTTTTTCTTGAAAGTGAAGCATTTGTTCTTAATCAACATTCGGGAAATGGAAAATTCAATAAAAATTCCGTTATGAGTACTACTTCAGTTAGCGTATTTACATTTGATACTTAATACGATTATGTTATTAACACAGTGCTTCTCAAACTTTTAATATTTGCGACCCAATATTCAATCATAATTTTCATCGCGACCGCCTCCATACATTAACAATATATTTAATTCTGTAATACGCTTTGACGAAAAAGTTACAAAGCGGCTTTAAGCACTTAAGTACCATCGGCGTATATAAGAGTCTCGCTCATCCAAAGCGTTAAGTGCCTCGGATGTATATATAGTACATCTTTCCGAAGTATGGTCTTTTCTGTGCTATCCATAAAACTATTCGGAAGGCTTTGAAATGCAACAAAAGCACCAAGACAGTGTTTGCAACGGATTTACTTATTTCAGAGGATTTGCTTAGTCATTCCTTTTCTCTCCCCCCTCCCCAATATATCACATATGCGTGCCTAAATGGAAAACGATGGCAATGGGGAGCAAATCACGTAACTTGTAATCGGCAGTGAAGGGATTAATTATAAACCATTCAAAAATTATCAAAATAAGTGTTAAGTTTTGCATATAATTTTTTTATGACAAGCCCATAGAGTCACAGGTAATTATTAAACTTGTTTTTAACTTAGTATTGTTAAATTTAATGTTAAATTAAATACATTGTGCACAGTACTGATAAATTAAAAAGTGTATTATAACGCGCGCCTAAGGGGGGGTGCACCCCACAGTTTGAGAAGCGCTGTATTAAAAATAAATGATGAATATATTATGTTTTTAATTTCATTATATAATTATATTAATGTTTACATTTAATGAAAAGTTTTTGAAAATCTTGAAGAATGGAAGTTTAATACTTTGATATCAATGTCAATAAGTAATGTTGATGACAAAATTAAAACTGTTGGTTACGTAATTAAAACTAATAGATTCCTTAGATGTTTTTACTGAAAGGTATTATATCTTACAATCAGATGCTACTCAAGGGCAAGTAAAATTTTTGATTCTATTTTCTAAGTGGACAAAAACTTTCCAGTGTCTATCAAATAATTGTAAAAGTAAAAGAATTATGTTTAGTGCCCAGCGCACTTATCATATTTTGCTATTTTCATTGGTAATACTTTTTAAAAAAGGTGAATTGGTGTAGGAACATATATCAGTTTGTTATTGACGCAATTATATTTGCATAATATTCTTTCTGTATAGTTTAAAATGACATCTTAGTCTATAAATCAGGTTTAAACTGGCCGAATCTGATCGAAACAAGGTTACACTTGGCGTTTGGCCAATCTTAGCTTAACGTTTTTCTCCCTAACCTTGTAATGAAAGTCCACATGAGTTGTCACTTTCATTTATTTGAGTGTTCATAGTTTTTCGTTGTCTAACATTTTGTTCTTTGCCGAAATAAAGGTAGAAAAACTGAATATTAACTTAAAAATATAATTCAGTTGATTTTTTTTTTTTTTTTGGTATGTACAGTAAGGAAATAGCTACATAAAATGTTCAGGGCAAAATTAAGTTATACTCAGTCAATAATTTGTGTAATTTGATAAAATCGTGTTAAAGAGGTTTGAAACCCTGAAAATTGATATAGTTAATAGCACCTTTTCAATGTATCTTTTCTCAGAAAGTATTATTCTCAAAATCTAGAAAACTATTTGGTAGTTAAATGTATATTCTAGATCAGTGATGGCGAACCTATGACCCTTGGATCAGACACTGACCCACGTAAGCCTTTTAACGTAGCCTTTTAAGTCAACTCGGTTGCCAAAAATGATGCCAACTAGGCTCTATCGCCAAGATTTCACCAAGTTCTCATTGAATCGCCATTATAGTGTAATGGATGGAGTTTGCTAGTGGATAGTACAATTTTAAAATAAAATAAATATAACATAGAGTAATATAAATGCATTACACATCCAAATACAAATTATTTACTCAAAATTTGTACAATATATTTCAATGATACTCCCACATCTGAAAAGACTTTATACTACTTGTGTGTTTCCAGTTTTTTCTATTATGATATTTTTTTTTGGCCCAACTTTTTTTTTCCATTTTCATTTTTTTAATTAAACTTTTTTGGGTTTTTTTTTATTTGGTTTTAATTTTTCCTTTAAAACTTGTTTTTTTCCCCAAAACAATTTGGCGTATTTATTTTCCCCTACCAGTGTCTTAAATTTAAAAATTTTTAAAAGGGATGGTTAAATATGCCCGGGTTTCTCAGACCCTTTGTTTTAAAGTTTCTATTTCCCCCGGGATTTTGCCCCCGACAAAGGGTTTTCTTTTGCTCATTTGGAAGCAATACGAGACCCTATTAGAAAAACCCCAATGGAAATTTCAAATCATTGTCAAGTAACTTGAATAACACCGGGAAGCCAACCCCCCCCATTTTTTTAAAAACCCTCAAACATAAGAATTTTGGGAGTCCCCGACGATTCGGCGTATCAACCCACTCTGGGGTTGCTCTTCAGTGGCACTGATACTCAAACTTTGACTCTATTAGGTCTCAAATTTCCCGGGGCTTTTGAACTTTCATTAAAAAGGTATTAGGGGAAAAAAAATATTCTTCAATAAAAGATAAAAGCTTTTTTTGCTTTAGGGAAGGAATTAAGTGCCCTTAAAAAAATGTTTTTAATTAATTTCAAACGCCCGTGAGCAACAATTGATTTATTTTTCCATTAAAGCATATTTTGGAAAAGACAATCTCAACACAGTACATATTAAGCACAACAACTTATTAATATGTAAGTTTCTCATTGCAGGCAATTTTCTTTTTCCAATGCTTTTTTTAAAATTCTTACAAAAAATTCCCCAACGTAATTCATAATTTTTAAAACCAAAGATTTTGATATTTTTTTAAACTTTTTTTTTGGGGAATTATTTTTTGAAAAAGTTGACAAAAAAAAATAAAATTTCCCCTTATTTTTTTTTTTAAAGGTAATGTTAGGAATTTTTCAATAATAAGAGGAGCTAATACATTTTTTTTTTTAAATTAGATTTAATAAAGATCTTTCAAGTTATTTGTTTTCTAAAAAAACTCATAATGCATTAAAACAAAAAAAGCAACCAAGGATATTATTAAATTAATAAAAAAAAACCCACAAAGGTAAGATAATTACATTTTTTTCTTGCTTTTTAAATTAAAAGTATTTTTTTTAAATAAAAAAAATGAAAATTGCTTAACCTTTCGTAGAACTTTTTTTCATTTGATATTTTCATTTTCAATTTTTTCAATTTATTTTGAATGATTAAAATTTAAGTGAAACATAGTTTTTTTTTTATATCTTTTAAAAAAATATTTTAAAGGCTGTTTTCCCATATGTCCCAACGGGCCGTGAATTTTTTCCGGACAGTTTCCCTCAATTTTTTAAAAAATTTTTGGACATTGTAACTCATGCTTTTTATTTATGATATAGTTTTTTTAAAACTTCAAAATATTTTTAAATAATCGGTTTTCCCTTTTTTTAAAATGAAAAGGGATGGCTTTTTAAAGCATTACGGTATGGGGAAAAAAATATGCCAAACACATTTTATAAAAAAAAAAATGTATTAATGGATAAAAGATGGTAGTATGATAAAATAAGTGATTCTTTTTAAAACGGGGATGCCAGAATATAATAATTTTTGTTCAGGCCTTTTTTTTCGAAAAAAAATTCCAAGGGGCCTATTCTTTAACATTAGCCGAAAGGCCTTAATAAAAAACCCAAATTTTAAAACCCCAAACCCAAAAAACTTTTTTTGGTTTTCATATTTATTTTTTAAAAGTTATTAAACTTGTATCAAATGAAAAAAAAATTATCAAAAATTACAATGTCGGGGTAATTATTCTGGAGATTTATAGAGGATATGACATTGAGATACTCATTTTATTAAAAGTAAATTATATGACTAGTGTATTTTTAATCTAATTAAAAAAAAATTTCCCCCAAAAATTTTTAAATTTAAATTAAATTTTTGATTTTTTATAAATAGGGGGTAATATATAGTGTAAATTTTACTAATGAGAGGGTGAACATTAAAGGGATATCCGACTACGTTCCCGGGAAACCCTGATTTTAAAAGTGTATAAATGGATTATTTATGATATTTAGTGTCACTTAGATTAAAAAAGTGTATAAAAATTTTTTTTAAGATTAGTATTACAATAAAATATTTAAGAACAATATTTTGACAAAAAAAACATAGAATGACCCATTTTCAAAATATTTTCCCTTTTTGAAAAAAACTTTTATTATAATAATATTTTGCCTTTTTATATAAGGGCAGACCTCTGTACAGAGGGTCCAACAAATTTTTTAAATTTAACAGAAAAGGGTTTATCCAAAGTTTTAAACAACAGGGGAAATTTTTGAAAAAAAAAACCGATAATTATTTCAAATGGTTTTTAACTCTGAAAATAATGGAATTTTTTTAAAAAACATAATATAGCCTTTTTTTTCAGAGATCGAAGGTTTTATACGGGGAAAATATTATTATAATGAAGCACTTATCACAAAGAACATTTTTTAAAAAAGGTTTTATGTTTAAATTTTTTTACGAAAATTTTATTTTAAAAAAAATTTTTTTTTCAAAAAAAATTTTTTCTTAAAACAATTTTATAATATTTTAAAATTTACACTAAAAAATAAAAGAAAAAACCAATCCAATTTTTGCCCTGCCCCAAAAACACGGTTCCGGCTTTTTAGGGAATATCAAACCAAAAAAAAAATTGAAAATTGGAAAGGGAAAAGACATAGAAGAAGAAAGGTTAAGAATATAAAAAAATAGTTAGTTTGTTGATAATAGTTACCATTATAATATATATAGTTCTCTTTAAGTACAAATCTAAGTAGAGAGCCAAATCTATTATAGTTAACATTTTTTTTATAAATAAATTATCCTTATGTAATTTTACGAGTATATTAATCATATCATCAATATTAATAAAATTAAACAGATCGTCGAAATTTAACTATGGACTGAAGAAATCTTTTTATCTTTAATTTGTTCAATAAGTTGCTTACTATTTTTAAGTATGGCTGTGGATTTAAGATTATTAATTGTATCTTGTAATATTTTTGGGAAAAAATTTTTGCCCGATTTTCTAAAGTATGTATTAAAACCATTAGAAATTTTTTCTAAACTTGACTGGGTCTTTTTTAAAAATTTTGGAGTAAGAAATTAATTTGGAAAATTTTAAAAAATTTTATATTATTAATTTGTATTCTTAAAATTTAAAAAAAGAAAAACCAAAATGCGATTATTTATTTCTCTAATTAGTGAGTGAATGAATGTCAACGTCGCACTGCTCAGCTATTCAAGGGCTTTTGGCGACGGACCTTGTAATTTTGAACATTAGTATAGTGACGTGGACGATTTCTCATCTGGCACCCTCCCCACTTCTCCGAACTTCCACACAGACGGGAGGATGTTTGAGCCTGGATAGATCTAAGTGTATCGTCCAGAATCTATGTAAGGAACTCATAGAAGTTCAAGGAAAATTCTTTTTATCCAATAAATGTATTCATAATTCTCAACTAGAATAAATAAGAATGCAAGTACTGTACTTGGAGAGGAAGAGATGATATTATACATAAATAAAGAGTATAAGTTGCAAGTGCTATTAAATTTAAGCATAAATGTAGACCAAAGTTTTATTACCAAAGTCAGAGAATATAACTATAAGAATTAGAATAAAATCTTGCATGCATCCTCAACTTCAATAATCTTATCCGCAATCTACCCCTCTCTCTAACCAAAATTGTCCTCTCTTCTTTCGAACACTAAGCGAAAGGGCTTATGAAGGAAAATTTAAAAATGTAGCTCTTTTTCCAGCTCCCCCATATTTGCATAAACTTCAGAAAATAAACGTATTCTGGCTGAAAGAAATAGAACCTATAGAACAAAACAAAATCATATAAAATAACGTTATAAAAATAATTGCAAACATCACAATTTGAGTTAATGTTTCACAAAGATTTTAAAATTCAATAAGTTTATGCATTTTTAATTTCATAGGAAATAGAGGATAAAAATATATGAATAAGAATAATTAATTTATATATAACTTAAATAAATTCTATTTCCCATCTAATAATTATTTTCCCATCGTACATACTTACGTATAAAATTAAAATTTTATATTTTCTCAGAAAAGATCATCCAAATAACAGATTCTAATATCATCTCCTCAACTGTTATAGTCTTAGGCCATGCTTCATTCCCACGAAGCCTATACTAAAAATGACGATTTAGCAGTTATCGAAATAAATATTATAAATAATATACAATCCAATGAAAAATAGACACAGTTATCGTTGGTTTGCATCAGAGTACAAATATTGATTGAGTAATAATTTGAATCAGATAATTAACTCTAAAAAAGCTCCCTGATACAAAGCCGTTTCTTTTGTAAAAGAAGCTTTTGTACCTTGTTTTGCGTGAACTGTATTTTCAGGAAATGATCCAATTTTACTCTACTGAAGAAAAATCAATAATCGTGTATTTATTCCATTTAAATTTTAATTACTCCATAGGTTGCTCCATTTGTTTTTTCACTGATAAAAATTAAAAATATCTCTTTTTGGGAATGATTTTAAATTAAAGGAAAATACAATTATACCCCAGTTTCGTTCGCATTGGAAAATTTTCAATTATATTTGAATAAAACTGTCAGCAACATATTGTCTCAGATTTTCGCAACTGTTAAGATTAAAATTTCAAAGGAAAACAAATGTAAGCTTATTTTTTTTAAATTCATATTGAATGCAATTTAGCGGTTTACCTCTTAGAATTTCTACTTCAATTTATTTTTAAGAAACGCATCTGAATCAATTTTACAGTAAATTGAGGACTTAAAATAACAAGAGGAATAAATAAACCCTAAAAAAAATTTAATTTTTACATGTTTTTGCCATCTCCATTAAAATGGTAAGAGATGTAAGATTTTTTAATTTAGCTTATAGGAGATTAAAACATGTTTAATGAGGTCTGAAATAAGATATTAGAGAATATGATAAGATTATAATCATAGGGAGGATAAGAAAGCATTTGTAAGGTGTGATAGTTGATTGGAGATTATGCGTGTTACTTTGGTTGTTAGAATCTACGTTAAGTTAAATTTAAAGAAGCTACGTAAGCGTCGTGTATAAATGTTGCTGGTATCCATAATTATTCTGTGGTTTGAATCTACGTGGGTGTGCCTTGAAGCCATTTTTAGAGAGTTAAGCGAAACTCTTTATTATTCTTCGTTAGGCTTCGCGCGCGAAGTTTTTTTATTTTTCTTCTAATGGTAATTACTTTTAAGATATTGTGATTAAATTAAAACTAGATAAAATTTCGAAACTCAACTTTTGGTTTTTCATATAGCGGGGAAAACCAAAAATCGTCTTATTTTTTATTATACACTGCTGGCCACCGCAAATGCAACACACTGAAGGAAGCATGCAAATAACATGAAATTTACAACATGCATTAGTGGAGGTGAGATATGCAAATGATTAGAATTTCAGCGCAGACACACATCACTCGCGCCTGTGGCGCCACCTCAAAGCGCTGTTTAAGGCTTGGAGGTTTCGACGATTTCAAGTTTGGCTATTGGGTTTTTCTTGTGGTTTTTTCAAAAAACGGTCAGTTATGTCTCGTAGAAAACAGCGATCAGCTTTGGATCAAGTATCCGAGTTCGACAGAGGAAGGATAGTGGCCTACCGAGATTGTGGATTATCTGTCAGGGAAATCGGTAGTCGTGTTGGACGAAACCAAACAACTGTAATGCGGATATGTGACCGTTAAATGCAGGAGGGTAAGATGGACGACGTGGTCGATCATATCCACCTCAGTGCACCACTTCACGTGAGGACAGGCAAATTGTGCGCATGCCAGTGACGGATCACTCAGTCACATCACGAACCATAGCACAGCACATTGAGTCTGTAATGCATCATTCAGTGTCTGCGCGTACCATTCGACGCCATTTACAGCAGAGTGGTCTGTCCGCAAGACGTCCATTGCTTGCTCTACCCTTGACGCAGAACCACAGACGTCTCCGCCGCCAATCGTGCGATGAAAGAAGGATGTGGGCGACAGAATGGAATAAAGTTGTCTTTACTGACGAGTCACGCATCTGTTTGCAACACCGCGATGGTTGGATTCGAGTTTGGAGACACGGTGGAGAAAGGATGCTGAACATCTGCGTTATGCACCGCCACACTCGTCCTGCACTGGGTATTATGGTATGGGGTGGTATTGGATATCACTCTCGCACTCCTCTAGTACACATTGCCGGTACTTTAAACAGCCAGTGCTACATCTCCGAGGTGTTGGAGACAGTTGTCCTTCCTTACCTTTAGGGCTTGGCCACAGCCATATTTTAACAGGATAATGCGTGACCACACGTGGCACGCGTTGTCCAAAGGTTCTTAGTCAATCACCAGATTGAATTGCTTCCCTGGCCGGCTCGCTCTCCGGATCTTTCGCCGATAGAAAACATGTGGTCCATGGTTGCTGAACGATTGACCCAGATTACACCCCCAGCTGCAACACCAGATCAACTTTGGCAACGTGTGGAAGCTGCTTGGTCTGTTGTACCCCAAGTACAAAATCCAAAGTCTCTTTAAATCAATGCCGAGGCGTGTGGCAGCGGTGATCTCCAACAATGGCGGCTACTCTGGCTACTGATTCTGGCAGGAACCACACTTCACATAAGTCTATAAATTTAATCATTTGATACTTCGTCAACATGTTATCTACAAAATAAATTTTGTTGTGCTATTTCTTGTCTTTCTTGGTGTTGCATATACGGTGGCCAGCAGTGTGTATTTTTAGTCTTGCTTTTTAATAAAGTATAAAGATAAGTATAAACTATTACTCTTTTTGATAAGATTCAATAAAACCTACCAAAATATAACGGAGCTATATACCAATGAAAACAAATAAAAGTATACAGTGAGAAATTTAGGAATTGCATTTATTTTTTATTATATAAAAATATATATATAAAGTAAAAAGATATTATATAAAGTTATTATATAAAATAAAAAGAAAAAATGTATTAATTAATATAAATATTTATAAAACTTTATTATATAAAATAATAGAAAAGTAACATAAAACATAACTCATATAAATCTTGTTTCTTAAAAAAAAAGGTATTTAAAGAAAACTAATACGCACAACAGTTCCTGTTTCATTGATGAATATAATTCGATATTTAGTACAGAAATTACAGTCAATCGAAAAAAAACTCTTACTGCCAGTTGACTTGAGTTGAATCGATGAAAGTGCATTTAGCACTTACTTAAAATTTAATATATACGCAGATATTTATTTAAGAAAATATAATATTTCTATAGTTGTTACAACAAACTCTATACCACAGTATAGAATTAGTACTATTTTTACACCATGTAAATAGTACTATACAATATAGTTTTTCATTCATATGAATTAAAATGCATTACAATACAATTATTTCAAAAATTCTAGTAGAAAAATAAAATAATTTATCACTTAAAACCCTTTCGAGAGTCATATTCAGCGTGGTTGCGTAGCCGAATGGTCATGGTCGTGAAACCATGGCCAGTAATGTGGTCACAAGATCCAGTCCTGAAGTCATTTTCAATCAAAGTAAGAGAGTTATTCTAATTAACAAATTTATTGTACTGGATATTTTCTTTATAGTTGGAATCTGGATTTCTTTGTTAACTTATTGACTGCCCAATCGAGGTATCTCGAAGTTTGGGCTGAAATTTTAGATTGATTACATATCCCCAAGTTAGGAATTATCAGAAAGGACGAATGAAAAATTTACATAGTGCAAAAAATATTAATCATCAATTTTTATTACTAAAATTATAATTTAGATAATTAGATGATAACAAAATACTTATATATAGGAATGCAGTACAAAAATATTTTTATTGTCGCTGTGTATGATGAGCTTTCTAGCAAGCATTAACGCAAAGTGCTGAATTGTTGGGATACATTGGACAAAAATACCTAGTCTCCTTATGATTTTTTGCTTTGTACATGTTAGACATGTCTTTGTTGGTATCTTTTTTTTCTGTAGGAGGAAGATGTTCTAAATATTGTGTGAAAATCATTTGTATTTGTATTATAATTGCTGTTTTCTCCTGTATTGCTGCCGTTGCCATCAAATATATGCATAATAGCTGTTTCCTAAATTGACTCATCCTTATATTTTTTTACCTCGATTTCTTTGGTTATTATAGAACTTCTGTGCATTCTGCAGGAAGATTTCGAAGTAGAGTTGAGCGATTTTCTTGTATGAACGGATGATTTTCCTGTGGTCTGCTTATAATTAATGAGTTCTTTTTTATTGTTTTACAACTCTTTGTAACATCACCTTATAGATTTTTCCCATCAAGGATCATTACATGTCTGTATGAAAATCTAATTTAACATTACACATCTGACTGTCGCCAGATGAAATTAAGTGGCGAGCTAGTAAAAACGAGCAAAACGAAAAGAAAATTTTTACATAGGAAGATTTTATTGAAAAAAAAAACACTATGAGATAATTCGTAAGTGGCACTCAACGCAGAAATCTAATTCAGTGACGTCAGCTTATAATTTATCTCGTAGTGTTTTTTTTTTTAAATAAAAATTATCGAAAGTGCTATTACAATATTATATCAATAACTCAATATTATTATATTTAGTAAAATTTCCTGTTTTATTTAAAATAAAACCTTGATACCCAGGGTAAGAAACTTTAAATTTACCCGGAAGTCAATGGGTTACTGGGAATATTATGGCTATTTATCTACTTTTATTTAAGAATATTCCAGTTTTCTAAATTTCAAAATGACCAAAATTATTACTCGTTATATAATAATATTTTAAAATGTAAAATCTCAGAGAGATTCACCCCCCCCCCTAGTGCGTGTGTATTAGTGTTCACCCAGTAAAAGCTGCAGTGTTTAATCAGCCGAAATTGGAGTTGTGATTAATGCTTTGTTTCTAAAATTACAGCCAAGTATCATAAAGAACGTGTTACTTGAAGTTACAGAAACTGTGAAAAGAAAATGAGGTTGTTGGACAAGGATGGACGAACAATGGTCCGAATTTTACGCCAAGAGATTAAATTTAACGTTGATGAAGCAACATCTATGATCTAACCTATCTAAATTTAAACAACTATCAAGAAGATCTCATTTTAAGCAGAAGTCTGTACGGAGATTCATAGATTAGATCTTTACGGCTTTGGTGGAAAGATAAACCATCCTCATAACTGAAATTCAGTGGCAAAAAAGAATATACAATAACACAAAGATCATTAAAAATGAAAATTTGATGAATTGAAAAATGTAATTTTATCTAAAGAGAGAATAATCTTTTACTTTGTTTCCTATCAAAAGAAGCGTTTATATTGAGTGACGTTCCGTAGCAGCGCTTTGAACCGACTGCTTGTTTTCAACTATAAAACGTGGAGGTGAATACTTGAAGGTGTGGAGTGCTATTTCATTCCCAGATTTACTCAAACGTATGTCAAGATCACTTAATCCAATCGTGTAGACAATCTTCCCAGGTGTTTACGCCCTATTTAAAGCGGATAATACTCCCGTTTATGTAGTACATGTCGAGCTGCGTAATTAACACGAAAATGAAGTGAAACAATTGCCTTGGCTCTTTATCCCCGGGAGACCTCATTTATGGAATCAAATAATCCACAATTACTACTCACAAAAGACTCAGTGACAAGTGTTTGGGTGTTTTTACTGAAGAGATATAGCCTAAAGTGAAACCCTAGGATTAAATAGTTCCATAAAAACTCCCTTGTTGGAGTAAGCCAAGGGTGTTAAACTCACGGCCCACGGGCCACATGCGGCCCACAACGAACACTTTTGCGGCCCGCCAATATATCCCTACACAATAATGCATAATAAAGTAAAAAGGAAAATGTCTCCCGAAATTGGACAGATAGCAGCAGAAAAGAGATGTCAAGTGTTAGGATACAAACATTAAAATTCTGTTCTTTTATATATGTTTATTGTTATGTACCAGGTGTATGCAAATGAAATGAGACGATTGTTTTAAAAAATAAATTTGCGAAAACTGTTAATATTTCTTTTGAAATTATCCCTCGCTAGCTACACATTTTCCCCATCTTTCGGGCAATTTGGAATACCACGTCAAAAAGGATCGGTCTTTGAGGCCAGCCAGTCATCAGACCAAAAAATTTGACGTTTTCGTAAAAATAAGTGCTGGTTAAAATGCGTGTCCCAATGATGCAAATAGGTGGTAGTCGGAAAGGGGCCCAAGTCGGCAAAAAAGCCGCATGACTAAGGGCCCCAACCGAGCGCCTTAACGATTTTGGTCGGTTTAGCACGGTGGCTGGGTGCGTTGTCATAAAGGAAAATCACTTTGTGCTGCCGTTTCTTTATTGCTAGCGTTTTTTAAAATATCATAGTTCGTTTAAATAATTTTTTTTTGTTGGGGTCAGTATTAATGGTTTCACCGGGTTTGAGAACCAATAGATTGGTCCCCCGACCGAAAATACACACATTGTCTTGCGGCCGAAGCGATTCGGCCTTCAGTCGATTTGGGTGGCTGTCCGGGGTGAAATATGATCGAAGCATGGGATTCTCAAAATAAATCCATTTTTATCGCCAGTCACAAAGGATGGGTTGACTTGCGTCTGTACGGGGAAGCAACATTTCGCCCCGACTTTTTTTGGTTTTCCTGTTGACGGTCCGTTAGGGGGGTACCCATCTACCGGCCTTTTTTATCTTGCCCATTGCTTTAAAAAAGACGGGAAAAAAAAGTGCTCTGGTCAACATCAAATGGTCTGCAAGATGTTCTTGCGTTTGACCATCATCTTAATCGAGTAATGCTTGCAATTCAGCATCTTCAAATTTTTTTTGGGTCTGCCACGCCCCTCGTTTCTCACTAAAATCACCTTTTGAAATTTTTCAAACCACCTGTACCCTGCCCCGGCTCAGAGCATTGCCACCGTATGCTTCAAAGCATTTGATGCGATTGGGGCAGCTTTTTTCTTCAGATGGTAACAAAAAAATTTCCGTCCAAAAATCGTGGTCGGAAGGCAAAAAAATTCGACATGTTCAACACAGTAAAAATACAATGTACGCTGAAACTCGTCCAAATGTAAACTAAACATGAGTATCAAAGGTCAAACTATAAAAATCACGTCTCACGGTTTCGTATTTTTTGCATATATGCGTGGCAACATCTGTTAGCAATCGTCTCATTTGATATGCATACACCTGGTATTATTCGAAATAACCTACGTTTCTATGAATATTGATTTTTTTGCGACTCGCTTAAAGTTAAACCTTGTTTGCTTGGCCCGAGTTAGCTTTTGAGTTTGATACCCACCCCTGTAGTGAACTATAGAAAAAATTATGCTTATGTATTAACATTTAGTATTTGATTCTATATTTGATAAATGCATAGCTAGTAAAATTCGAAATTCAATTAAAAGTCTGTACATCTGCATCTGGCGAAAATTTTTAAAGAAGGGGTTCGTCTCTGAAGAGAGGGGATGATTTGAAACAACGGAACTTCTTAAAAATATAACTTGAGGTGAGCACTTTCTCTAAAAGAGGACTTGAGTTTAAATGAAAGCTTTTTAATCAGCATTTATGAAAGTTAAGGTCAAAGACGTATTTTTCAGGAAAATGTCTTCACTAAAAAAAGAAAAGGAAAAGAAATACTACCAAAACAGATCAAACTTATAGTGCCGGTGTATTTTCATTTGTGTGTGTGTGTGTGTGTGTGAAAGATTAATGTAGTAAATAGTTTTATGTTGATATATGAGGAAAACATTGCTTTTTTAATTTGTAACAAAACAGTGTTGAAATATATTTTATTATTTATTTATATTAAAATGAAACATAATATATTATATGGTTAATGTAGCAATAATAAAGTATTGTCTGCTTATTATACTTGTGTAAAACGAGGGAGCTGTAGCTTGTGTGTGTGCATCACTTTTTATTACCATGCCTGGATGTTTCTATTTTACAGTAAAAAATAAAGTCAAGTTATACTTTCTCTATATTTAAGTTATATTAGAGTTCTTCTATGGTAAATTTGTGTTTGTATAACCAAAAATAATATTAAAAATTATTTCTTTTAAAATATAAATAAAGCTATTTTACTCAAATTCAAAAACTTGCTTCGTAAATAATATTCAAAATGTTGAATGCGTTTCGTTTTCATTTTCTTTTTTTTCCAGTTATTGCAAAAACTTTCAAAAATTATTTTTCTAATATGCAGCTACAATATATTAGATGAGGAATTTCCCGAAAACTTCATACAAAAGTACACTGTTGCCCATGTTTTGTAAATGATCATATTAAAGACTGAATTGAATGAATTAAGTTATTAAAAAATGCATACATAATTAAAATCAGGAGGAAAATTTGAATTAAAACACGTGTAACGCTTGAAGTCTTATGATATTAATGAATTCCAAATGAATTTGTGTTGAGAGAGAGAGAGAGAGAGAGAGAGAATTTCAAGTTTTATAAAAAATATTTTTCCCCACATTAATTTTTTAGATAGTCTTAGTTTTAACATAAGTACAGACAGATAAAATATTAAGCATGTACATAAAGTTTTATAAAAAATATAGCGTCCACTGTAACTTTAATTGATTTCACTTACCAAAATTTTAATACTCAAATTGAAAGGAAAATGGAAAAGTGATCCCTATTCAATGTTTCCTGTTTTAACAGCTTTTGTAAGATAATAGAATATTATTCGCAATAAACTGTATTTTCGTTATGAATACTTTTATTTCACTTATTATGATCATTTAAGACGTATCTTTTCACTCATTTTGTTAACTCCATTTCAAAAAACGATTCCATTAAGCTTTTAAAAATATCTTGATAAAACAAAATCCTTTGAGCTTGTGATTCTTTTTTTTTTAAAATACATTCTAAAGAAATAGATTTACTGGGAGAAGGGTTTTGCAGGGCATAGTGGATATGCACGTATGATTACAATAACACAATTGTTATTACTCATATTTAAATGGAAAGGAATATATATTAAAGGGATTTTATTTACTCTAATGGAAACTTCCTATCGATTTCATGAACTAAATCCCAATGTAAAATAATTTAATAGCCGAAATGAAATTGAATTTTCTTTTTCTGTCATGTATTCAAGTAAGAAACCAAATTGTACCTCTTTCCACTGATGTAATACAGTTTTTGAATCTTTTAATGGAAATTATGATCCTTTCTCTTCGTTTATTATTGATTCAGGTAATACTTATGAATCAATTTGAGATAATTTAGCTACGAATTAAAGCTTCTCTGCTGATTTTTATTTATTTGTGAGGCAACTGTTATACCACAATATTAAGAAAGTGAAATAAGTACAAATTAAAAGTTTCAGCAAAATAGGCAAATGAAACATTTGACAAGCTAGATGTAAATTTTTTTTTTTGATGCTCACAATTTAAGTTAAAAAATTAAAAACACCTCTTGTATTCTTTAAATATAACAATAAATGTTAGAGGAACAAATAAATCTGTAGCTAATAGCATGCAGTTCAAAAATGGTTAACATGTTTATTTTAACCCTTTATTTTATCAAAGTACTTATAAGTACCACTCGCGTTAAAATTACATAGAATAATCATTTTTATGAATGACGATATTTAGCAGGAATATCCTTTAAATCCACTCTTCTGAGATATATGGCAGCACAGGTTCTATGAGGAGTATTTTAGCTGGGAAGGCCAATAGTTTTATAGCAGAAGTTGTGCGTTTTCAGCTAACATTTTGATTGGATCGCGAAGATTGTCATTTTTGTTCCGAAAAAATAATTAATGTCAAAAGGTAAGCGTTTTATTTTTTTGTATGTTAATGTGAAGACCTTAGAAAACTATTTGACTATTTTAAGGGCTACACTGTACCCCTTTACAAAAGATTTTTTTGGAGAGAGTAACAGTAAAAATAATTCATATTTTATATTCAGATTATCTTATGAAGTTGGTTCTGAAAGTAAAAAGTCAGTTTGACCAGCCATTGTTTTACACAATTTTTAAAAAAAATTAAAAAATTTTGAAGTTTTTTCAAACTTTTATAAAATGCTCACTTTTTAAAATTTTTTAGTCATATTTAGTTATTTATGTTTCTTAGATTATTGCAAACAAAAGTTCGTATGGATTTGAAAATCTATTTCCTTGTTGATTTTTAGTAATTATTTTTCTAGAAAATCTGGAAAAAGCACGAAAATTTTTAAAATAGTAACTTTAGCACTTTTTAAAAAAATAACTAGAGATCTCAGCAATAAATACATACTATCTTTTATAGAACGTGCGTTGGGGATTGTATATCAAAAGTTTCAAAAGGCTCTATGATGAACAGAAAAAAAACCTTAGGGAGTAGAAAACACTTATACCTTTTCAAAACTGAATGTCTAAAAAAAACGCATTTTAAGTGTGTAAATGTATAAAACAAAATTTTATAATGCCCTTAAAGCTCTAATGTTTAATATGTTATTATCCAATGTATGTTCTACATTAAAACACTATTTTAATTAAATATGGCTGAAAACAATTTTTTTTAAATCAAAATATATTTTTGTATAATATTGATGGCATTTGTTACGATTACAGTTTATTCAGCTTAATCTTAATCAAACATTTTCACAAAAGTTTTCAAACACAAAAAATTTATGGAAGAAATAATAATTACACTAAGCTAAAAATAGCCAGATTTGTTCATAAAATTTAATTTTTTTCAGTTTTAATTCGTGCAGTTCAGGAAGATTTAGCTCTTGTTGTACGACTTTAAAATATTAAAATATATTACTACAACACATTTAGTAAAGTGTAGTTTGGTACATCAAGGAAATATTCAGCTTTATCTGCAATACTTGAATTTATAATACTTGTATTCGGAAGTCTAATTGCAGTGTCAGCGGAGGACTCATCTTTAGATACATCATTTTCAGTTTTATTCCATCTCTTCGAAATACTGTTTCTCACAGCAACCTGACACTGTTTTGGGCATGAAATTTTCTCAACAGGAAAAATTAATATGATAAAACTTCCAAGTTATATAAACTATTTTTAAAGTAAAATTTGGCCTTGAAATCAATTTTAAGGCTACACGGTACCCTTTTTCAAAAAAAATTTTCGGAGATAGTTACAGTAAAAATAATTGATGTTTTATATTTAGATTATACTATTAAGCTGATTCTGTAAGTAAAAGTCAGTTTGACCAGCCATTATTTTACAATTTTAAAAAATTAGGATTTTTTGAAGTTTTTTCAAACTTTTATAAAATACTCAATTTTTAAAATTTTTTAATCATTTTAAGTTATTTATGTTTCTTAGGTTATTGTAAACAAAAGTTAGTATGGATTTGAAAATCAATTCCCTTGTTGATTTTTAATAATTATTTTTCAAGAAAAACCCGGAAAAAACGAAAAATTTTAAAATATCAACTTTAGCATTTTTTAAAAAAGGAACTAGAAATCTCAGCCCTAAATCCATACTAACTTTTATCAGAACGTACATTTGGGAGTACATAGAAAAAAAAATTCAAGGCTCTATCTTGAACAGGAAAAAGCCTTAGGGATTAGAAAACATTCATACCTTCAAAATTGAAAGTCTGAGAAAAACTCATTTAAAGTTTGTAAAGTCATAAAACAAAAACTTATAATGTCCGTAAAACTCTAACTTTTTAATATGTTATTTTCCAATGTATGTTCTGCATTAAAACACTATTTTAATTAAATATGACTGAAATTAATAATTTTAATTCAAAATATATTTTTGCATAATATTGATAGATTTGATAGGATGTCAGTTTATTCAGCTTTATCTTAACCTAATATTTTCACAAATGTTTTGAAACACAAAGCATTAATGTACAAAATATTAATGATACTAAATTAACCTAAAAATATTTAGGTTTGGTCATAAAATTTAATTTTTTTCAGTTTTAAATTGGGGCAGTTTAGGAAGTTTTTAGCTCTTGTCGTACGACTTTAAAATAATAAAATATAGTTCTACATTATGTTTAGTATAATGTAGTTTGGTACATGAAGGAAATATTCAGTTATATCTGCAACATTTGAATTCAGAATACTTGTATTCGGAAGTCTAATTGCAGAATGAGTAAAGGACACATTTTTAGATACATCATTTTCAGTATTATTCCATCGTTTCGAAATGTTGTTTCTCACAGCAACCTGAGAACGCATTTTCCATGGCATTTTCTCAAGAGGAAAAATTAATGATAAAGATTTTAAGTTATATAAAATATTTTTAAAGCATTAATTGGCCATGACATTAATCTTAATTAATTAATTATGAGAACTCAAGAAAACTCAAAACATAATCAAATCAGAAATAATTTTAGGATGAGAATTGGAATTAATAACCATTTCAAACTAAAAGGTCAAAAATATTTTTAATTAATTCAATTTAAGAGTGGAAAAATGCTTTAAATGGAAACCGAAACCCAAACCATACCTCATAAAACTTCAAATACCTTAAGAACTATTTTGCTAACAGATCTGAAATTTCGTGGCAAGCTTCTCAATGATATGGGCCAAAAGAAAATGTTTTTAAAAAAAATTCGGTAAAAATGAAGTTTTTAGGGTACCTGTGTAGTCTTAATTAATTAATTTTGAGAATTAAAAAACTCAAAACATAATCAAGCATAAATTCCGCACTAAAAGAGTTGATTGTGCTCACAAATATTTTTAATTAATTCAACTGAAGAGTGAAAAAATACTTTAAAATGAAACCGAAACCAAAACAATAGCTCAAAACCTTCAAAAATCTTAAAAACTAATTAGTTAACAAATCTGAAATTTGGTGGTGAGCTTCTCAACGATATGAGCACAAGAAAATCCACACAAAAAATTGTAATTATGAAACTTGTAGGGTATACTGTGTAGCCTTAAGTGAACAGTGTATATAATTAAGTTTTTATGGTTGAATAACTTAATGACACTTACCCGACAGTACACTGGATGTTAAAGCAAGAACTTTTTTCCGTCCGCGTGGCTTATTGTTTTTCTTTTTTTTTTTGTGTTGTTGAGTGATTACGATAGTAATAAACTTATCTTTTTCTTTATTTTAGCAAACTTATTTATTTTGTTTTTTTGTTGTTTTTTTTTAACTTTTTAAAAAAATTTTTTGAATTTTGAATCTCATTTTTAAAAAGTTTTAATTTTAAAAAAACGCTGAGTTGTAAATTCTTTTACTTTCGTTTTTGTTAAACCCCCAATGGAAAATAAAATTTTAAACTGACTTATCTCAGATAAAAAAAAAATATTTGACTTCATCTAAAATGAAAAGGTTTTTTTCTATTGGATCAATTTTTGGGAAATTTTTTTCACTTATTCTAAAATACATGGAATAAAAGTTGGTATGCCTTTTATTAATCAAAGCGATACTTATTTTTTTAAAAATAATTGAATTTAGAATTTACACATTTTTTAAGGAATTTTCATTAAGCATTCATAAAAAAAGTTGTGACGTTCTCGCGTCTTTCTGTTAAAATGACTCCAAGTTCTTTGACGGCCAGATTAATGGAAAAACCTTTTTCCAACCCAATACCAAGAAGAGAAACGGATCGAATATGTAAATGGATATACTATAAAAGGATAGCGTGGCAAACCTAGAAGAGCATAGCATAAAAAAGCGTAGCAGGCTCAGAGGTTGTAGTGTGGAATCATTCTGATCAATAGCGTGACAAAGTTAGTGTGAAATCTTGGGCCCAAGAATAAGCAGTCAAGAATTAGCTGCATTGCGGATCAAAAATCTTCATGATAAAGTTATAGATTATTTCCTAGGTAAAGGGGACCAGAACTTAAAAAAGGTAATATTAGATATAATTAGATAACAGGATTATTTAGGATAATTGAGATAGAGGATCTAATTCGTGATCTGACTTAAATACGTGATTTAATTCGGGCTTTACTCCCTCTAATTAATAATTGTCAAAAAGGGGAAATTAAGTATTATAAGTTCTCTTAATAAAAGTTGTATTAAAAATTATGTCTCATCATTTTGATAATCCCACACCTCACTTATGGAACCGGCTGACATGGTCATCACAGGATTTGTACAATGGGGCCCCCAACGTTTTTTAAATTTTGGGGAGGTAATGTAGGTGGAAAACAATTTACCAAAAAGTCTTTTTGGGGCGAGAATGTTGCTGAGTTTATCAGTATCGATAACAATATTCAGTTACTTTAAATCCCAAGAACGTCATGTGCTTACTTAAAAGTCATCCAGGAAGGGCTCAAGATTGGTATTGATATTTGGTTCGTTGTTGGGGCAAAATACAACCACGGATTTTGCGCAGCTCAAAGCTGAATTAGCGAAGGCTTTTCCCGCGATCAAAATAAAAAAAAACACAGTGGGTTCATCATCACAGCAGGAAGAAATCAGGGGGCGACTGATTTTGTATATAGATTTAAAAATAAAAGAAGTTTAGAAAGGAAAAGTCCCAAGCAACGTGGGTCTTTTTGTTCGACTCGAACCACAGGTACAGGACTACGTAGAAGTCCGAAATCCCCAAAATAATACAACTTTTAGAAGTCCTGGCTAAATTGAAAGAGATATTCTTGAAATCACAAAGGGGTTATCAGAACCATAATATAGAAAGACGAGGTCAAAATGCGTGGATGCCCCAATTTGAAGCAATGGAGAAACTGGAGGTTCGGAAAAAGGGTAGCCCAAAAAACAGAAATGAGTTTTACGGGAAAAGCCGTCAAAATAATAGAGGGTTGAGAGGAATGATTTAATAATAATGATCAAAAATTCAAAAGGGGGGTTACTCATTTCGAAAGGCGAAAGATAATTTTAAAGAGGGACCGTAGAAATAAGGGTTCAGGATAATTTTAATCGAGGCGATAGGACGCAAAGGGGGCGATTAAATATTGTAAAAGGGTTTAAAGATCAACCCAAAAGTGTCGACAAAGAGACAATTAGACTTTCTCCAATATGTATAGCACCCGTAAATTTCCCCCCGTACCTATATTATTAAATAACACATTTTTTTAAAGCCTATGGGGGCACAGGAGCAGATAAATCTTTTTTTATCGGAAGAAGTATATAGAAAATATTTTTTTATAAAAAACTCAAAAACATAATAAAAGCAAAAATTTCCCGCACTAAAAGAGTTGATTGTGCCCCAAAAATATTTTTAATTAATTCAACTAAAGGGTAAAAAAATTACTTTAAATAAAACCAAAAACCCAAAACAATAGCTCAGAAACCTTAAAAAATTTTAAAAAACTAATTAGTTAACAAATCTAAAATTTTTGGTGGGTGAGCTTCCCCCGATATGAGCACAAGAAAATCCACACAAAAATTGTAATTATGAAACTTGTTAGGGTATACTGGGGCCTTAAGTGAACAGTGTATAAAATTGGTTTTATGGTTGAATAACAAGCCACCGACGGTACACTGGATGTTAAACAAGAACTTTTCCGCCCGCGTGGCTTATTTTTTTTTTTTTTGTGTTGTTGGGGTGATTACGATAGTGCAATAAACTTATGCTTTTTTTACATTTATTGTTAGCTAAATTTATTTATTTTGCATTTTTGTTGTTTTATTTTAACATTTTCAAAAAATTTTAAACCCTTTGAATCCCCGGTTTTAAAAATTTTAAAAGGTTTAAAAAATTTCTAGGTTGGGATATTTTTTACGTTGGGTTTTTTCCCCAAAATGGAAAATAAAAATTTTAAACGATTTTATCTCAGATAAAAAAAATAGCTGTTTGATTTCATCAAAAATTTAAAAAGGTTTTTTTCTGTGGATCTAATTTTTGGGAAATTTTTTTTTGCTTTTGCTAATAATACATGGAATAAAAGTTGGTATGCCTTTTATTAATAAAAAGCGATACTTTTTTTTTTTTAAAAATAATTGAATTAAATTTACACTTTTTTTAAAGGAAATTTTTTCATTAAGCATTCATAAAAAAGTAGTAAAAACACCAATCATGTTATCGCAAAACCCATACCAATTTTTTTGTTATACATGGTTTGATGTACCTGTAAATCAAATTTCATATAGGGTAAGTAAATTTTTTGGGAGGGGGGAATAGCATTTTAAAATAACTTCAAAAATTTTTAAAATTTTTTTCCCTTTAAAAAACTAAATCTTTAAATTTTTAAAAATTTTAAACAAAAAATCTTTTCACAAAATTACATACACATGGGGGAAAACCAAAAAAAAAATTTTAAAAAATCAGAAAATTTAAAAAAATTTTTGTGGGGGGTTTACCGTGTCCCCTTAAATTTCAGAAAGTTGAGTATTTTATTTGTGTATATCCCTTAATTTTCAATGTGGGTTATAAAAAAATTTGCATGAAAAAATTGCAGTTCTTGTGGTATATAAAGGGTTGATAAATGTAAATGTTTTGAAATTAAAATGAACTGTGAAATATCCAAACTTAAAGCTCATTTTCGTGAAAGGTTTCCCTGAAATTTCAGCACATAATTTTTGTTTCTGAAACATTCCTGGAAATAGATGTGTGAAGTATGTTAAATCCATGAAAGGGACATTTCAATTTAAGTATGCTTCAGTTCATTTCTTTCATTGGGAAAACTTTAAAATCTCTTCCGAACCATCACATTTAATAGTTTCCAGTTAAAAGGCATTGCGTAACTTCAGTAACTCTGAATTCCAGGAAAGATATTCATGTATTTCCTTGATTGGGGTAAAACAAGGGGTTTATTTAAAAAGAAATTCCCCAAAATCCCAAAAATAAAATTAAACACATAAAAGGGAAAATTTTTGCATGGAACTTTTTTCAAAAAACCAGGTTCTATGGTTTTTAAAAATTAAATTAGTTTCCATTATTATTTCCCCCGAAGAATAAAAAAAATTTATTTGGGGGTTCCCCGAATTATTAAATCTATCAAGCCAATAAACCTTTTGGTATTAAAATACAGAATACTAAGTGGGGGGAGCACGAATTATGTACAAGAAATTATTGATCGAGGCATGTTTTAAAATTTATTGAAAGAATAGATCTGTCCAAGGTAGAGTATGAAATCTGAAAATAATATAATATTGCAATGTATTTCTTCTTTTGGAAAAAATATTAAGCGTTTGGGTCTATTTAAAGAAGACAACTTAAAAAGAAACCTTAAAAAATTTGGATAATTTTTTAATGATAAATCGTTAAAATAAGAAATTTTTTAAAATACTATATATAAAATGGAAGAAAACTCAAAAAAATTTAAAAAATTATATTTTTTTTTTCAATTTCCCCAGGATTTAGTTTTTTTTAAATAATGAAAAACTTTTTTTTCAAAGGGAAAAGGGGGGGAATTTTTTTCTTTTTTCCCCATACATTTAAAATTGGCCCAATTTATTTTTTTTTTTTTACTGGTTTAAAATGTTAAAAAATATTTCCTTTATTTTTTTAAGGAAATTAATCTGTTTCGGTTGCAAAAAGATTACTCCATTTCAGATCCTAGACCTTTAAGGAAATCCTTTTTCGTTCAAAACCGTGTTTTTAAAAAACCCGCATAAATGGATAAATTTCATGATTTTATAGTGTCCAGATTAGAATACATGTATAAAAAATTTTTTTTAAGAATATTTTGAAAAAAAAATTATTTAAATAAATATTTTGGAAAAAAATTAACAGAAAAATTTTTTTTTTTCCAAATTTTCTCCTTTTTGAAAAAAGGGCTTCTATAATAAAAAATATTTTGCCTGTATAAAAGCTTAGACGTCTGTACAGGGGCTCAACGGGAAATTTTTTTAAAATATTTTAACTTAGAAGTGGGTTTTATCCATATTTTACGACAACAGAGGGCAATTTTAAAAAAAACGTCAATAATTTTTTTAAATTGGTGGTAACTCCGAAAATAATATGAATTTTTCAAAAAATTTTAGGTTTAAGGGCCCTTTTTAGAAGGTCTGAGGGAAAATACAGGCAAAAAATTTTTTATAATAAGTATTTTTTTACAAAAAGGGGCCTTTGGAAAAAAATTATTCTGGAAATTTTTAAAAAAAATTTAAAATATTTTTAAAATTTCCTTAAAAAAAATTTTTTTAAATGTATTCTAATCCAAAAATTTACACCCAAAAATCTGACAATTATCCCTTTGTTTACCCCCAAAATCATGGTTCCCCTGATTCCTTTTGGGTATTTGGGATGTTTTTTGGGTTTTTATTTTTGAAATCTTTTGAAGGGGTTGGTTTTCCCTTTTTAAAAAAATTACGGGGGAACAAATTTTGAATAAATACTTTTTTAAATTTCCTTTTTAAATTTTTATCTGTTGGTATGTATTTCATGATCTTGCCATTTTGTAGTTCTATTAAAATTCCTTAAAGTACATAGGGACAAAGAGAGAGAGAGAGAAAATGTGTTACATGGAAAATTATCACAAAACTTAATCTTGCATCTCCTTCATGATCAGCAAAATTTAAGATAAGTTAAATTTTAAGAAGCTAGTCCTCTAAAATCTTTTATTCAAATTGTTACATTAGAAATGGGCGTTGTATGTAATGTTTAAGCTTCTCTGCTCGTTATTACAAAGAATTTATTGACACACTTGAAAAGCAATGGTTTGTTATGTCATTTTTAAAAAAATCATACAGAAAATTCTATTCTTATATATAGTCTCATTCGTATAGAAAATTCTCTCTCTATTCTTATATATAATCTCATTCATATAGAAGATTCTACGGAATTGAAATGAAATTTGAATAAAACAAATATTGTTGAGAGAAAAAGAGAGAGAGAGAGTATTTTTTCATTAGGTTATTGATTATCTCAGAAGGAATTTAGTACACATGAAAATTCAGAAAATAATACTATTTTGATTTCATGGGTTTAATAAAAAAAAAAGGATTTACATCAGAATTAAAAATTAAAAAGGGAACGGTTTATACATTTACTTTGGGAAAGTTAAAAAAAACTCTATTATCCCTCATAATAAATTGAACAAAAAAGAATTTGTTGAAGTTACATATAAAAATAAAAAACAGTCCACATTAAATGCAGCGCAACGGGGCTGGTGGAGGAAAGGGGGGGAAACCACTCTCCCAAAATTGATTTAGTTTCTGTTTCGCTTTCTTTGGAAAACGAAAAGGGGAAAAATGACGTCACATCTCCATGACCAAAACCCGTCCTTTTTAACCGTCTGCAGCATCTCGACGGAACGAGGAGAGGAAATATATTTCTTTAATAAAAGGGTTAAAAAGAAAAAATTTTTAAGTCCGTTACACGATACCTCTAAGATAACTGTTTGCGGTTATTGAAAGGGAAATTTTTTAAAAAAAGCACTTGGAAGAAAAAGTAAGAAAAAAGGGAAAGTATGAAATAAGATCATGAGGGGTGAAGTTTAAAAAAGCGATCAAAAAATTTTTCCCACCCGGGGGGGATAATTAAGGAAGGTGAAGTCTTCAAAAAAAAACAAAAGGAAATAAAAAACCCTAATTTTTTTAAATTTGTATCAAAGATATTCTCATCCTTTTTTAGAGCTGGGGGAAATGTTTAAAGAATGATTAAAACTTTTTCTAGGTCTCTTAGAAGAGCTGGGAATAAAGTGTCGTAAGCCGGGTTTTCCCCGATAGATTCATTTTTAAATCTGTGGTAACCGATTGAAAAAAATTTTTTGATTGTTTTTTATGGGAAAACCCGAAGGGGGGAACATTAAAAATCTTTATGCAAGACTTCGTTCCTGACAAACCAAGGCCCTTTGCTGCTCTACGCAGTTGAATGTTTTGAAAAGTGTGCAATCTTTTCAGGGGGAGTAAGCCACCCATGCCCAGATGGGAGAAAACGTACAACAAAGATGGGGCGAAGAATGGCTTTATATAATAGAACCTTTGTGTCTTAATGCATTTCTCTTGGGGAAAAAATCAAACGATTTAAGGGGCCCAAAATTTCCCGCAGCCTTTTGGTGGGTGGGTCTGATGTGTTTAGCAAAATTTAATTTGGTAAAAAATTAAACCCAAGGGGACCTTTTTTCCCGTTCCCAGGGGACAGGCTGATTAAAAAAGATGACATGCGGGAGGTTTCCAATGCACCCCCTGTCTCGTAAAAAAAGGGGGCATGCGCTTTTAGATGCATTAACCTTTTTTTCAGTCGTTAAAACCCGGGTTTTAGGGCAAGGGGCGCCAAATTTTTTTGACTCAAGGTATTGTGGTTATAAATGTTTTGGGTAAAAATGGCAGTGTCGTCCGCGTACATCGCTAAGTGGACTTCGGCCGCCTTGGTAATGTCGTTGATGTATAGATTAAAGAGCTTAAATACATTATGAATACAAACATTCATTTGATTTTCCTCACCCTGTGAAAATGTTTTCTATTATTTTCACGCATCCAATTTTTACTAGAAATTCCATTTTTTAACGATTAATCATGTAAAGAATTTACCAGAGAAGGTAATGAAACATTGTATAGTACTTTCTAATTTTGATAAAGAACTATTTGGATACTCGTAAGTTAAATTTTTAATCATAAGATAAAATCATGTGTCTGAGATCAAAAGTATTACTTTCATTGACAAAGTAAGCTCTAATCTCTGATAGGGGTTTACAAACAAAAATTTTTTGTTCAGCTACATGGATCATTTTGACTAAATTATATGTTTTTAAGGCTACACAGTACCCTAAAAAAATTTCATTTTTACCGAAATTTTTATTTTTGCATTTTCTAGTAGCTCATATCATTGAGAAGCTTCCCACCAAATTTCAGATCTGTTACCAAATTAGTGTTTAAGATATTTGAAGTTTTATGAGCTATGGTTTGGGTTTCGGTTTCCTTTTAAAGCATTTTTCCACTCTTAAATTCAATTAATTAAAAATAATTTTTGAGCTTTTAGTTTGAAATGGTTATTAATTCCAATTTTCATTACTAAAATCATTTCTGCTTGATTATGTTTTGAGTTTTTTGAGTTCTAATAATTAATTCATTACGATTAATTTCATGGCCAATTTTTGCTTTAAAAATAGTTTATATATCTTAAAAGCTTTATCAATAATTTTTTCCTGTAGAGAAAATGCCATGGCAAATGCGTTCTCAGGTTCCTATGACAAACAATATTCCGAAGAGATGGAATGCTACTGAAAACGATGTATCTAAAAATCGGTCCTCGGCTGATTCTGCAATTAGACTCCGAATACAAGTATTATGAATTTCAAATGTTGCAGATATAACTGAATATTTCCTTGATGTACCAAACTACATTATACTACACATTTTGTAGTACTATATTTTAGTATTTTAAGTCGTGCGACAAGAGCTAAAACTCCCCGATTTAAAACTGAAAAAAATTAAATTTTATGAGCAAACCTGACTATTTTTAGCTTAAGTAAGTATCATTATTATTTTGTACATAAATGCTTTGTGTTTGAAAACTTTTGTGGAAATATTAGGTTAAGTTAAAGCTGAATAAACTCACGTTTTAACAAACGCTATCAGTATTATGCAAAATACATTTTGAATTAAAAATATTATTTTCAGTCATATTTAATTAAAATAATGCTTTAATGCAGAACATACATTGGAAAATAACATATTAAAAAATTAGAGCTTTACGGGCATTATAAGTTTTTGTTTTATGACTTTACAAATTTTAAATGCGTTTTTCTCAGACTTTTAATTTTGAAGGTATAAGTGTTTTCTAATAACTAAGGCTTTTTTCCTGTTCAAGATAGAGCCTAGAATTTTTTTTATGTACTCCCAAACGTTTGTTCTATAAAAGTTAGTATGGATTTAGGGCTGAGATCTCTAGTTAATTTTTAAAAAAATGTTAAAGTTGATATTTTAAAAATTTTCGTTTTTTCCAGGTTTTTCTAGAAAAATAATTATCAAAAATCAACGAGTGAATAGATTTTCAAATCCATACTAACTTTTGTTTACAATAACCTAAGAAACACAAATAACTTAAAGTGACTAAAAATTTTTAAAAATTGAGCATTTTATAAAAGTTTGAAAAACTTCAAAAAATCCTAATTTTTTCAAATTGTAAAATAATGGCTGGTCAAACTGACTTTTTACTTACAGAATCAGCTTAATAATATAATCTAAATATAAAACATCAATTATTTTTACTGTAACTGTCTCCGAAAATTTTTTTGAAAAGGGTACCTTGTAGCTTTAAGCTTGCTGAATTAAAAAAAAAAATTATCGCCCCTTTAACCCCCAACATCAAGTGCAGTTTTTCTTTTTTGCAAAATAAGAGAAGTTTTGAAAAAAGCATACAGTTATTAAAAATACGTCTATTTTATTACAATGAACTAAACATTTTTTTTTATAATTAATTTTTTTGTGTGTGATTTATACACACAATTTTATGTTCACACTTTTTATTGTAAAACATTTTCTTTTTGATATTTTTCCAAACCTTTTTTTGTGATTTCTAGCTTTAGTTTCTCACTTGAGCATCTAATGGTAGTCAGTCCGTATATTGATGTCCCACCTCTTGACATCTTGGACATCGTGGTAAAATCTTTCACCCTTATCTTCACAGTAAGCTCCCATGTTTAAATGAATATGGTCAGTATTCAAGTGCAGGAAATTATCTTTTAAGCTCAACTTGCCTTGCATCCTAGAACTTTATTGACATCCAGCATGCGAAATGTAATGCGTTTGTAATCAGGTCTTGAGCATCCCCCCCAAAAATTGTGCATTTCGTTCTTGAAAGTGTCCCTCTCTTTTTTTCCTTCTTGCCCATTATTTCCAAAACGAGATAATCACATAAAAGTTTTCGTATGTAGAGACCAGAAAAAACTCCCTCTTCCAACTTGGGTTCAGACAGTTTCGAGAATTTGGAACCCAGATATTGGAAACATTCCTCTTTCTTTGGCAGTGATTTAACAAACTGCTCCATAAGCCCCAATTTAATATGAGGAGATGGTAATTAAAACTTTTTTTGTTGGAACCAAGGAAGCGTTGATGAGATTTTTTTGCTGTTGCTTAAGTTGTTTTGGTATGACTAATTAGTTTCTGTCCAATATAGCACAGCTTCTACTATCACACTATCATAGAAATCAGAGATATTTTACATAACCTTCCTATTGTGCCAACGGGATCAGTATTCTGAAATTGCCACAAACCATCTATAAGGTATCCGACCGTTTGAACCTTAAAAAAAGGAAAATGGAAAATTTTTTATGTTACTTAGAGTCATTTAGATTAAAAACATGTATAAAATTGTTTTAAGGACATTTTGTAAAAAAAATTATTTAAATACCTTTTTTTCCCAAAAAAAAATTAATTTAGAATAACTTTTTTTCCCCCCAAAATGTTCTTTTTTTTTTTTTGAAAAAAATCTTCCTAATTTTTTTAAAATTTAATTATTTTTTTGCTTTTATTTTTTTTTAAAGGCTCAGGTCCCTTCTTTTAAAAAAAATTAAGGGTTGGGGCTCAACCTTTTTTAAAAAAATTTTTTGGAAAATTTAAAACTTTTATTTTTTTTTCAAAAAAAAAAAAAGTTACAAACCCTTTTTTTTTGGAAATTTTTAATTATTTGGCATTTTTTTTCTTAAAAAATTTTTTTTTCCCCCTCTGTTGTCCGGGTAAAACCAATAGGGAAAAATTTTAAAAAAAACCCCCACCCCTTTTTTAAATTTTTTTATATTTTAAAAAATTTTCTAAAGGGTTTTTTTTGAGCCCTTTTCCTGTAAAAAAAGGTTCTAAAAAGGTTTAATAAAAACCCCCCAAAGGGCCCAAAAAATTATTTTTAAAAAATTTTAATTTTTAAGAAACCCCCATTTTTTAATAAAAAAGGGGGAAGGAAATAACCCGGGGAAAATGGGTATTTTATGTTAAATTTTTTTAAAAAAAAAAAATTGTATTAAAAAAAAAAATTTTTTATTTTGTTTTTTTGAAAAACCATTTTTTCTCAAAAAATTTTTTTAAAAAATAAAAAAAAAAAATTTTTCTAAAACCCAAAAAAAGGTTTGAACGAAAATAAAAAATAAAAAATAATTTTTCCTTTAAATTAAATTTTTTCCCCCAAAAATTTTCAAGGGTTTTCCAACCCATTCTTACCTTAAAAATTTTTTTAATTTGTTTTCCCCCAAAAATTTTTAAACACCCCCAAAATTTTAAAATTTTGGGGGCCTTTCCCAATTGAAAACAAAAAAAAAGGGGTGCCAGGGGAAAATTTTGGTTAATTTGGTATTTAATTTTGCAACCCCGGAACCTATTTTTCCGCAAAATGGTTTTAATTTTTAAAGGGCCCCCCATTTAGATTAAATCATTAAAAACCCCCCCTTTTGGGGATTTTAAACAAAAAATTTAATTTAAAAAAATTTTTTTTGAATTTTTTAATTGGGTTTTTCCTGTCCCTTTTTTAAAAAATTTTCCCAAAATAAAAATTTTTTTTAAAAAAAGTTTCCCCCTTTTGTTTTTTAAAAAAACACTTACAATAAAAACCAAATTTAAACTGTTTTTTTCAAAAAATTTTCCCCTTTTTGGAAAAAGGAAAAAAAAACCCATTCGAACAAAAATTTAAGTTTAAGATTTTCCCGGGGAAGAATACGGCCCCAAATTTTATTTAATATCCATTTTCCAAAAAGGGAGGTTTTTGAAAAGGGGCTTTTTGTTTTTTTTAAAAAATTTGGAAATTTTTAAAAGTTTTTTTGTAATAAAAAAAAATTTTATTAAAATTTTCAAATTAAAAAAACCAAAAAAAAAATTATTAAAATTTTTGAAAAAAGGTTAACTTATGGGCCCTTAAAAAATTTTGGGTTTGGATTTTTTGGAAATAAACTTTTCTTTTTTTTTAAATTTTTCAAAGAAGGGGGCCATTTTCCCAACCCATTTTACCCACACTGTGGCATTCGAGGTTGGTCACCCCTGAACTATCTTGATGCCCAAATTTCAGTTTGAAGTATGCAAAATAAACTCCTTCACAAAATCATCAATCATTCTTTTTGTCTTTTTATATGCCCCCAGAAAATTTAAAAGGGAAAAAAGTTATCTGAGAAAATAATACGGGGAAATAAAATCCAGAAATAAAAACGGGAGCACAGTAACGTTTTGAACGATGGATGTTCACTGAGTGTGGTGTTAAAAAAGAAAAGTCAGAATAAAATTTTTTTTGTTTTACGGGAAGTTTAAATTTAAAAAATCATTCAAAAGGTTTGTTTATTTTTATTATCACTTATACTTATTCCTAGTACCTCAAGGAAAACGTCGAAAGATGCTCAACCCAGATAATAATTTTCCTTAAAGTTGCACAGAATCCTTAAGCCTTAACTTTATAAGAACATTTTTTTTGAAAACTAACATAAAAAGAAATTAAAGATTTGCCCCGGATTGTATTATTAAAATTTATTCTAAAATAAAAGTCAAATTTTTAACAAAAAATTTTAAAAAATAATTTGAGGGGTTCAATATTTTTATAAAATATTCAATTTTTAAATTTTTTTAGTTATTTTAAGTGATTTCTATATCTTAGATTATTGAGAACAATTAGTATGGAACTCAAAATCTGTAAATTTTAATAATTATTTTTGTAACTAAATAAAAAAAAAAAAAAGAAGGTTTTTTAAAATATTAATTTTAGCATTTCTTAAAAAAAATAATTAGAGCTCTCAAACCTAAATCTATACTAAATTTTATAATACGTATATGAAAAAGTATATATGCATAAAAAAATTTAAGACTGTCTTGAACAAAAAACAAAACTTATAGAATGGAAGACAAGTCTTCAAAAATAAAAATCTGAGAAAAACACAATCAAAGTTTGTAAAGGCATAAAACAAAACCTACATGTAAAGTTCTAATTTTTAGATACATTATTTTCCATCTTATATAATATATTAAAAATATAACTTAAATTTAATATGATTAAAAATATTTTTTTTCAAAATATGTTTTGGTGTATAATATTGATATATTTGTTAGAATGACCGGTTATTTAGCTTAATCTGAACATAATATTTTCACAAAAATTTTGAAAACACTGAACAGTTATTCCAAATAATAATTATTGAAACCAAAGTTAGAAACCATCAGGTTTGTATTTAACATCTAAATTTTTTTCTCAGTTTTAGGTCACGAAATTTTGAAAGTTTGTTTGTTTGTTGGGGTCTTTAAAATAACATATTATAGAACTATAGTATAGCTTGGTACATCACGGAAATATCCAGTTTTATCTGTACTACATGTATTATGAAGTCTCATTGTAGTATCAGCTGAAGGCTGGTTTTTAGATATATCATACTCAACGGTATTTCATCTCTTATAAATGTTGTGTCTCATAGCAACCCGAAAATATTTCGCCCGTAGCATTTTCTCAACAGGGAAAAAAAAAACGAAACAAAGTAAAAGGCCTCTGGTTCTATAACTATGTGTAAAAACAAATATTGATCTTGAAAAGTACCTATGAAAACTCAAAAAACTCAAAACTTAAGCAAACAGAAATTATTTTAATAGTGAAAATTGAAGTTTATTACCATTTCACTGAAAGAACTGATTGTGTTCAATAATATTTTTCATTAATTAAATATTTATGTAAGAATGGAAAAATGCTTTAAAATAAAAGCGAAAGTAACCACGTCCTCCAAGCTGTCAAATATTGAGACTGACAAAACTCAGAAAACTTCAAATATCTTAAAGACTAATTGGTTATCAGACCGGGTTTGGGGATAAACTTCCCAGTTATATGGTCCCCAGGAAAATGCAAAGAGAAAAGAATCAATATTTTTGTCATTTTCAGGGTACTATGTAGCCTTAAAACTAGATATAAACTAATTAAACCTGTTTTTACATAATTATCTGACCTTCCACCAAACGCCACACCTATATTGCGTCTCTCTTCCACTTTTCCCTATCACCGCATTCTTCCAATTTTCTTTCATTTATTGTCGAGTCCAGCTATAATTCATAAATTGAATGTGAGAAATGTTTGAATTGAAGATAAATAGAAATTTCACACTAGATGAAACTAAAAATTCACAAAAAATGTGACATAATGGAGTTTTTTCCTGTGTGTTTTAGAAAGTTAAAATCTATAAGGAAATTTAAAAAGAAATCCTATGCAGCTATTTTTAGTGGCAGACCTGCGTAATTTTAAAGGTAAAAACAGAGAAAAAAAAGTTAAGAAATTATTAAGTAATGATTATTAATGAATTAATGAAGTAGCTTTTATCGATAAACATAAGAAAACCAGCAATTTTTGAAAAAAACTGCAATTTAAATTTTTTTTCAACAATCTTGTGCAACAAACATGCATTTTTAAAAATGTCAAAAATATGGTGTAATATGTTTAATTAACAATTACATTCACTCAAAAATTTATGTTTTTTACTTTTATATTGTGGCTACGATAGCCAAGTGGTCAAGGTTGCGAACTTCGTGGCTGGCGTTGTCGAGCCACGGATTCAAAACCTAGTACCACTGAAGCCCCACCGTGCAGAGAGGCTGACACATGTTAAATCTGAAGAGTGGATTACAGAGATTGGGGATTATCAGAGAATTCGTAGTATATAAATTCAAGCTGCAGTGATGCGAATAGGGAATTGGTTGAGTTGATGCAAGAGGGGCGGATCAAACGATGGTAAGGTTTGCGTCAACCTAATATCAACGAATGTGATCGAGCGGTATTGACGGATTTCATTGCAACATCAAGAATCCTAGGGTAAGAATTAGAGTCTTGTTGCAGAACAACTTTGTGAGAGACCGTACCTTTCTACATCGTCTACAGAAAAGGGAAATTTCAGCACAGTGTCAATCACTGTGAATACTTTTGACAGTATACTTCCAGCGTATTTGGGACGGACAAGTGAAGGGCCGAAAAATGCCCCTTTTTGTCAGATTATGACTCGGCCTAAAACGTCACGACTATCGTATTTGAATACGGTAATACCGCGATGACGGATTAAAAGATACATCAACGCATCGGACCTGTACCTGTTGTAATAGTTAGGAGTGGCGTTGAAATTCATTTCCACATCTTCCTAATACTTATTGCCGATACACTCAAGAGCCATTGCTACATCATTGAATATTCGGAAACTGTTGTTGCCTTACACCTCCGAGGCTTCAGTGGCGTAACGTACACACCCGCAACCCCCGCATTACGGGGTCAGGGTTATAAGGGGCCCAAGGGCTGACTAACGAGTTAGGTATTTAACCAATTTATAAAATATTAAAGGCAAAATCTGATTTTGCCCAAAGAGAGGGGGGGGTAATTTTCTCCTTTACGTCACTGGAAGGCTTGAACTGAATTGAACTCAGTGGCGCAACAGCCCATCAGGGCCAAGGCCTACTGTGACTATCTCAATTTACGTGACTTAAGGCGCTGGAGTGCATGTGTAGATATTTCGGTCAAGCGGTCAATCTAACGAGATTGAACCCTGGACCTGTGGCTTGGAAGCGCGATAAACTATCACTCAGCCACTGAGCAAGGCTTAACTGTGGCTAATTGTATACAGTATATTGTAGTGAAATCACACATACTACTCAGTATTCCATGAATGTTTGTTTACCGGGTTGATAGTTCTTTAATGGCCTTGCCCCATTTTCTTGATCTGTCAAGCGGGAAACATATGTAACAAATGATTGGCAAACGACTGGTTCAGCATACACCACCACTGCTACGCCAGAAAAGCTTTACCAATGTGTATAAGTAACATGGGCTGACACGTTTCAAGAACACATCCAAAGCTTTTCAATGCCGAGAACATGTTGCAATAGCTATTTTGAATCATGGTGGATAGAAAAAATGCATATTATTTCGTGTTTTGTAAGTCGAAGAGAGCTATTATTTCATCAATTTAACTAATTTTTTACATTGTTTGTCCATCATCTATTTACCTTCTTAATGTTGCATTTTGTAGCCGCCAGTGAATGTATTCCACAAAATTACACGTTTATTACATTTCGATTCATCTGAATAATTTTGAAGTATTTTTTTTTATGTCTCAATACATTTGAACAGCCTTTCTATACTTCTTATTCAAAGTTTTCCTTTTAATATAATCCATAAAATTTTTCTGAAAAATGTATTCACAAGTTCCCATCACTAAATGTATCATATGAATGATGATTACACGATAAAAATAGATTTTAGATATAACAATGTCAATTTCCATTTAAACATCGATTAGAAAAATGTTAAAATCACGGCGAATTTTTCAATTACTTCTGTCATAAATCAGTTAGTCTTAAATTGTTTAAACAATACTAATATGTATAGTAATTTTAAGTCGATTAATTTCTGAAAAGTTACACTAAGTAAAGGACTTTTGTTAGTATCTTAATTCAAATCCGGTGTCGTAATCTCGAGCTTGTAGACTAAATCAGCAATGATATCGACCTTAACTACTAAGTTTACAATGAATTCTAGAACAAAATATACGTGGAGTTTTTTTCTTTTACTTCTTCTATTTAATATAAAATTACGGGATAGGGCATTGAATTACATCGATGGATAAGTAGGCATTGAAATTTCAGCCTGTAAGAAACTATTTAAAAAGCAAACAAATTTAATATTTTTATTTGCACGAATTTCAGAACTTATAGTTCTTCTAAACTCCGTAATTAATTCTGACGTTAGCGTTATATGCTGTTGTGAATTTGAACCGAAACAATGAATTTACACCATTTTAATTTTAACAAGGCAGTAATTTTAGTAGTTGTAGAGCCAGACACATAAAAACTGTAAATTGCAACACTGCGTGTGATGTTTTTTTACACAGAACATAGACTTTCAAGAACAGATGTCTCAGCGATTCCAAGCGCGTTTAAATGCAAGAAAAGATAGAATTTTGTTTGTTTGTTAATGTACAGCAGTAGAACGTTTCAATGAAATTCGCTAAATTTCACACACAGTTTGAATTTTTTATCTTCCGAATATCATTACCGTAAAACAATAAAATTGCAAGGATAATATTGCATTTATGGATATTTTAAAGTATTTCGAACTGTTATAATGTTAAGAAATTAAAGTTATGGACTTATTCTTATTTGAGAATAAAAAATGGCGAAAAATTACATACGATTTAAGTCAGGTAAAAAACTCTTGGTTTTAGGGACCTGAGAGTTATACTATTTTACCAAGGCTATAATAGTTAAAATCCTAAATCACACACACAATCTTGAGTAAATCATTCCACAGTTTTTAAACAATCTTGCTCGTTAAAATTACGGATTTTCATCAAATTTGTGTGTTTCTTACTAACGTCAGCTTTAACAACACGAATGCTATTGTTGACAGACCACGTGGTTTTCAACCACAATAAAGTTAAGAAGACAACATATTTGAGCTGACCAGTATCACGCACAGGAATTTTTCAAGGAGGGTGGAGTCCTGGATTGAAAGACCACCATTCTCTTATCATGCTCCAATACACTACCCAACATATTCTTTTGATTATGTCAATTTTAAGGAACAAGGAACTGTAAAAAATTAATTACTGAATAAATAGTTAGCATTAATTAATGAAATTAATTATTAATTACAAATACTTGATTAAATTTTACGTATTATATACATAGGATTATAATCAATCGAAAAAAAATCAAAGGCTTTGGTCTGGATCCAGGGAACCCCCCCTCATACTAGAGCTGACCCTGGTGTGCCACTGAAGCTGACTATGTTTACTCTCCTTATTTCCATTCTACTTGAAACAACCATGTAAGATGAATTATCACTAGCCTCTTGCTAATTAGCCCTAGGTTTGATATCTGATTCTGTTCAATACTAATCATGCAGTATAATGCGAACTTTTGTCCGTAAACAGTAGATTTGAAAGTTCAGCATTAATGTGGTGTGGCAATTAGGAGAGGAAATTACGAGTTTCGTTCTCGTCCCTTTGCAATAGTTTAATACTGCAATCAGAGACGTAGCTACCGCAGTATCAGCCGTATCAATGATACGGGGCCCCAAAATGTGTGAGAAAAAATCATAAAATGTTAAAAGCCCCCCCGAAGAGGGCCTTCAAGGAATTTTGATACAGGGCCCATTCACACACACACACACACACACACACACACACACACACACACACACACACACACACACACACACCACACACACACACACACACACACACACACACACACACACACACACACACACACACACACACACACACACACACACACACACACACACACACACACACACACACACACACACACACAACACACAGCAGTGCTGCAGTGATCAAAGTGTAAATGAACCATGTTATTTGATAGTGAATTAAATTCGAACAAGAATATTTTAATGTTCGAATCTATTTATATTACATGAGCCTCCATCAATCCCTCAAGATGGATTGTCATGACAACCAGGAATTGAACCTACTTCTCAACCTGAACATCAGCGACTGTTGAAATCCCAGTCATAATATTCGACTATTGTAAACATCGTTTTCTACATGTGGATGCGTTTACACAATACATATAAAAATATCTTAAAAATAAATGTCCCCTGGGCCGGACCGTGACCTTTGGGGGCCCTGGGCTTACGATATCTGGGGGCCCCTAAATAATTACAATTTTTGCATTTTCCTAAAAAAATTTTGTGCAGAAAATTTAAAATATACGAAACTTAAGGTTTTTTTTAAATTTTATTTTTTTATTTCAAATGATTTAAATACGTTATAAGCAATAACATAATTTACAAAAAAATTTTCTACACTTTTGTGCTGCAAATTCTTTTATTTGCTGATCACATTTTAAGTCCTTGGTGAGATCAATATTAATAGAAAGAAGTGATAAATAATTAAACCTAGTATCTGTCATTGTTGACCTATATTTGTTTTCTATATAGGACATTTTAGAGAACGCACGCTCCGCTTCACAACCAGTAATAGGGAGCGTTATAAAAATATTTAAAATGGTAGACACACAAATTTGGAAAAACATCCAATTTCTTTTCAAAAATTAAATTGAACATATCACAACAAGTATAGGACTTAGCTTGTTTTAGATCAGTTTTGAATTGAATTCTTCATTTACTAAATGCTTGGTCTACGTCATCTGAATAGTAATCAATAATAGCGCGTATACTCTCCAAATCGACTTTCTCCTTACGTTGATCTTGCAAATCCATCAAAAATTTTAATTTCTTACTACATTCTGCATGTACTTGACTTCTTGTATTTAAATCAAGAATTAGCTTATCTAACGCAACAATAAGCGTGTCTCTTATAAATTTTTCTGTCACATACATAGCTTTTTCTGTGGACTTATCCACAAATTTTGAAATAACCGGTTTTTTATTCACATCGCTATATTCTATCTCTAAACTAGGACTTAATATTTTTGGCTGCGTCTTGATAATCCTTCAGTTTTTGATCTGATTCATGTCGCGTACATTGCTTATAAACGTTTCTAATGACATAATTAACATTCCCTTCATAGATCTCAAAATCAAGAGAGTCTATAATTTTTTGTTAACTGAATTAAATCTTCCTAAAATTTCTTCCCAAAATATAATTAAAATGGCAGTCTCTCTCTTGAGTTTTGTTAATGTATTCAATAAATTTACTGCATCTTTTCGAAAATCAATTTTCTCATTTTCATTGTCACTAAATGTCTTAAGAATATTCTGGATATTACCAAAATTACCTTTTAAACTTCAACAGTATCGTAGTGACAAGACCATTTGGTTTGATTTAAACTTCTTATTAAGGTAAATTCAGCTTAATTTCACGATTTAGAAGTTACCACCTATGGGCGGAAGCAGAAAAGAAAACATATGTTTGTTACACTAAACCAAAGTTCTACTACAACTAAGTTCACGCGCGCGATCGCGATTTCGGTTTTTAACCTTAACTATTCTGTTACAGGTTGAAGGCGCAAACTTGGCACATAATAGCAAATTTTTTTTTTTTATAACAGCTTTGACACTATTACATCGTTCGAACATATTGGCCTTGCCGAAATGACTTCTCCCCTACAATTTTCCAATAGCAGTCCATTTGTTTCTAAAACTTTTGTAGAGTTAAATAAGTATAAGTCAGTATGGCTACTAAATGAATGGTTTATCTTACATACACTTCTCCCCGAAAACAATACCGTAGTATAATCACAAGTTGGTCATTGTGGGACAAATCTGGTGTTGAATCCATCGCAATTGAATAGTTCTTTGTGTCATCGTTATTTACTTGAGTTGTAATTGTTTTAATGATTTGTGTACGATATTAACGATTTCAGTCGTAATTTTCACTGTTCAATATGTTCACGAATGAATGGGTCGAACTCTGCTAGCAGTTCCAGGGCACAAATAAAACTATCATTATGAGGAAAACCAAAACTTCCTCGATACATCTAAATGTCACCTCTTATAGCCAAATCACCTCTTATAGCCAATCACCTCTTATAGCCAAATACTTAACTACCGGAACAACACGTTTGAAGACATTGTGGTAGCATTCTGTATCTTTTCTTAATTGCTCCTTTAACTGTTTATCTAAAACAGACTTATTTTCTTTTCGTGTCAACCAAATTAACATTGAAATTTTATGTTCAATAGAATTTTCATGATTTTCTAAACAACGTGTTACGTATTTCCAATCAGAAAAGCTGGTTGTGTATTGAGAATTTGTTATACAAAAAAGTTTGTAAATCAAACAAAAAAAAAACACTATCAACCCTTGTTCAATAACATAGCCAAGATCTTTCCAGCACTTGGCCATTTTTAAGTTTTTCTATGAAAGGATTGTTCGAAAACGATCACTTTTGTTCTTTGTATTCTCTTACAGAAAAAGAATATATATAGTTTGGATCTTTATTTTGAAAATAACTCATTTCACATGCGAAAGAATATAATCAATAAAATTATTACTTAGCGATTTAGGCCATGAATCCACGTCAACGTATTTCTCAAGCTCAAATCCAACATTTTCTAAACACTTTTCTGTCGGGGCATTACTGATGTCCTCTGGCTGAACAATATCTTTTTCAGAAGGCTACTGGTAATCGAGATATTGGATATTCTCATCATTAAATATTTGCTTTTGGGGTTTTTCAGTTTTCTTTGGATGTTTTTACCTTTCACTTGTTAATGCATCTGCATTTGCTATATTCTTGTTACTTTCTTTCATTGTAAAAAAGTTGAAATTTTGACAAATTTAATTTTCTTTTTCTTGATTTAAGGTTACACAGGTACCCTTTTTCAAAAATTGTTTTTGGAGACAGTAACAGTAAAAATAATTTATGTTTTATATTTAAATTATATTATTAAGCTGATTCTGCAAGGAAAAAGTCAATTTGACCAGCCATTATTTCGCAATTTTAAAAAATTAGGAATTTTTTTGAAGTTTTTTCACACACACACACACACACAAACTCTTATAAAATACTCAATTTTTAAAATTGTTTAGTAATTTTAAATTATTTATTTTCCTTGGATTATTGAAAACAAAAGGTATGAATTTGAAAAACTGTTCCCTTGTTGATTTTTAATATTTATTTTTCTAGCTAAACCTGGAAAAAACAAGACATTTTTTAAAATATTAACTTAAGCATTTTTTGAAGAAATAACTAGAAATCTCGGACCTAAATTCATACTAACTTTTAAAGTGCATACGCTTGGGAGTACATACAAAAAATTTCAAGGTTCTATCTTTAACAACAAAAAAGCTTTAGGGCTTAGAAAACACTTATACCTTCAAAATTAAAAGTCTGAGAAAAACGCATTTAAAGTTTGTAAAGGCATAAAACAAAAACTTATAATGCCCATTAAGCTCTAATTTTTTAATATGTTATTTTCCAATGTAATTTCTACATTAAAACTCTACATTAATTTAATATGACTGAAAACATTATTTCTAATTCAAAATATATTTTTTGCATAATATTGATAGCATTTGTTACCTATTTAGCTTCGTTACAGGTTATTCAGCTTAATCTTAACCTATTATTTTCACAAAAGTTTTGAAACAGAAAGCATTTATGTGCACAATAATATTACTACTAAAGCTAAAAATCGCCAGCTTTTTATATAAAATTTAATTTTTTCGAGTTTTAATTTGGGGCAGTTTAGCAAGTTTGAGTGTTTGTGGTGCACGACTTAAAAATAGTATTATATAGTACTACAGTATGTTTACTGTAATGGAGTTTGTGATATTTGATAAAAATATTCAGTTTTATCTGAAATACTTGTATTCAGAATACTTGTATTCGGAAGTCTAATTGCAGTATCAATTGAGGGCGTTTTTAGATGTATGAAATTCAGTATAGTATTCCCTCCCTCCGAAATATTGTTTCTCATAGCAACCTGAGAAAGATTTGGCCGTGGCATTTTCTCAACTTGAAAAAAATTGGTAGTAAAGCTTCTAAGTTGTATAAACTATTTTTTAAACAAAAATTGGCCTTGAAATCAATCTGAATTAAGTAACTATGACAACTCAAAAAGCTCCAAACATAATCAAGCTGAAATGATTTTAGTAATGAAAATTGAAATTAATAACTATTTCACACTTAAATAGTTCATTGTACTCAAAAATATTTCTAATTACTTTAAGAGTGCTTTAAAATGAAACCGAATCCAAAACCTAAGCTCAGAAAACTTCAAATATCTGAAAAAAAATTAATTTTGTTATCAGATCTTAAATGTGGTGGCAAGTTACACAATGATATGGGCCACTAGAAAATACAAGAAAAAAATTTTTTTTGGTATATCTGAGATTTGTAGTAGTAATTTTCAGTAACAGTAATTTTCGTTTTTCCGCTCCACTTTTATATATTTTCTGTGCCAGACTTATTTATATTGTTAACTAAGGACTTGATTTTCCTGAAAATTAATTTAAAAGTTTAGGTCAGTAATTTGAGGTTTCTAAGATAATTAAAAAAAGTACCTAGCTTATTTAAAAAAAAAATCATTGTCCACACTCGTTAAAACCTAAAACGCTTATTATTATTTATTGGCCCATCAGTTTAAAGGGGTTTTTATAGAAATAAGAGAGAATTATTTGCCGCATTTAAATAAATATTGTTTTTTCGTTGTCATCTATTATTTGCTGTTACTACCTATACTTAAAAAAACCGATTTATTATGAAAATCATGACCACTTCAATTTTATCTATAATATTCGCAGGAAATCTCCATATAATCCACATAACATGATTTTTATTTTTTTACATCCTATAGAAATAATTAAGTTATTCATCACAAATTTTAAGACAACATACATATTTACAGGAAATCCTGATGTTTTCAAACTTTGAAAAATTGAAAAAACAGAAAATACCTAATCATAACTTTAATATCTTCGTACTTAAATAATTTAGAAATGTTTATTGCTACTTACTTTGTAATGAACGGGCCGCTCCATTCATTGGTGATCGGGAGTTAGAATAAAGATCAGCCAGAGTCAGAACAAACTAGTTTATTATTCCTTTGCTAAATTTCAACTACCCAGGGTAGGAAATGCACACTTCTATAAAGTGTAGGAGCAACTGCACGGTAGAAAGGATACTTAATAATTTATAATGATTCAATTAACTTACGCTTCGAACTCTTTGATTACTTGCGGTCTGAATTACCGTAATTCCTTTTTCGGCTATTCGACTTCTGGTCGGTATTATTCAATTATAACTTATTAACTAAATCATCAATTAACAATCCTAAATATTAAGCAATCAACCGTCGAGCCACTCTAGACTAGCTTTCAACCACTTTCCGTTAATCACTAATCACTAACTTTTATCATCTAACTCCTAATATCTCTCTCGTACCTAAAAAATGCTTAAATATAAGCCTTCATTTATATAAACCATGTCTTCTTCTTTGGGAGAAAGTTTTCAATAGAACAACATTTGAAAGAAGTAAATTTCCCCAAAAGGATTATAGTGAGAGGTTCACGGATCTTACAACTTTTTACTTGAAACTTGAATGAACAGGTACCTAAGTAACTTTTAATTTCAGGTATTATGCACAAGACACAGCACCAAATCAGTATATTATTGTAACTTAGAATTATTATTGCACCAAAATAAATGGCTACAGAGATAGTGCCACTACGTTTGTATAAATGCTCAAAGCTCGTCGGGGCCGCTCTATGATAGAGCCTCTGTCTATTAATTTCTGCGTATTCAATGGTAGGGTGGAAGAACAAAAGTAAATTGCTCTTGCTCTGGAACATAAATTAAATTTTATGTTGTATTTTAGCTATTTTAATTTTTATTTGTATTTTTTTTACTGGTTTATATTATTTTATTACTATTTTGATTGCAAGCATCTTTTTCTGTTTGTTATCTTCTACGGGTAGTACCAGGGGGCCCTGGGCTGCAGCCCATTTAGCCCATACGTAGATCCGGCCTTGAATGTCCCAGTTACGCACGTGAAAATTCTTCTAACGTTAATCTAAATGAAAACGCACAAAAGGGGTGGCACACATTAAGAATATCATGGCTTGAAAGTCTTCTCATCGGATGAAGAGAATGAGAGTTCCTAGTTCAAGAGTCGACGACCGTGTCTTCTGACCTTGATTAAAGGTCAGATCACCTGGCACGTTTCTGAAGAGGTTTTTGACTGAAATTCACAATTTAAAGAAAACGTTTAGACTAAATCCAATTTATCTGTTTTTAAATCCGTATTTGTGTTATGTCTGCCATTAATAGAAGCGAAGACACAAAATTTTTTGTAAATAGAACAGATTAGAAAATAAAGCTTAAAGTGTCACACAAATAAGTTGAAGGTTATTGTTTTTTTAATTGTTTTACCTTGTAACGTGTCCTCATCGGGTTTTTCAAATAACTTTCTTGGAAAATCTATTTTACGGATTGATTGTTTTGAGTCCCTCGCCTCGTAAAGGAACCATGATAGATTCAAATTAGGTTTGCTAAATAAAGTGTTCTGAAGTGGAATAGGAGAGGATATTGAGGATGTAAGTGAGGTTTTTGAAATTGTTATTGTAAGTGAAGAAATTAAGATTGTTATGGTATAAACTGCGTTTTTGAATACTAAGTACAATTGGTGAGTTAGAATAAAATGAGTAGGCTTATGGTAAATTTGGATATCACTTGGTTGTAATTCAAGGATTTCAGTGTTTGTTAAGTGGATATTTATTATTATTGGTTAGGGTTAAATAATTGTTTCTCTCTTATTAAGCGCTAGCCAATTATATATTTTGTATTAAGATTTTGAATTGAATAAAAGTTGTTGAGATTTATAATGTTATCGAGTGATAATTTATCCTCACATTTTAATACAAACTGTGGTTCGTTTCAGTCAATAGAAATGCAGATCAAGTTAAAAATTAATTTATAACATGCTGGAAACCAACCGGAGTTTATATTAATGTGGTGAGGGGATGAAAGAAGAGTTTTTTTATGATGAAAGTATTAAAGAGGCATTGTAAAGCTCAACAACTTTTATGTAATATAATCATAATATCTTAATGGTAAATGTTCGATGGGAACAAAATATACCTCAAATTCTATCCAATAATAATAAAGGTTCAATTAACTCTTAAAAGATGCTCTCAGAGACATTCATACAGATTCTAACTCAAAAATAAGTCTAAATACCAGCCATAAAAAGTTTCACGAGCTTATAAGTCCAGCTCGCCAATTCAAATTCATATATAATATAGTCTTCAAGTTAGGGTAAACTTTGCAAATATGGGCACTAAGGTAATACGGACACATTTAAGCAAATACCCATATTAGTCATAATGGTTTTAAGTTGGTGAATTCGTACTGTGGTATTGGCAAGCGTCATGGCGACTTTGTGCTTTTTTTGTTGTGCAATTCAATAGAAGTGTGCAAACGGACCGTTTCTCATGCAAGTATAACTACATGATAATTCAAATTAGGGTTTTTGTTATGTTTTGTTATCTTATTTAAGATAACACGTAAAATTAATTAATTTTACATTAAACTTATAAATGGCTGCAATTTTATGTAAGTGTGGTATCCGTTGGTGGGAGCGGGCGGTTTCGTTCTTGCTTTCTTCTACAGTAACTATGCCAATTGTTGAATAATGTCACTAGAGCAAATTTGGGCAGAACCAATATGTTATGATATCTATAATTTCAGTTTTAAAAATTTACTTTATATTTATTAAAATCTCTTCTCATTTTTCTAAAAATTAAATAAAGTGTCTTTTCAAAAATTATAAATCCACAAATTAACATATTATACGTTACATCAGAATCATTAGAAAATGCATGTATTTCGTGATAGCATTACCTGAGAAACAAAGTTGTAGGCTTTCATTGCGTCTTAGCCGTAATTAATCTAAGGATGTCACAGTGCAAAGGTTTATCTGTATACGAAGATAGAAAAGTTTTTATTTTATATCAATGCTGATAAATTTGAAAGAGAAACGGCTAGCTCAATGAAGAATTCTAAAGCTGTTCTTCACAACGTCATAATTAAAAAAAGATGATTCAAACAAAATAAAACAATCTAGAAAACAATCAACAACATTTTTTCAACCATAAATTTGAATAAAATCTTTCGATCATTAAAATAAGCATTACAGCAAAAATAATCATGTGTTACAGATGGGAAGAGTATTAAACTAAATATCATTACAAAATGTACGAAAATGACGAAAACATCAAAGTTAATGGAACATCCTCGAGAAGATAGACTTGAAATGGTTTAACAATAGCAAAAGGAAGTAATTTTGACTACTTTTTAATTTCAATTAGAAAAACAATTATTTATATAATGACACAATTTCTTAGAATTTCTTAGTATATATTTCTTTTCCAAGTGAAGTAAATTTTTTTTATTGTTAATATTTACTAATAGCTTGTTATATGACTGTAAATAATATAAAAACTATTAAAATTAATTTTAAACCAATTTCTTTACATATTAGTTATTCTTTCACAATGCAGTCAATTTGACTGCTTTTGAGCAGTCATAGGTGTATACTAAGTTTCAGTCATTCTAGTGTTAAAAAAGTTATTTTGTGTGTGCATTACAATGAACGAAAAATTTTTCAATTGAAAAAAAAAATTTAACCTCGATAAATTTTATCATTTCAAAAAAAATGTGGAAGTTTGAAAAAAAAAAAATGAAATGCTCTCTTTTATCGATATATCAGGAAAATTAGTAATGATTTGGGAATCCTTTAGTCATATTGAATTAATTGATTTTCGAGACGTATAGATTCTCTTCAGTATTAAATTATGATGGATTATTATCCGATAACTTTTGGTCCTTCATTATATATAGGTGAAAGTATTTAGATATTTTAGGGTAATGCTTTTAGTCACATTTAAATTCAAGCAAGGAATGGTTTAAACCTTTATCTACCACATTATGATTTACTGCAATTTTTTTCATGCAATATTTTTATTTGAATCAATACATTGGAAATTAAGGCATATACATAAATAAAATACTCAACTTTGGGAAATTTAATCCGTTAGAGCTAATTAATTAAATTGGTACTTTAAGGTATCCGACAACGTTCGGAACCATGATTTTGCAAAAGCGTGTAAATGGATAATATTTATGATATTTAGTGTCTTAGATAAGAAAAATGTATAGAATTTTGAAGGACATTATGAAAAAAAAATTTTTAAATACAATATTTTGGCAAAAATTAATTTAGAAAAACCCTTTTTTTCCAAATGTTCCCCTTTTTGAAAAAAATGTTTCTTTTGTATTAATTTTTTTTCCCTTATCTTTCCTCAACCTTTGTACAGAGGCTCAACAAATTTTTGAAATTTTTAAAACTTAAAATTAAGGTTTATCCATGTTTTACGAAAACAAAATGAAATTTTTAAAAGAAAATACGGAAATAATTATTTCTGGTTTAACTCTGAAAATAATGTGAATTTTTCAAAAATTATATTTGAGCCTCTGCGAGGTCAGCTATATACGGCAAAATTTTAAATCAAAGCCAAAAAAAAAAACATTGAAAAAAATTCTAAAAATGACCACCCAAAATATTTAAAAAAATTTCTTTTAAAAATGCCCTTAAAAAAAACCCGAAATTCTATCAAATGACACTAAATATCATGAAATTTTTTTACATTTATGCACTTTAAAATCAGGTTTCCCTAAAAGTCGGATAAATCAATTAAAAAGGTCAAAATTTCTCATTCGAAACGACCGAATGACTTTTTTTTTAAAGCGTTGTAATTTTAAAAAAAGGCTAAATAACCACAGAATACTAATATTTTACAGTGCAAAATATTTATTCTTAAAGATTACTAAATTTTTTAAATTTATTTACTTCTTTTGCCCATAAAAACAGCTTTTACAGCATGGTATTCAAAGAAACAATTTTCTTTTCATTAATACTGAGAGATTCATTATACGTTATACATTTTGAGTAAGGTTTCGATTGAATGTTTTTTAAAGCACTGAATCTTGGGGTAGGAAATACTGTATTTTCTTAACATGAACTACTGCACCTAGAGTCTTGTTCAGTTTCTTGATTGTCATCTTAAGAGAATCTTAAGTAATCTAAACTCGGGTAGATTATTTGCTGGTATTTCTTAATCTGAAAAATCATCTGTTAGTACATCACTGATTTCAGATGGTTGGTTCTGTAATAAGTCCAAAGTCTCTTGAAGACTGAGCTTCTTTTTCCCAGACTTTCTAAGAAAAGGAAATAATAATAATAATGCTAATATTAGCACCTTGAAAATATCCAATTATTGTTAAAACTCAGTTGCACATAAAGAAATTAAAGTGGTGTTAATTTTTGACATAATAAATGATATTTCATCTAATTATGCAGCAAAAACGAAAAAAAAGCTCACATTCACAGCTCAAAATGTTTTGAAAACTTTAAAATAAAACAATAAAAAAGTTAAATAAATAAGTTAAACTGTAAAGAAATACCAAAAACAACAAAACAACAACAAAAAAACAACATAAGCTTATTACACTATAGTGATGAATCTACAACGCAACAAAAACAACAATAAGCCACAATGACGAAAAAAAAATTTAAGTACTTGCTTTAACATCCAGTGTGCTGTCGGTACTTATGAGTATCACAAAGTTATTCAACTGTAAAATTAATTATATAAACTGTTCACTTAAAATAAATAGTCATTTCGTTTTCTAAGGTCTTCGTTAACAAACAAATAAATAAATAAATAAGACACTTAAATTTTGACATTAACTACTTTTTCAGAATGAAAATGACAATCTTTCCAATCCGATCAAAATGTCAGCTGGAAACGCAACTTCTGCTACAAAACTATTCACCTTCCCCGCTAAAATACTCATCTTAGAACCCGAGCTGCCATATATCTTGGAAGAGTGGATTTAATTGTATATTCCTGCTTAGTATCATCAGAGTATTAGCAAAAATTATTTTTCTATGTAATTTTAAAGTGAGTGGTACTTATAAGTACCGTCGGTAGATAAAGGGTTAAAAAAGAAAACTGACCGTAAAATCCGGCGTATAACACGCACTTTTAACACAAATAATAAGATCCAAATTAACGGATGTACGTTATACGCCAGGTTTAAAATGAGAGCTTTAAAAATCAAAAAGATGAGCATAGAAAAAAATTAGACTTTTGCATATATCGAAATACTGTTCTTTAAAAGAAATGTCATCATTCCTACGAATTTAAAAGATTGTAGTTATAGATGTATGCTATGTTTTTTAAAGCTTGGAATCATACCTCTAATAAAATGACTTCAAAACATAAGAGCATTGCGTAAGTACATTTCAGGTTCCTTCGTAAAAAAGGGGGTGCGTGTTATACGTCGATTATACTTAAAAATTCAAAAATGCAGCTTGAAAGTATAGATGCGAGTTATACAGCGGTGGGTGTTACATTTCGGATTTTATGGTAATATTTTACCATAGTCAAGTCGAAATCCTCATTTGAACACTATGGAAAACCTATAAGGTATATTATGTCCCAAAGTTTATGCTAAGAAACAGTTTTCATCTGCCAATGATCTAGAAGTAGTTATTATAAAAGAAGGGCACAATATTTCTCAGACTTAACCACTGGTGGCAATGAAAAACAGAGAGTTTGAGATTATCAGGGAAAATAAAGAGTATTTATCATATTAACCTTTATGCTTTTATTTTGGTTAAGTAGTTTTAAAATTTGTTAACAGTGTATTTTTCGACCATTTCTAGTTTATCAGCTTATTTTTTACTTTATTCAAAATTATTGAAACCTGATTATAACAAGTATGTTATACCACATTTAAAGTATTTAAATTATATGATCAACACCTTAATTCATTTCATAATTTTCAAAACTTAAGTGATAATTTAATTTGCTGGACCTTTCAATATTATGATACGTATTGGCTGTATTTAATAGATCTTTCAATCGAACAGAGATTAGTACCTAACAATGTTCAATAAAAAGAAAAATACACCTACATAAACTGTGGTAGAGGATATAGCTGCTAGCTCTGGTGTCAACGTTTCAGAAGTATTTGTCGAATTTTGTAACGAAAAAAAAAAACTGTGCGATTAATAATGCTGTTGTGGTCGCAAGAAGATAAATAAATACTCAAAAATGTGTTATATTCTTTTTAACCTTTTAACTGTCATCCCCGAGATTACCTAGTGCACCAAAATGTCGTACCCGAGACAAATCTCGGGTATGACATTTGTACTCCAAATGTACGGTACTAGTACTCCAAAATGTACGGTACTCGTACTCCAAAATGTCACTCCCGAGTATTATACGGGGTAGTTTTTTTTTGAGTGACTTTTATTGTTATACACGAATGCATATCGGGAGAAGTTTATTTCGGCTTCATCTCCTTACCAATTTGCATCTATATCGGGATCGATTAATTTGGGTTCGCAAAACCACACAAAACTGAATTATTAGGTATTCAATTTTATTTAATTATATTAAATTATTATTTTTTTTAGAAAAAAATGCTCCACTAGATGCTAACTTTACCACTATCAAGCTATGTGCAACCACATTAAACGAATATGCAGTTACAAAATCTTAAAAAGTTTTATGCATTTAACCCTTTATCTACCGACGGTACTTATAAGTACCACTCACTTTAAAATAACATAGAATAATCATTTTTACGAATATTCTTACGATACTTAACAGGAATATTCTTTGAAATCCACTCTTCCAAGATATATGGTAGCATGGGTTCTATGATGAATATTTTAGCGGGAAAGGCGAATAGTTTTATAGCAGAAATTGCGTTTTCAGCTGACGGCGTTTTCAGCGGATTGTGAAGATTATCATTTTTGTCCTGAAAAAATAGGACATGTTAAAATTTAAGTGTCTAATTTTTTTTGTATGTGAATAAAGACCTTAGAAAACGATTTGACTATTTATTTTAAGCGAAAAGTGTGTATAATTAATGCTACAGTTGAATATCATTAATTAATTAATTAGTCCTAACGGGTTAAATTTCCCAAAGTTGAGTATTTTGTTTATGGATATCCCTTAATTTTTAATGTAGTGTTCCAAAAAAAATATATATTGCATGAAAAAAACTGCAGAAATCATAATGCGGTAGATAAAGGGTTAATTCAAAACATCAATTTTTAACAGTGAAATAAGTTTAACGCGAACACTCTTAAAATGAAATATCGGTTAATGCGAAATAACACAAATGTCCCGACAACTACTATGTATTGTCATGCTTTTTTTTTTCTTAACGTGAAACGAAAATCACTTAACACAAGAAGATTTCTCTTCTGGTAATGAACAAAATACGGAAAACACTAGTCATGCAGGTTCATCATCGGAAGAATTCGATGCAGTCGATGATAATGTGTGTACAGTACCAATTTTACAGCAGGCAAAGACATTTTAGAGTTTATTCAAAGCTCAAAAATATTGATGCAGATTCCTGGGACGAAAATGAAAGGGATAATGCAGCTTCTGTTCCCCCGTCATCTGAAATGAAGAACTCCATGAAAAGTATGCGCAGCTATTTAGACGCACATTCAAATGAGGAAATGTATAAAAAAATTATGGCATCGAAAAATTTGATGACAATTTGTTCCTAAAAAAAAACACAATGCAAAGAAAAATACCAGATTATTTCCCCAAAACTCAATAAATGCTTTGTTTTTGAAAAACTTGGAAATTTCGTATTAAATTTCATTAAGTACCTGTGAATGTTTTTGTTTAATTGATTTTTATTAAATGCATGCATATGTATACACTCATGGATAAAAAAATTAGCGTACCAAGAAGGAGTCGTCAAAATGAAACGAAATTTTACACACGTAATGACTACTTTGATATAAGTAAATGATTAGAAAGTCAAAGAAAAAGGATAATTTATTTCAGAGAAAAAGGCAAAAGAACGGAGGATTTAATACCCTGTTGAACCCCCTCTATATATAGAGCGAATGCACGATGCGATACGATCGAGCATTGAAGCATACAAGTTCCGTATGATGTCTTGAGACATTTCGTTCCATATTTGCTGTAACCTTGCCTTTAGTTTGTTCAAACTTGGTGGATGCCCAACTCACCGACCCAAATGATCCCAGATATGCTCGATTGGAGACAAATCTGGGGATCGGGCAGGCCAAAGAAGGGTAGTAACAATGCGGAGACAGTATTGTGACACCTTTGCCGTGTGAGGCCGAGCATTGTTTTGTTGAAAAATGGCTCCTTGGAGCCGTTGTATGAGTGGCAACACATGTGGTTGCAGAATGTCATGGACATACCGCTGGGATGTCATGGTGCCAAGGATCAATACTAGAGGTGACCGTGTATTGTAGGCAATGACACCTCATACAATCCCACCAGCTGTGAGAGCGGTGTGTCGCTGTAAAGCAAAGGCAGGATTGAGGCGTTCACCACGGGTTCTCCACACACGAACACGATTGTCATCACTGCTGAGATTGAATTTGGATTCGTCACTCAAAACGACCTGGTTCCATTCCGCTGCAGTCCAGTTTCTTCATGAGCGGCACCATTCCAAACGGAGGCGTCGATGGGTGTGGGGGGTTCACGGACGCAGCACGTAATGGGCACCGCGATACCAAATGTCTTCCAGCCAGGCGCCTTCGTATGGTTCGAGAAGACACAGGATCCCCTAGTGAAGGTGCTACTAGTGACTGGATGGCGGCCGATGAAGCAGTTGGCTGTACGCGTGCATTTCTTACGATGTGGCAGTCTTCTCGAAGACTGGTCTGTCGAAAGCGTCCTCAGCCTGGTCTTCGTGTAAATGACATCTCTCGTATCCACTGGTCCCAACACCTATTTACAACACAATCAGAGCAGTCTCATTGACGAGCTACTCGCCTAACTGGCCACCCAGCTTCCATCAAGACGATGATTCTCCCCCTCTCAAACTGCGACAGCTTCTCATATTGTCTTCGAAAACAGCGTAATGGCATGTCTACCTCAGCTCTTTTTTTGTAAACGATTCAACACACTCAAACAAGCTTTGGTTACCTGTTTTATACTCCACGGAGAACGACGTTAAACGCCCTCTACCGGCTATACGTAATGCGCAATCAAGCTGCATTTCTAATCATTTGTATATCTCCCCGACATGTATCTTCATGTAAGTTTCGTTACGATCCCGCAATTATTTCTTGGTGCGCTATTTTTTTTGTCATTGAGTGTATATCTATTTATATAAAAATGTTGTGTTGGTTTATTGTGCAGCTCGCATAACTCAAAAGAACTACTTGGATTTATCATCTTAACAACGTTGCATTTGACTCCGTTCAGGTTCTTATGTACTTTTTATTTTGAAATTCACTCTAAATTTTCTTAAATTTAATTTTTAAGTGATTTTTTGGTGTTATGACGTCATACGATGTCACGATTAGCTCTGAATGCGAAATTTTAAACTTTACACATAGTTTTTTCCGAATAATTGTTTAATTCTACTATGGTTTTGCTTATTGGGTGTCATATTTATCTATTTTTTTGTTCTTTGATACGTAATTGGGATTATTTTTCGAATAAATCATTTTTTAAAAATTTTTCTTTCAACAACTCAAATTTTGTTTTGTACTTTTGGCAACAATCGGATAGCATTATTGCGGGATGTTTCCGATTTTACTTAAATTCTACATCATGTTTTTTTTCTGTAATTTTAAGCTAAATTTATTTCTCTTTATTAAATGAAAATGAAATTTACATAATTGACTTCTGTGCGCTACTTATTTTTCTACCAAATAGTTTCCGTTAACCATTTACCTGAAATAAAAAGACGTAGCCAAATGCCACGATATAACATTCAATGTTTGGAAACAATATTTTTTTTCCACGCTTGGAATTTTTAATTTGACGGGGGTAATCTACGGAGTTTTTAATAAAAATGTTTTTTCTCTGTTTTAAACGACTTTTTAAATTTCATTTGATTCTTACGTATTATCGCAACAATCGCCAACGTTCATAATAACTCGCAAAGTTGGCCATTCCATTTTCGCAGATGTTGTACGCGTGGAATTGGTAATCATGTGCTCCGTTTTATACAATGTCGCAATAGGTTGCGATAATACGTAAGTACCTTTCATTTGATGTTACTATTGAAATACAAATGGTAAAACTAAGATTTTCTGATTTTGAGTCATCAAAATATTGCACCTTATTTTGTTTTCGATTGCTTTATAAGATTATAAAACTTTCTTAAACAGATTCCATTAGTAATTTGTTAAAAAAATGCTTGAAGTTATTATGGTTTGCTTTTATCTGGGACGTAGAGCTACCGCTGTATCAATGATGCAGGGACCCCAACGAATGTTATTACAGTTCCACTTAAATTGTACTCATATCTGAAAAAGGGCCCCAAAGGAATTTGGATACAAGGCCCACTCAGAGCTGTTTTGTATTTCATATGTTTTTGTTTAAACCTTCATTTTAATTGCAGTCAATCGGCTTCAGTACATAAAATTGTATTGCAGAAACTCGAACTTAGGTCATCATACTGGCCAAGCAAACGCAGTGAGAGGGGTATTTGCTCATAAAATTAGAGTAGGCATCAGTGAATGAGAAAAACAGACAGATGGCTCAAATACATGTTGAGGAGAAGCAGGTGATTATAATTATTTTTTCAAATTATACTTTCGCGTTGATAAAGATAGTTCAGCTCTTTTTATGTCAATTAGTGTTAATATTGTATACCTTTTTTCAATTTATTTTTAAGCTCAGGATATTTACTTTTGGATAATTTTTCTCACTAAAATACTAATTTTTAATTTTGTACACTATGGATTTGTTTTGGCGTGATTTCAAAATCTCTCCCACAAACGATAGCCGCACCGATTAAAATCTCTCTCTCTCTCTTCCACCTATTTTATCTTTCTCAATGGAATCTAAATTAAATTAATAATATGTGATTGTTTTTCGTCGGCCATTTACCTAAAAATCAAAAGACATCGCTGGGAAAATACTGTAATATGCATTTAATAAAGGGAAAACCATTCAGTAACCTGTTTGCTTTAATAATAATATACTTTTTTTGCACTTGGTAGTGAATTTTTGACGAAATAGTTATTGAAGTTTCTAATATAGTTGGGGCAATAACATTAGACTCACAAAATATCTATTTTGTGTAATTTCAAAATTTTATTAGGTGTTATTGTGAAATACAAATGGGAAAATTAAGAGTTTCTGATGTGTATTTTGTGTTCGTTTTGATATTTATGTGTTATCGCAACCATATTGGCAACATTAGCACTTAATTGCCAATTCACCGTGTATGACGCAAACAAAATCGGGGTTGATATAGTTGCAACAGTATCCAAGTACCTTTGTTTGCAACTTCTTTTGATTATTTCATCAAAATATTAGTATTTTATTTGTTAATAATTGGTTTTGATAGCTTTATATCATTTAAGTTTTTATAGCTAGCTGTACTAACCACGTTTTCCTGTAAGCTTAGTCTGGTTAGAAAGAAAGAAAAGAGAAAACGCACATTTCTAATATCTTTAACTGCTTGCACTTGAGGTATGATTTTTTTATAAAGAAATGTGTATAAATATACATTAACAAAACTTTTCTAAACAGATTTCATTTGTAATTTGTTAACAGAATACTCCCAAGTTATTATGGTTTTTTTTGTCATGTTATGAATCTAAAATTATTTGCATTGTCTCCATAGGGGAGGTGCCAAGTTTGAAAATAAATTTAAAATGACTCTTCTTGAGGTCAAAGGGTTAATTTTACAATGCTTATGGGTAGACATTTTGTGTTGCTTCATTGTCTGTATAGATACAGAAATTGCCTGCTGTGCCTACTTTAGAGCAGTAGTTGCCATTTTTCAACACTTCATGAACCACTTATTGTATAACTTTATAATTTGCGGTTCACTAATAGGATTGATCTCTATGTGGTGGACCACTATAGCTATATTTACGTCTTTATTTAATCTTCCATACCCCTGAAAATAAGCTTCATGAAAAGCAACAATCAACAGACTGAAGTGTTTTTCCACCAATTTTCCAAAAATTGGTTGAGGTTACCAAAAATCCCTAACCAATTTTTTCGTTTAGTTATTTCGTAACTAAAAGCTTTTAGTAAAGTGTAATCCATGTTACATAATATGTTATTTTGTTGTTCATCTTTTTTTAAACTGAATCTTCATAGAAGTATAAATAATGTCCCAATTTTTCTGCATACCATCCAAAATTTCTCACACATCACCAATTGAGACTGCTGCTCTGTAACACACATCCAGTAATTATGTATTAGCATCACCGTATGAAACTGGTGCCCGTGTATCACACCTTAATATCTAAACAACAAAGATTCTAACATTTTTTTTATGAAAAAAGAAATGGATGGAAAATGGTGTGATTTGCATGGCGGTAATTTGGCTGCGATGATGCTAACATTTAAGTACACAGATAAAAAAAATAATTGTCTATGTGAAAAGCAGTCTGTGTCTAGATATAAGCCACTCTGTTTTAAAGATATGCCCTTAACTTTGTTGATAACAATTGCTAATGCTAATCGAATTGTGAATAGCAAAAATACTCCATCATTATCAACACTTTGTCGTAGATTTCTGCTGCAAAATCCATATTTATATTGGAATTTTCCTGGCGTATTCGATTGAAAATATCTTCAGCCTCTCATTGCGTTGGATTTCAGCTGTGTCAATTGATGCACGTTTGAAGTTAAATATTTCATTAGCATTTTTTATTTTTTCCATTTCTTTTTGTTCCTAATTTTTCTTTTTTTTAATGTTTTGAAATTTTATGTTTTTGTTTGAATTTTTTTTCTTTTTAAGTGCAGTCAATTGGCTTCACTACATAAAAATGATGCCTTGCGGGAAATTAAACTTAGGTCGTCATACTTGCAAGGCAAAAGTACTTCAGCGAGTTTAATTGCACATCAGACTGAGAAAGAATGGATATCAGCAAACAAGAAAAACAGACAAAGAATGGCACAATCACATGCTGAGGGCGCAGCAGAGCAACATACAACCAGACTTGCAGGGATGCACATCATTGAATTGACACAGCATCAGAAAGATGTTAACCAGAAACAGAACATCTGCGTCAAACATGACTGTGTGGTGAGCAATCACACTATAACAGTCACCATGCATTCCGGTACAATCCAGTGGAAGATTCTAGGTTCAGGCAGCATGTTCTCATCTACACAATGACGGAAATGTATCCTTATTGCAATTCGCTGGAATTTAAGGGAGAAACAAAAGGAAAGTTTTGTACCAATGAAAAAATTAAACTGCCTCAACTCGGAGAACCACACAGCCATTAAAAACTTTGCTTGCTAGATATACTGCGGAATCAAAAACATTTCCTATATAACATCAGGAAATACAATTCAGCATTTTCCAAGTGACATTGTTTGGATAAATGTGCATTTGTGAACACCTCTGATTTAATAGAAATATCCATAAACGCATTGTAAATCAACCCATTGCCTCAAAGGAATCAGAGTAGAGGCCATTTAAAATTTATCTTCAAACTTGAGGTTTCCACTTTAAAGACAATGTAAATAAATTTATAGGTTCATAACATAAGGACAAAAATAAGCCGCAATAACTTCAAGCATTTGGTTAACAAATTATAAATGATATCATTTAAGGAAAATTTTGCGTATATATATTTATACATTTTTTTTTTATAAAAGCTCATACCTGCAATGCAAATGTTTTAACATACTGAAAACATCTGCTTTCTGTTTGCTTTCAGACTGCTGAGCCACAGCAACGATGCGGTAAGTGCAACGCTAGTATATATATATATATATATATATATATATATATATGTCTATGTAAATAAAATCTACTTTAATAAACTTAATTTTGTTGAATATACGTTTTATTTATTTATTTTTTGCGATATCCTTTAATAAGAAAAAATATTTCATTCCCCTCAGTTTCGTGTTAGATGATTTCCACTGTATATTTAACCGAAGCTACATAAACTATTACATTTTTTTTTAAAAAGGAGATACCATTTTTTCGAATTTTTAATCGAGTTTATTCTTATGCATTCATTCTATTGCTTAACATGTTTTTGTGAAGCTTTCTGGGTAAGAAACATTAGGAAAGTCACGTTTTGAGCTAAAATCCCGAGAACTAGATCACGTGCCTTTAAACCGATATGTCCTTGAAAAGGGAAAAAGAGAACTTTTTCTTCATGACAACTGTCCTGCTTAAACTTGATGATGTGATAGTAAATGATGAAATCAATATAAGCAATATTCTTCTTCTCAAAGAAATTAAACTAATCGTTTTGTTTTGAGATAGATTTTATACAGTGTCATTAATAAACCCTGTTTTTCTCCACTTTCTCAATTTACTTTATTATCGATTACCCATCAAAGGAAAATCTGAAATTTAAATCAATAGTCGAGTAATATTCGAGCAACAAATGGTACAATATTACCTCTTTACCTACACCCATTTTATGTGTGACTTCCTTTATTAATTTTTAATGTTTAGTAGAATAATTGGGTATCGGTCTTTTGATTAATCAATTGCATATTGATTAAAAACAGGTGGTTGGATAATTTTGACTTACTGAGTCTTACTCATATATATAATTTTTAATATGCTCTATTTGAGAGATAACAAAGAGATACATTCTGTATAGTATTTCTTAATACTATAGAGAGAAGGGCTGTTTTTTTAAAGTGAGGTTTAACCAGTTTTATGGTTTGTTACACACACATATGTATATATACAGAGGGAGAGAGAGAGAAATATATAGATATATATAAAGAGAGAGAGAGAGAAACACAGAGAAACAATTAAAAAAAGTAGATAGTTTTTGAAATGAGTTGTAATTTGTGAAGTTGATTTTAACATTAAGCAAATGATGTACTTAACAATTGTCCTTAACAAGAAGTATTGATTTTGTAAGTTGTTTGGATAATAATAATTATTAGATAATGATTAATTATAGATAATAATTGTTGAGTCAGATTTATGGATTTAATATCACTACTATTGTTGATTAAAATTATCATAGAAAACACTATATATGAACAAATCATTTATTAAAAGAAATTTTATATTTGTTTTTTAAAAAAAATGCAAGGCTTTATTTCCGGTTTAGGATGTTGTAAATAAAGACATTGAAATATAATAAAATGCTCTATAAATTGCTTTCTAACCACAATGAAATAATGGATGTATAGAACTTACACGAATGCAGATTCAATGATTAGAAAGTTTTCCTCTTTTTTTATTTGGGGTATTCTACTGTATCATAAGTGCGGTACATGTATATGCATCTTGCGATATTGTTCCAAAATTTTGTTATTGTTTCCATAAATTATTTCAAAATGAAATAAATTTTGATGCTATTAATTTGAATGTACTATATTCTTGTCGTTTCTTAAATACTATTGGAGTCCGATTTAACGAACCCCTATTTAACGAATTTTTTTCTTTACCTGATTAAAACGAAGGCAAAAACACATAATAAACCCCGAATTAACGAATTATTTCAACAGCTGAAATTTTTTGATTATTTTATTTTAGAAAAAAATTGGATTTTTTTTTTAAAAATGATAACTTTTTTGTTCGGAAGAGAAAAAAAAAGATTTGTCTTGTAAGTAACAAATTTCAGCGGCCAAGGGTGCACAGATTTATTAGACTTAATAGGTGGACATGAGTCATGAGTGTAACCTATCGTGTGAGCTTTGAATAGGACAGGAAACTCTTTTCTTATCTCATCTCACTCTTCAATGCTGAGGGATATTTTAAAATTTTAATGATTATGTTGCATTTGATGACGGACTGCTTATTTGTGCAACTGAAGTTCAGGAAACTGGTAATTTGTAGGTACCAATGAATAACGATTCTGATGCAGAAATTGATAGCAAAACTCTTATCAAAACTGTTACATTTTCTAATGCTTTATATTATTTGGAAACTGTGAAAACATATCTTATGCATCAGAGGGGATGTAAATGATACAATATTTTCTTCTCCGGATAAAGTCGAAAAAAGAACTCCTTCGAGTCGAAAATCAAAAAGATTTTCGAACATCTAGTATTTTAAAATTTCCAGTTAACCGGCTAGTAATAATTCACTAATATTATATTTAGCTGATGAATAAAAAGTGTGAAATTTCTAACTATAGATATTTTTGGTGCGGTTACTTATTGTAAAATTTCCAAAAGTAAATGTAAAAAAATTATATTTTATTTGGACCCCGATGTAATGAATAACACCAATTTAACGAACAAAATGTTCTAATGAATGTTGAATTCGTTAAATCAGGGTCTGACTGTATATCAAAAACATTTGAAGTAGGAAAAAATAAATATGTTATGGTACTGGTTAATAATTATAAATACAGCTGCTATATACTCTAACGTATGTCTTTTTAACAATAGGAAGAATAGCCAAGGAGTTTATGAAAGGATGGCAGCTTTTCGCGCCGTTAAAACAGGGCATTTTATTTCAATTATATTTTTTGAAATGAATTTTAGCACCTTTTAATTCATTTGCCTTTGATATCATTTTTAGAAATATCTTCCGGCCACTTAAGGTCCATTAGATTCTCATGTGGTTTCAAAATGTTCGCGGTTTGTACAAAGTGCAATACTTGTGAAGCCACGCCTCCACATTTGCTCAGTTGTGTTGCCTTGACACAAGATGAACTGTTCAAAAGACCCAATGTAGGGCTGGGGGTACTGTAGGTGAGTAAACTTGTGGATCTAATCTAAGTTAGATTAGAAAGATAAGAAAGAAGAAGAAGAAGAAATAATTTTGCTGAAGGTGAGTAAACTTATGGATCTAATCTAAGTTAATGATTAGAGGGATAAGAAAGAAGAATAAATAATTTTGCAAATAATTTTGCTGAAGGTGAGTAAACTTATGGGTCTAATCTAAGTTAGATTAAAGGGATAAGAAAGAAAAATTAGAAATAATTTTGCAATAAAATTACTCCTTTAAAAATATTTGTCACAAATATCGTTTTTTTTTGTTAGGGAAAATTGCTTTGATACATTTAAGCTTACATGTATCGCAGTTTCTGAGCCATTGGGAATAAATTCGTTATTAGTCCTTACAATATTACCAGAATTTAAAAAGTAGGCAAAAACCCAATGTTTAACCTCATAACCTTGGATCTAGATTATTTTTCTCAGATCTCATATTTCAGTAAATCCATATATTTCTTTTTAAATAGACATCGCACAATATACCTTTACAACAGAATTTTGGCGATGGACATTTAAAAAGAAAAATATGGCTTAGTAAATTATTCAAGGATAGTTTCAATTAACATGCGGTCTATCAGAAACTCGTTATTTTGAACTTTGGTTAGCAAGGATAATGCCTGAGGCGATACCTAATTTCAGCAATACACCAAACGAGGATCAAACGAATCTAAAGTTCAACAGAAAACTTTATTCTAAGCTGACTATTTTGCTGAAATCAAGACTCTAAGTCAGTGCTTCTCAAACTTTCAATACTTGCGACCCAATATTCAATCATAATTATCATCGCGCCCCCTCCCTCTCTATTCAGTAACAATGTTTTGAATTCGAAAATACGATACTTTGATGCTAAAGGTACCATACGACTTTAACCTCTGAAGTATCACTGGCGCATATAAACGTCTTGCTCAGCCAGTGCGTAAATTGCCCTGACATATATATATATACGTCTTTTCAAAATTCGATCTTTTCTGATTACTCCTATCCATAAAATTATTCCGAAGGTTTTGGAATGCAATAAAATGATCTTGACAGTGTTACGAAGGATTTACTTATTTCAGAGTATTTGTTTATTTATTCCCTCTCTCGTATCCCTAATGCACCACATATGCGCGCATGCATGCAAAACGGTGGCATTTGGTAACGAATCACGTAACTTTTAATCGGCAATTAAGGAATTAATTATAAACCTTACAAATTATCAGTATAAGTGTCAATTATTAAATTTAAACTGAAATTATTAAACTGGTAATTATTAAATTTGTTCTTAACCTAGCATTGCTAAATTAATGATAAAATACATTGTGCAGCCCTGATACATTTATATGTATATTATATCAGTGTTAATGTTTTTTTTAAAATTTTTTATCATGTCAGAATGTATTTTGTTTGTTTACTTTCAATAAATTAATAATTTTTTTTAAATATTCTTTTGTTTTCGACTTTTCAATATGCTCGCGCCCCCCTCCTAGGGTCATCACGCCCCTTTAGGGGATCGTGCCCCACAGTTTGAGAAGCGCTGCTCTAAGTCTAAGGCCTGATGTAGAATTTGTACAGAGACTGCAACCAATGGCGGCAGCGATAGCCTATTGGTCATGGTCACGGACTTGTGGAACATGTGTCTTGAGCTCGAGCTCTAGTGCCACTGAAAACAAGCCATGTAGAAGAGCTGATGCACTTTAAATCCGCTGTGGCTCACACGAAGGTGTAGAGTAGAAATTTGGAGAATGGGGTGCAAGCTCAGGTGTCGTCCTCATCATTGGACCGTGGCTCAGAATTACAAGGTCCGTCTCCAAGAGCCATCGTGTTGTTTTATAGTGCGACGTAAATAAAGACATAATAGAAGGAAAAAAACCGAGATATTTTCTTTCTGCAACCTAACGTAGCCGTGCAGAATTATTTGAGAGGTGAAATACTTAAGTTGTGATCAGATTGTAATTCGGAAGTAAATGTGATAACAAAAAGAATAACAAAGACAGCAAATTTCTTGGAAATAGATCAGAAGTATGCTTATCGATAACTATGCTGGCTTGTCATAATTTGCAAATAAATACCTTTCAAAACCTGATTACTTTTAAGACTATGATTACTTTTTTCTATTTTATTATAATGAGAATCTAATCTAAAGTTTTATATTAATTTGAATTATTATTCCAGTGCTTCAAATGGTGTTATTTATATAAACGTTTTATCTCCTGAATTCTGGGTTTGAAACACTGTACCTGAAATTCGTTAAGATAGACAGAAATTCTAATATATATATCATGGTCTAAATTCTCTACTAATGAGAGATGAACATTCATCAAGCAAAACCGAAAAAAACTGAGATTGTAAGATAACCAGACATTGAAGGATACATGAGAAATTAAAATTATAATAAGGTTTAATATATAAAAAAATGGACGCAATGTTTATAATGCTGATTATAAACATTCTGACTTAGGACATCTTATATATAAAATAATTTATATAAAAGTGGGGTTGAACATGTTTTGAGTCCAGCCAATCTTCCCCCTTTATATTAATAATACTGAACAACAATCTATTGAAAATAATGGATAGAATATCTAAATCCATTACAAGATAAAGGCAACTTACCTAAAAATTGCATTCAAAAATGCAGAGCCCACGCTAAATCTGAGTACAATAAATGAGTTATTGCCAGGTTCTGGACCCAAATGCAAATTCAAAGCATGGAAATGGCTGAATTGTAGCATTAACAAAAGTATGAAAAGAATGGAAATTAAAAATTAAAAAGGGAGCTTACAATATATATATATATATATATATATAATACGCATTGCCAATTTGAAAAATACATAGATGAAGCATTTTGTAAAAACTTTAAGAAAACGAATATTTTGATTTTTTTTATACTATTAAAAAGTATTTACTTAATACTCAGGAAAAACTCGAAAATAGATTTAAAGAACCATTTTTAAAAATGCTTCAAGAGAATGTTTTTTTCCTGAAAAAAAGAAAAAAAAAAAACTTTTTTTTGAAAATGTACCAATTTGGCATTCAAAATTAGGAAGTAAAAATGTAGATCAAACGCTAAATGAACTATTTTTTAAAATAAAATTGCCTTTATTCAAAAAGAGATGCTAATTATCATTAAAATTGCGGACTTCTTTTTGAAGTATATATACATTTCTTATATAGATTTTTTACCTAATTAATTTAAATGGATCCAGTTTAAATCAACTGATCATTTTTAAAAATATAGCTATTAGAATTATAAAAAAAATAAATAAAGAGTGTTATACATAAATCAACTTACGCTGATCGAGACATAGATTTAACTTTTTCTTCAAAATACATATTAAAACTTGAAATTCGCTTCTTGTACTTGTAACTTGCTTATTTTCCTGGATTTGCATCCTTGTTAGTTTTAGTTTATTAGTCAGATAATTATAATTTTCAATGTATTGTATTGGAATAATTAACTTACTTCAAAATTTTTCATTTTACAGAAAATATAGCAACATTTAAGTCAACGTTGAGAAAAGAGAATTAATTCTTTTAAGAAACTGTGTGATAATGAGTATATATTTATTGAATATATGCTCATAGTGAGAGGTAGAATTTTAAATAATACCGTGGTTTTTAAGTGGATTAGTAACAACAAGCCTCATAATTTTGAACTTTGGTCGAACGATGAGGACAATATCTGAGCTGAAACCTCATTACTGAAAATTAAAAATATCATAATGAAATAGAATCCTGATTGAATGTTATTTAAGACAATCCTATCAATATTCTTATGTGGTTTTACTTGGAAAGAGAGAGAGAGAGGTCTCGGGTTTTAAACTTTTATCATATCGCTTCCGTTGATTGATAACTAACGTCACCCTGAGAATCAGCATAAGGGATATTGTCGATAGAGCTCTCAATTTTGAATTATGATCAAGTTACGCAGGCCGACACACCTGATATATTTTGTGCGATATCCCATTCTCCGAACTTCCACATCACATCAACTTGTGGACTTTAAACTTCGATAGCTTTAATGTACAGCAGTTTCTCTACGTGACAAGAGGACTCGATAGAAACAATGTCAATCGTGATTTTGTTATTATTGGTTCTCGCGGCCACCACATGGCTTTCGTACTAACTAGACATCAGGGTCCCAAAGAAATTTTAAACATTTACTATATTAGTACTTATCAGCTTCTAGTTTAATAAAACTTAGATTTTCTTATTAAATGTTTTCTTTTTAAACTTCTATTATTCAAACGATTCGAATAATGAAAAAAAAATATATAAATAAATCTAAATTTTTTTTGAAAAATATTGAAAGATAATACGAATATTGTGTAAATAAAGGAAACGAAGGAGCGGTATTCAAAGAGGAAAGATTACTGTTAGCATTTAATTACGAAATATATCGCTGAATACATGCTTCAAAACAAGAAAACATAGATTACTATTAAGCAGTAGTAGCATAACGTACACCCCCGCATCGCCGGGGAGGGGGAAGGATTCTGAGGACCCAAAGCCGGACATATGAAGCCCTTTATATGATATGATTTGGGGCCTAAAACTTGGCCTTTTCAGGGGTGCCCTAATATTCTCCGTAACGCCTCTGATAAGCAGTATATTTTAAATTTACCTTCATATTTGCAATTTTACGCAAAATTTCGTACTTCTGTTTTATTTCAGTTACATTATTGTTAATTAATTGCATTGTTACTGCTTATTAGTTATCTAACAAAAAATGTAACCATCTAGTGTATAGTGCTATGTACAAATAAGTAGTAAGCAATATAAAATAGCGAATAAAGCTTGTTTTTGATGTTTTTCTTAAGAAAAGGTAAATGTACTGTTGCTTTCTATCTAGTAATACATAAAAAATTCAATCTGAAATTTTTCTTCTTTAAATGAGGCGGGCCTACCATTCTTTTTCTAAAATCCGAGGTGCGTCTCTTCGTTGCTAAGCACCAACCAATAACATCGCGCCAAAACTAAAACGTCACGGGAGATGATGCATTGTGGGAGAAGCATGCCGCACTTCTGAAAGTCTTGTGTAACCCAGTGAACTACATTGAACCGGTGGAGTGAGCGATTGAAAGGTGTTCAGATTGTGTTCTTAGTTGGAACTTAATAGTTCGTTCTATTTCTTGTTTTTAATTCTTCAGTAGGCATTAGATTTGCATTCTACAAGTTTTGGTGGAATTGCACTTCTTTTTAAAGAAGTTTTGCATTCCCTACTGGAGTCATTTCCTCACACTCTTAAAAGAAGTGCAAAACTTTTTGAGGAAGTTGTTTCGACGTTTTTCAATTACTTTGAACTATTTTCGATTCCTTCGAAACTTCTACATTTTTGTGACTGATTTTGAAAAATTTTGGTACTTTCTGTATTAATTCAGGAATCTGAAAAAACTCATCTTTCGAAATCTGTTTACTGAGATGGAAGAATTCATCAGATGTCTAGATTTCATCACTATATCTCTAGAAGAAGTGGCAGAAATAACTGACGAAGTTTAAGTGAGTTAATAAACTTTAAAAAAAAACATTAACTCTGATTTGCGAAAACATTTATAAAATATCTTGAATTTCGATATTGTTATTTAATCGAATGGAGAAGATGATACTATTCCATTTGATGACCATATTGTCGGTCTTTGTCATTGCGTCGTCACAGAACACGGACGCAACACCGACTTCAAACTTAAAGGCTGGGACAATAACGAATAGAGTTGACAACCCGATTCTTCGAGCTATTCTCAATTCCCCAGAAACTCCAACTGAAAGCCCGAAAAAAGATGACCATAAGATGAAAAGATATCCCGTAGCTTCTTTCGACTTTGATCACATAGCTGCTCCTTTCGTCATAACAGCATGGATCTTTGCTGCATGCTGTGCCAAAATAGGTATGTTATGTTTGATTATCCGCTACTTTATGGTTATCCTCTTCTTTATGGTTATCCTCTACTTTTGTATGATTTTATATTTGTGCTAGGCTTATTTGTTGTGGCTATATGTAAGTCAGAAATGAATTCAGTTTCAATTCTAAAGGTATGAATCCAATGTGCCTTTTAGAGTAAATAAAAAACTTTAAATCTCATGAGGTGTGAAAATTAATTTTTTAAGCATTGTTACAACTGAATATTGTAACGATTTAAAATTATAACTAACTGACATCTTAATACTTCATGTGTTTTAAAAGGTTTGTGTTACGAAATGATAAGTATACCAGTTTCAAATTTGATATAGTTTAAAAAGAAGCAAAAAAATACACTATAATTTTAACTTTAGGCCTTTTAGCTAAAAAAGCTAAGTAAAAATAATTTATTAAATAGATTAATCTTTAGAAATGAAATCAATGAATTATTTACGGCATTGAATTCACAGGTAACATATTCAGAAAAATATTGATTTCAGTTTCATTTAACATATATTATTTATTAATGTTTTTTTTAAAAATTAGTATGATGTTAACAAACTATTTCCGAATTTTAATTTAAAAGTCTTAAAGTTTCCTACGACTTGTGCGAAATAGTTTTATTTGAACAAGCATTTAAACCACATAAGTCTTAGATAATAATATTAGAAAAAGAGCATTAAAAAAATTGTGTTTCATTTAAAAAGCACCGTAAATAAAATAATTATAATTGTTTAGTTTACTTGCTTTGAGAAAAAAAGTATTTGAAGTTAAAGAAGAAAGCAACTAAAATCAATTCATTTTATCATGTAATTTTAAATAAATTGTTTTATATTTTCCCTAGAGATCATTATTTTTTTGGTTTGAAATAACTTACTAATTGCAATTTCTTAGGAAATTGATTTCATTTTGTTTTAAGTTAATGTATGTATTGTAACGAGAAAAATATAAACGCATGCGAAAAAAGAAAAAACTGGTACCTATACAAAATTCTGCATTAAATTTGAATCAGATAATGAAAGGAAAATGTTAGCCTATGATATTTTACATTAGCAGTTCTTAATTTCCTTTACAGCATAGAAATAAAATAGTAAAATTCTAATTGTGAATTGTTGGAAAAGATTTACTTTTCGTTTTCTGCTGTATAAATTTATTATTGTTTTAAAATCTTCTTTGTTAGCATGATGCATGTAAACAACTATAATTGTTATTGTGTTTATCATTTAACCTTTAATTATAAGAGTTTTTTAATGAACATGCTTACTTTATTAAAATGAATTGAATTACTATTATTGTTTTGAAGGAAAATGAGTTTCTTTTAGAATTCCTGTAAATACATTGAGAGAATAATTAATTCAATCAGAAAAATAATGAGAGAAACTCTAACATGAGAAACTATGTTTCTATTCACATTTGTTATAGATTTGTTATCATCGAGAGAATATTTGTCTTAAATGAGTGAATTATTTTCAATACATTTCATTTGAAAGTTAAATATTAAACCAAAGGTCCAGAACACTTTTCAGTTTTAATTGTTCATATATTTATGTTTAAGATGTGAATTTTGTAAATGATGGGAATTGGGTTTTCTGTTTAACACTAGAACATCCGGAATTTCGATTACCCTTAAACATAAGACCTTTTATATCATAAGAAACTGACGTTGACATTATGTTTCGCGAACCCTATTGGACAACTGCTTTGTCGCAAATCTACCAGGAACATTACTAGTATGCGGTATCTATTCTTTGCCATCACTAACGATATATATATATATATATATATATTGGATTCACTGGAATATAATCAATTATATCTGTTTTCTCTTCAGATTCTTCGCAGTCACTTTCACTCAATCTTATGTCTTCATTGGAATCTAAATTAGACAGCTCACCACACCCCTCCGGTTCATTCTCAGAAATGTCTCGCAATAAATTAGCAATTTCATTGGGCTTACACCTTTCTTACGAGCAATCGTTTTAGGGTATCTGCTCTGCACAAGGTTTGAAAATAGAACAAAATTTTTCTATGAGCAGATAACCAAATGCTATGTAGCATTGTATAATCTCCCTTTTAAGCTTAACTCAGTGGCGCATCTGCCCATGAGGGCCAAGGCTTATTGTGCCCAATTCAGTATACACGACCTTGGGCTCTGAGGTGCATGAGCAGATGTTCCGGTCAGGTGGTCAGTCTGACGTGAAAACTCCCAGTGTTAAGTTCCCAAGCAAGCCTCGGTACTCATTTATCGACCCACTGGAGGGATGAAAGGCTGAGTCAACCTTGCCGAGGTTTGAACCTCGGACTTGGGGCGTAGAAGCGCGATGCACTAACCACTCAGCCACTGGGCTTCAATATCTACTTAGTGGATTATATTTTTTTTGAACGACAGCTTTTTATAATGATAAATTGCCTTGGTGTCAAAATGGCATCAACGTACGTTCTAGGTATATTTAGTTGTAAAATCACTCCTAATTAACTTAGAACCACAAAACTTTTTCTGCGTAATCACCAGGGAAAATGACTAAAGGTCAAGAAAACTTTTTGAATTCCTTGCAAAATGCGGAAAAGAGAAGAAAGTAAAAAGAAGCTCCGGAGTGAAATTGACACCGACAGATGTTCTAGTGTTAAGGGGAAAGCGAATCAACATTATTTTTATCAAAAGAATGTGTTTATCAAAAGAATTTAATTGGTTTAAGAATGAGAGAGAGAGAGAGAGAACTTATAGATTGACTGTAAGTTTTCATTCAATGAAAATAATTTTAAAGTTTTTGTCAATTAGCTAGAAATGCATTTAAAAATGTGTTACAGCAATATTTCTTAGAAATTTTTTTTTTTGCAGTAACACATGAGAAAAAAAAACTCATAAATTTTATTAAAATATAGTTAAATGGACTTAGATATCATTTCTAATTGTATATTTTACTAACCTGTATGAAAGTGAAATTAAAACTGCGAAACGTGAAGAAAGTCTAGGAAAAATTAGGAAATAAAGGGGAAAGGAAGGAAAATTAAGGGGAAAAATGCACTACTTAGTGCACTATTCATTAAAAATTCAGTGATATTAGTAAAAATAAAGAAATAATAGTATACAAGAAAATAAAAGGTGATGAAAATGGAAAGGTGTGTTTTAAACTACTTAAAATTAGTAACTTTGATTTCAAAGGGAAACCCAACTCATTAATTGGATTGAATTATTTTTTCCCGGTTTTTATTTCTATTTTTTAAATACTTAATAAAGTTAAACAAAATGAGAATAAATAAATAAAGAAAAAAGGAGAAGAAAAGTTATTGTGATAACTTTTAAAATTATTTAGCATAATCTTCAGAAGCTTCAGCATTGATAGATGTAAGTGCTAAGAAAAAAAAATGGAGAAAATTTATGTAAGATAAATAGAGTAATTTTGTATGTTCTTTTTTTATTTTTAAAAGCTTTAGTCCACACAATTTAATACTATCAAACCTGAAACAGCAACTATAATTTCGTCGTTCATCGCTAATGATTATAGCGGATGTTATACCCATTGATTTAATGCAGACTATGAAATAATTTTAGGTTTCATAGTGAATTCGTCTTCATGTTTGTGGACCTAACCCAGATATTATTTAGTGTCTTTAGGGCTTCGTCCTTGGAAGCTTTGAGAACGCTATTAAGAGCTAGCTAGAAGAATTTATTTACCCCAAAGTAAGAAATAATGGTAATGTTATAGCTTCTTTTAAGCTCTTACTTGCTACTTGTTGCATGTTAACGTGAAACAGAAATTAATTCAGCATTATCAGTTGTAATGAAAATAAAATAAAATAAAAAATATTTTTAGATTAAATGTAACACATCATTTATTTTATTTTAGGATTCCATATTTTGTGTACCAAACCTTCGAAAGATTTTTCGTATACTTTCCAGAAGTCAAGTATAATTTTAATCTACAAGGCTGTTAGAGGGCCAAACCCAAAACGCTAGCTCATAATAGCATCTTTTTTAGAACAATAACCTGTTTCTCTTTTCTTGATTACTGTATTCGCTTTAAACGATTCCAGCTGGAAAATTAATTCCAAATATAACCGTCTCAAAGGTTATAATGGATCGAAGCTCAAGTACCTTGGGGGGAAGATTCCTGATAATTTCCTAAAATGTTATTTATTTCCCTCACAATTTAAAATGGATTGAAAGAAATAATCTTTATCATTTTTTTTTTCTAATGTGGCTGCGGATTTGTGTTTTACCATTGCAGACCTAGTACATTCCCCGGAAACTAGTTAATCTTTTTAGAGCGTCACCACATAGGAAGTATACCAATCGCATTATCTTTATCTCTTATGTCGATGGAAAAAATACTTTTTAGCAGATTTGAACAAAAAATTTAGTTTTTCATTTATAAAGAAGGAAAATGAGACATTATGCCTTGTTTTTCCAATATAGCCCGATGTTTTACTTTAACTAGATTTTCCGCTACAAAATTTACATTCTAGCTTTAAATAAATAAGTATTCATATAGTAACTAAAATTTTTAGCTCATTGGGCCATTCTGAAATATTTAAAAGGCTTCAATATTAAATAACGTTAATTACAACACAACCCAGTTATTTGCAAACGAAAAACCGTAATTGCAGATTCAACGCAATTAAACTAAGAAGAGTGGTATATTGTTCTGGAAAAAAGTAATTTATTTGGTGATCACGAACACGTAGATATGTAACTAATGATCAGTTACTTTTTAACTATATTTAACAACCTACCTAGTGAATTCTTATTGAACAGATAAAAAAACTTGATGTAATTTATGAAAAATATATTATTACTTTTGTAACTTATGCATTTTGTATCAGAAAAAAATCTTGCAAAAAACACGTTTTATAGTAAAAAGGGAAAAAAATAATACATGCAAAACTTAAATTAATCTTACAATTTTAATTGTCCCTTCTGAGGAAATTTTATAATGCATAATGTGTTTTATATATTTTCTTCATTCAGAATAATAGAATGAGAAAAACTTCAATATATTTTATACTAAAGGCAAAAACAGGAGACACATATTACATTACTAAAAGATATATAATTGAAGAAAAGATTTTTTCAAATACAGTATGCAAAGATTAACCTCTACCAAAATCAACCACTCTGTTAAAAAATGTTTCATTATTTTCTGTATTAAGTCAAATATTTAGAAGATATATTATATGAAAAAGCAAAAAAATATTTTAAAATAATATGTGTAAGTTTTCTTTCTTTTTTTTTAAAATTTACCTAACAATCTGAATTTTTTTTTTGAAAAACTTTGTTTCGATAATTTTTTAATTATAATGACAATCATACTTTTTAATTTATGCAAGAATTATGTAAAATCTCATATACAGAGTGTTTACAATTTAAACAGCGTGATTATTTTATATTACATTTTTTCTTGCACAATAATAATTATCTCAATATCTGAAAGAGAATCTGACGAATGCTTATTTATATAACAAGCTATAACTCCTTATTTATATATCTTTCTTGCAGGAAATGAAATTTCTTATTATGAGATAAATAATATTTGGAAAGGCGTTGAGATTAGAGATACAAAACCGTTTCTGTGAAAAAAATGCTTCCGCACAAAATTATCACCATACTCCTTTAACTCAAAAAGATAGAAGAGTCTTTTATCACAGAATCCAAGTCAATGAAATGTGACGTATTCAGTCATTTCTTCTCTACCTAATTGTCATTCAGACGATAAAACCAATAGACTCAACTCAAAATTTTTTATCAGTAGCAAGAAAAATAGGTTTTTGTTTACAATTTTTTATATTAAACGATTAGAGATTACATATTAATATTTGAAACTAAAGGAAACAGATTTTTAAAGCGTTTCACTATATGTCTGAAAAAACCGTCAGCACGAAAAGAACAGTAAGCTTTTACTCTCTTTTTATCTAAAATGAATGCTTTCAAAAGGATATTTCCACGCCTCTGCCCTTACGTGTTCCAGAGGAGATCTCTACTCTAGACATAAAAAAACTCTTGCAGCCTGTCACTGAAGTAATTGATATGATATATTCTAGTACACTGCATGGTTCCACGTTTTGTTGAATTATCGAGCATCTCCCTACTAAACATACGATGGCCTTATGAATCGTTTTTATATATTCTGTAATCCAGCGTTTCTCAAACTGTGGGGCGTGTCCCCTAGGGGGCGTGATAACTCCTCAAGGGGGCGAGCATATTGAAAAGCAGTAAACAAAAGATTATTTTTAAAAAATTATTAATTTACTGAAAGTAAGCAAACAAAATACATTCTGACTTAGTAAAATACACACATTTGCACTTATATAAAAAAAACTTAAAATTGTATCAGTACTGCACAATGTATTTTATAATTAATTTAACAATACCATAAAAACAAGTTTAATAATTACTAGCGATCCCTTGGGCTTGTCATACATAAAATTATATACAAAAATTAACTCTTATCTTGATAATTTGTATGGTTTATTATTAATCCCTTAAAAGCCGATAAAATGTTACTCGATTCCCTCCCCAATGCCACCATTTTGAGGGGGGGCGGAAGAGAAAAAAAGGAATAAATAAAAAAATCATCTCTGAAAAAAAGTTAATACTTCACAAATACTGTCAAGGTCCTTTTATTGTAATCCAAAGCCTTAGAAATAATTTTATGGATAGCAATGTACAGAAAAGATCGTACTTTAAAAAGACGTATATGTACGGCTGGGGCAATTATCGCTTTGGGTGAGCGAGGTGTTTATATACACCGGTGGCACTTAATAGGTTAAAGTCGTATTGTAGCTGTAGCTTTTCAAAGTATAGTATTATTGAATTTAATACATTGTCACTATAAGGAAGGAGGGCGTGATGAAAATTACGATTGAATATTGGGTCGCAAATATTGAAAGTTTGAGAAGCACTGCTGTAATCTTATTGGTTAATTCTACGTTGTTTGTTCTTATTTCTCCTGTTTAGTATACTTTCCATGTATGTGGTTGTCTTATGTATATTTTTCGATATTATATATTTTAACTTGCTTATGAAATATTTGAAGCTTTTACCTTATGTCCTTCAGAAAATATTTAGAAAAAACACATTTAAAACTCCTATTTAAAGATAATGTGTGTTTTTAAGAGGGCATGAAAACTGATAATTAATAATGATTACGTTAAGAATTTGCCTGGAAATTTTAAATGTACAGTAATACCTCGTACATACACGATAGGGGGGGACCGAGAGATAACCGTGTAATTCGTGTTATAATTTAGCATGTAAATACATGTAATTTATTTTTAGTTGAGGTCGGAGACGAAAGAAAATACTAATTTAGAAAAAGAAAATGTGATTAGAAAGTGTATTAGATAACACACAGATACAAAATCGCAAACCGAAATTATTCTGATGTAGAAGAATTCATAAAATCTAACATAGTAGTCTTGTCGGCTCAAAGATTTTTTCTCACTCCAAATTTTCTCGAGAGTGAGTTAATGTTACACGGCTCCCTATTCAGATACACGAGGGCTTTTTGCAACGAACCTTGTAGTTTTTAACTGTGGTCAAATGACGAGGACAACACCTGAGATGGCATCTCTCCTAACTTCCACACCAAAGGGAGGATGTTTGAGCCCCGACAGATTTAAAGTACGTCAGCCCCTCTACATGGATGGTCTTCAGCGGCACAAGGCTCGAACTTATGATACACCGGCCACGAGTCCGTGACTTTGGCCACTAGGCTGCCGCGACCTTCAAAATTTTCTCCTACCTTAGTAATAATTTTTTCATTCCTTGTTGTGTGGGAAAAATACGTTTTTCATTGGAATCTATATTTTCTATATAAAATTTGTAACTCGTTTTTAATTAAACAGAGGCCTTCTGTCAAATTACCAACCGTCATTCGATGTTCTGATACACTATCTGGCCAAAAGTATCCGGACTCTCAGTGGTATGGACTTCAAGCGTCCAGAGGCACATACACTCACTTCCAAAAGTTAAGCACGAAGATGTAAAATTCAAAAAATTCAATAAATACTGCTTTGATTGAAAAAAATTGGCAGTAAAGTAGCATATATATCTATACATAAAACAAAATCAATAATTACATACAGAAATAAAAGCAATATTAAATTTTGTAAGTTATCAGATAATGTCATACTGGAGACTTAAACAGAATTATATATAAAGTGAAAATAAACAGCATAAAATGAAAAAAAGGACATTAATAGGGTATGTGATTACTCCTCATCTGTATGCAAAGTTAACACATTCTGACCATGCTTTCAATTAGGTGGTCAACCACCACTGAATTAAGCAATTGGCCTTCTTCTTGTAGAGCAGTTTCCAGCTCAATAAGAGTGGCTGGAGGTGGGAAACATGAAAATAAATCATGGCCGAGAGCATCCCAAAGATTTTCAATGGGATTAAGGTCGGGTGAATATGCTGGCCACGCCATACACGCAATCCCTTCACTCTCCAGGTAGTCATCAACGATGTCTGCTCTATGGAGACGTACGTTATCATCCATTAAAACAAAAGTAGGGCCAACTGCTGCAGCGTACAATCTCACAATGGGTTTAGGACTTCATCTCGATACTGGACAGCCATCACAGAACCCCGTTTAAAGATGTGCAGGTCGGTGCGGTATCCTAATGAAATTACGGCCCACACCATAATGCTTCCGCCTCGAAATGCGTGATGTTCGGTGATGTTTTGGGGCTGATTGCGTGTTCCTTGTTTATGCCATATCCTTATACGCTTGTAATCTGGCTCCAGAGCAAATCTTGGCTCATCAGTAAACATGACATTGCCCCAGTCAGACACAGTCCAATTGCCAATGTTCCCGGTACCACTTTAATCGTGCCCCTCTTGATTGGACGGATAGAGGAACACAAACTCGAGGAACCCGGGAATACAGTCCATTCATATGTAATCTTCGGCGTACAGTAGCTGCTGATATAGCCTTACCAATGGACGCTGTAACCATAGATGTCACACGAGTAGAGGTCGTTCTGTAATTCCGCTTGGCTACAATGCCAACACATCGATCTTCCGCGGGGTTTGTAACCCTTGGGCGACCACCTACGGGCCTTCGGACAACTGTCGGTGGGGTTTGGAATTGTTTCATAAACGTGAAATTACAGAATGCTGAACGTCGAAGAAAAGAGGAACATCTGTGATCGACTTGTGATATAGTCGATCTTTGTCAACCATATCTTTGTGGGTCAGCGTGAATTAGAGGTGTGGGATTCTCAAAATGAAGAGACATTTTAGAATTCTTAATATGACTTTATTTAGAGTTTCTTATATATTGAACAAACTTATATTAAGTGAGAATAAACCAAAACACGTCGCCGTAGCTAAAACAGATCGCGCAATTGGATCACTTATCTAAATAATTATATTATCCACCTACTCTCAACTCTAATATTATTACGATTTCTTATATCAAATGATCTGTCCTACCTTGAATTCCAAGCAACCGTTCAAACACCTTCAGATAGGCTGTTGGGCTCCTGTGCAATAGTATGCACCTTGTAGTAATGGCTAGATATCCGTGATTCCTTGGTAGGCCGTCAAATTACACTTCTAGCTTTTCCTAACAGAATTTTCTCTAAATTGCCATCCCGCTTACTAAAACTTCTGTCTTTTTAAAGGCTATCTTATTTGCATCTATACTTTCATTTCACTTCTTGGATTTGGGTTGGAAAAGATTTGCCATTAATTTTGGCCGTCAAAGAACCCAGAGGTTATGTTACAGAAAGGAGACGCGTGAGCCGTCACAGACTGTCCTGCTTCAATGCACCCCACAGCACGCCAGCGTTCAGAATCTTCCATTCGTTTTCTGGAAGTCATAGTAGCACATATATCTTGAAAACAAATCTTGAAACACAACAATTGAAGGTTTTAAACACCTTCTATTAGCACTTACAATCAACTTCTGTAACCCTTCATAAAGCTGTCCTTTTTGCATATTTCTTGACACGAAAGCACGATTGGCTGTTACCTAACATATTTGCATACTTCCATCTACCTCTGCAGCGAATTGCATCCTCTTCAATTCTGATTGTTTTACGGAAATTGGCATTTTCTTCTCCGTGCTTAACTTTTGGAAGTGAGTGTATTAATTTGATGTTGGTCCCACTTTTGCATGGATGACAGCCCCACTTTTGGGGAAGACTTTCCCCAAATTTTTGATGGTGACCGGAATTCCCTTTCCCGGGGGTCCATCACAGCCGAAGTGATTGCTTGCAGTGAGGATGGTCGATTTGGCTGGCTACTTCTGCCCTAATTCGCCCCAAAGGTGTTCTATGAGATTTAGATCGGGGCCGAAAAGGCCAGTCAGTTTTGAACCCCCTTTCGTAAAACCATTTGCAAGCCTCAAGTGTGATTGAGCAGTTATCCTGCTGGAAGAAAATGGGCCTTCCCGAAATATTGCCATAGAGTTGGGAGTGCAGCTTGCCCAGAATGTCCCCATCTCAGGTTCATTTTTCCAATCAAAAGAACAAACGGCCCGGGAAACCACGAGAAACACCCCCCAATTTTTTTCCACCATCAAACTTAAAGTCGGAAAAATGCAGTCACTAAATAAACTTTTGCTGGGCATCTAAACCCCAAACGCGTTCATCCGACTGCCGACTGTAAAGCGGTTTAAAACTAAAAGAACATTTTTCCCCACATGTCCCACAAGCGGTGAGCTCTACACCTTTTAAACGATGCTTCGCATTCTGTGGGTGAAGTTTGGGTTGTGAGCGGGGTGCATTCCGAAATCCCAAGTTTTTAACTGTCGACGGGCATCCTGCTGCTAACACTAATTCCTGATGAACTTTGGGGAAATCCTGAAATTTCCCCCCGAGGTTTCGTTTTGTTTCACTACCCTTTTCAGAGTTCTGCGGCTGCGTTTTGTTTTTCAGCTTACCGGTTCGTTTTTTTACCGTTTCACTGCCTCGACGTTTCCCTTTACAATTACATCACTAGCAGTGGTTTAGGCTTCTGAGAATTGCAACCACGAACTGATTTCCCAAAGGTGGCATCCATATACTGCCCCGATCAAACTCACTAAGTCCCGACCTTTTATTGCCTCAAAACGCATAAATACAATCTGAAAAACCCCAAAAAAACTTTTATAACTTTCAATTATGTATAAAATTGCGTCACTCGCCAGAATCACTTTTTTAAGGGGGTGTCCGGATACTTTTGGCCAGATATTGTATAACTGGGTCTAAAGACTCAAGTTTTTCAATGTCTTGCCTGTTTATATTTTTGGACTTTTCAATTGTACCCCGTTGTGGGAATCCAGCAGTTCTTGAACGTTATATCTATCCTGAATTTATTTGCCGGACAAGATCGGAAACTTCTATCACATTATCAATTTCATCATCCAATTTTAGCACTCATTCCACCTGAGTTTCAATGATGGGGGAAAAAAGGACGAATCGACGAGATCTGAAAATCGCGTAACTCCGGGCTTACGTAAAGTCGGGGTAGCGTAAGTCGAGGTATTACTGTATTAAACATTTCTTACTTGTATTTTAAATTCTCCCCTTATGAAATTAATATTTTCAGTATTAAGACATTAAAATTATATTGGAAAAGGTTTTTATTATATGAATATTTAAAACACAAAAATTCATCAAATATACCTGAAGTTGTTCGTATTTACCCCTAAATACGTAAAATGTCATTTTTAAACAATAATTGTAGCTGTAGAAGCATTCGTTATGAGTCGCAAGAGTTCCAAATAACTTACAATGACTTTCAAAAGTCATGAGATAAAATAATGTTTCTTAAGATTCCTGTACTTTTGTGTTCCTTCCTTCCTCAGTGGCACGACAGCCCAGGATGGGCTTTGGCCTTCTCAAGAAGCCTTTTCCAGGCCAGCCTTCTACCTTCCTATGTTCTCCAATTCCTAGTTCTCAAAACTAGGAGATCTTTTTCGAGGCCATCAATCCATCTGAGATTTGGCATGCCCCTTCTTCGTGTGCGATTGTTGAGCATTGAAGACTTTTTTAGTGGTGCAAACTTCGTTCATACTTTTGTGTTCATAAATGTTAAAAAGAACAACGATATCGTTAAAGAAAATCTAACCTTAATAATCTTGAAAACTGGACTCAAAGAAAAATTGGTTCTATTATAGTTATTATTTTACTTAAAAATACTTCGCTAAGTCTTAAATTTCCTCTACGCAAACAGTTCTATAATATAACAGTAGAGCCATTCTAAGTATATTTCGAAAGACCTACTTTCAGAAAATATCTAAAAGGGGTCTAAAAATAGAATTTTTTCGTTGGCGTCAGAAGTATTGAATCAGTACGTATCGGATGAATTTGACCAGATGGTATTTTTAGTGAAGCAAAAATACGTTGAACATCAAAATTCGAAACTGATATCAATTTTGGATTCTATTTTGACAGACAGATGAGCTAAATCTGTAGAAAGAGGAGATTTTCTCGTTCATCTTGAACGGAGCCATTCAAATGTAAAACTTTAATAAGCTCTTAGTGGTTTTTAACAGCTGTTTTCTTGTTATTTAGAGAGATGCTATTTATAAAAGTTCTCTAATTATAATTTGTAAAAGAAAAATATTTATAAACTGAAAAACCAAGAAATTATAATAAGTCAAAATTATCACAATTTAAATCAAAACATTTAACATTGTTTAGTTAATGCTAGGCTTCATACACAGTTATCAATCTGAATATTTTTAAATTGTTCTACTTTGAATTTCCCATTTACAGAACAGTGTTACTTGTTTGAATACTAAATGCATGTAGAAATAGCTTAAGTTTTTTGCTAACAGTTAAGCAGGGGTAAATGTTTTAATTTAAACCATTAATACTTTAACTTATTACAACCAAAAATATAATACTATAAAATAAGTTAGGAAATATAAATGTATGAAAATGAATTTGCTTCTGAATTTAGCTATAAGGTTTTTTTTAGAAATGAACAGAAGAACTACCGTAAAATCCGGCGTATAACGAGCACTTTGAACACAAAAAATAAGATCGAAACTTAAGGGTGCGCGTTATACACCGGGTATAAAAATGGTAGCTTTAAAAATAACAAAAGTGATGCTCATAAAAAAATTACTACAACATGTATCGAAACACTGTTTATTTAAAAGAAACGACTTGCCTTACCAGCTAAAAGAGCTGTAGTTCTGGAAGTATACTATTTTTTCAAAAGTCTGAAATAATACCTCGAATAAATGACTTCAAAACATAAAAGCAATGTATACTAATATATTTCAGATTTCTTCGTTAAAAGAGTTATACGAGGAATATACCTAAAAATTAAAAATTTCAACTTGAAAGTATAGTGCGCGTTATACGCCGGATTTTACGGTAGTTCGATTTATTTATCACAATATTCCCTTTGATTCATGAAATAAAATTAAAAAAATATCATGAATGCTTGTGTGATGCTGTATCTTCTACATCAACTAAAAACTGAAGATCAGAAATAGATTTCAGTAATTCTTGATATTACATAATAATGGAACTTAAATAATAGTTCATGAAATTGCTTCCATGATCTTTAAATTAATAGTTTAATAAAATCATATAATTTAGGGTTAATACTCTCGTATATCTTGGATTTAAATCTCTTAGATAGAAAAACATCGTTATAAATCCAAGAATTTTCCATATTTTTAGCAATGGGCTCATTCCAGAATAAGTTTTAAATATCAAATAATTTTTATACAATGATATGTCCTTCTTATGGAAGTGAAGGTCTCGGTATATTATCCTTTTGAAGATGAAACATAGCACCATCTCATATGGAAGGGCAGACTTTGTCTTCTCAAATGATGTTCATCAATAGTGGGAGAGACTTTGAACACAATAAACTGTAGAGAGTTCTTAATTTTTTGTAATTAAAAGAAAAAACAACACTGGAAAAAAAATAAAACATAGATTATATTCCCATTATAAGATCCTTAAGATTATTATATTTAAATAAAAGACGAAAACAATAACTGGACGGTAGACAAACAAATAATTTCGGTATTTTATATAAAATATTTTTAATCCGTGGCATTAGTTATGGAGAAATAATTTGAACAAGTTATAAGACGGGCCTCTATATAACAAAGTCACTAAATCCCGAAATAGTTCGATATACGGAAAACTCGTTATATTGAGTTTCATCTTTCAATTTTCTTTATAAACCACATAATATAAATTTTAAATTCTTTAATGCTATAGAATAAAAAAAGTAACTATTCTTACCTTTTTATAAACTGATATACATTTATTTTATATATCTTAACTATAAAAAAAAGAAAAGAAAAAGAATGAAAAACTGCAAGGAAAGTTTTTTGACGCCTTTATCCACTTCCTGAAGAATTAATTTTTTTCTTTGATGCTCTAGCTCTTACGTTTTGACATTTTCTAACTACAAGAAACGATGTTACCAGTACGACGGATAAACACTTCAAATGAAGGGATACTAGTTCACAGACATGGGGACACGAGACAACTCCACTAAGGGTGAAAAGGGATATCGAAGATGTTTCGTGTGAACTGGACAATGAAGGTTAAAAGTTGCACTTTTTGGATGAAACGCCCAGAATTATATTGCTTGCGGCGAGTTAGGCTCCTAATAGAACCTGTTCAAGATTTATAAGTATTATAAAATGTGTTAAAAGAGAGAAGAACTTGAAATGTCAAGAGATACTTAAAAAATAGGGAGAAAAAAATTAAATCCCAAGAGAAAAAGTTCGTTATATAGAAAATGCTCTTTGCTATTGGGAGGTTATTTTACGAAGAAAATCGTGAAATATTCTTGGTTCCAGGAAAAAGTTCGCTATATAGAAAAATTCGTAATATAGAGGTTCGTAATATATTGGTTCGACTATATTTCTGTCATGTATTTTGTGATCACATACCTTTTTAACGTGCTGTAAGATTTAGATTGAATTTGAGTCTTTGCTCAAACTAAATTGAACTTGTCTGTAATTTTTCTTACTCATTGTGTGATACCTTTTCTATAATATATATATATATATAAGTAAAGTAAGACCCCGCTTAACGCTGTTTCGGTTTAACGCTCTTTTATTTGAACTGTGGGATTTTTCGAAATTCAAATAAAAGATCCTTGAACTGAAACAGCGTTAATTGGGGTCTTACTATAGCTATTTTTCATTTTTTAATTTGTTTCTTACATAAATTCTTAATTTCCAATGATAAAAATTTCGATTAAATTTTGATTTCCAGCCTTCTCTTTAATTTACATAACCTTTTTTTTATGTTTTGGGGAGAAACATATATTAGATATTTTAGCCATTACTTTCCAAAGAGAAATTAAAGTCTTTCTTTTACAATTACAAGTTTTCTCCGAAATAATTAAAAAAGTTTCCTTTCGTAAAAAAGGAGGGGAGGAGCTGGAATTTTCAGAATTTTCCCATATATTGAATAGAATCTTGCTTTGAACTGTTCTTTTGACCTTTACACGACATTACCTTAGACTCGTCATGGTTCACCAATATGAAGTTAACTAGGGAAAACAAATAGTTTGTTTAGGTTACAGAATCCTACGAACTCATCTATTTGTTGAAAGAAAGGGAGTGGATGCAAGAAACCAATTCACAGATTTCTATAAAAAATGAAGAAGTTAAGGCATTTTGCTTACCGAAATTGATGATGAGAAAAAAACTATCACTGATTCCTGTAAATTTCAGCATCAGTGATTTTAAAGTGTGAGAATGTCATAAGTTGATTTTCATATTGTTTTTGTGTAGCATTATAGCTGATAGTTTGTTTATATAAAATTGCTGGGGAATGTTATTTTGTTCTGTGTGCCTTTTGTACCACCAAAGTTGAAATATATTTTTCCATGCTTTCTCAAGCGGTTAAATAATCATTGGCTTTCATTCTGTTAAGTTCAAGGGTAAAATGATGCTTCATTTTTGTGAGAAGTGAAAAAAAAGTATGCAATGTGGCATTTTTTAAACACACATGATGAATTTGTTTTACTGCAATGGATATGAATGTATTTCGCACCTCCTGTATTTTATACCTCCAACGTTGAAATATTATATTTTCCCATGCATTCTCAAGTGGTTAAATAATCATTAAATTTCTTTCAAGTTCAAGGGTAAAATGACGCTTCATTTTTGTGAAAAGAGAAAAAAAAGTATACAATGGGACAAATTTTTAAATAAACATGTTGAACTTGTTTTACTGCAATGGATATAAATGTATTTCAACAACATATAATTATGATATGTTTAAGTAATTTAATATTAATTAAATCTACCTGTACTTGGAATCGTCTCCATCCAAATAATGTTTTTTAAAATGCTTTTGAATGCTATTTTATGACTAATTTATTTCTTAGTAACAAATAAATTCACGCTCTTTAAATTTGTACTATGATCCGTTTCATTTTAGCTATTTAAAAAATTTCTTAATTTGTCGCAAATATTTCTCGGTAGATTTTGTTACTTTTATCACTTAGTTTTATTTAGTTTTAGACATAGTTATTTCTACTCGATCAACAATTATGAAGTTTTTCCCGCATAAAGCTTTGTATGGTTTCTCTACTTGAGTGTATCGGGTCTATGATCAGGAGAAAACTGTTTTCGTAGCTAAAATTAATGCAAAGTATTTATCATAAGCTATAAATAGAAAATAAAAATATGTAACATTTAAGGTATCTGACTACGTTCGGAACCGTGATTTTGAAACAGTGCATAAATGGATAATTTTCATGATATTTAGTGCCACTTAGATTAGAATACACGTATAAAATTGTTTTAAGGACATTTTGACAAAAAAAAATTAAATACAATATTTTGGTCAAAAATTAACTTAGAATAATCTTTTTTCAAAATGTTCTCCTTTTTTAAAAAATGCTTCTATTATTTTAATGTTTTGCCTGTATATAGCTCAGACCTCTTTACAGAGGCTCATTAGGATTTTTGAAAAATTCACATTATTTTCAGAGTTACCACCCCTTGAAATAATTATCGGCGCTTTTTTCTTAAAATTTTTCCCCTCTATTGTCGTAAAATATGGATAAATCCACTTCTAAGTTATATATTTCAAAAATTCTAGTTGAGCCTCTGAACAGAGGTCTGAGCTATATACAGGCAAAATATTATTATATAATAGAAGCATTTTTCACAAAAGGAGAATATTTTGAAAATGGGTCATTCTATGTTCATTTTTTGTCAAAATACTGTACTCAAATAATTTTTTATTGTAATACTATTCTTTTAAAACCATTTTATATACATTTTCTAACTTAAGTGACACTATAAATATCATAAATATTATCCATTTATATCCTTTTGCAAAATCACGGATCTGAACGTAGTCGGATACCTTAAGATATTGATTTCGGACTAAGAATTTTCGAAGTTCCTAAAGTTTTAAGAAAACCGCAGTATGTTGTTGAGAATATACCGCTTAATTGTTAAAATAGAAGTATACTAAAAATTTATCGTTCATCAATATATTAAAGGATAAGTACACTTTCACTCAATAGGTATTAAAAAGCATGAATTTTTGTTCCTATTTTTCTCTGTAAACACTTTACTGTACTAAGGTTTTCCTTGTACATTTTATTTTAAAAAAGCTGTTCGTTTCACAGTTTTATTGATTCTGCCTTCTCTGCAGCCTTTGAAAATATCAGTGTAACTAAGATTCAAACTTAACGGATCTCTAAATAAGCTTAAAAATGAAACGTACTTTTGCTTTCAATATTTATAATAAAAGTCTTGGCATTTGTAAATTGGCCGAGGTTCAATATTACGAAGTCCGTTTTCAACAGCTTCTAAATTTGACCTTAATAAAAATTTATTAATCAAATGGTTTTCCTATAGAGAAATCTCTCTCTCTTCTGCAATTTAATACTTCATAACTCTTACTTTAATCAAAAAATTGCATTGCACAATTCTTTTGCTTTTGATTTGACTTTAAAACATATACGAAAAGCAATTTTGAAGGAAGTTAGTATTACGTGCATAATAATTGTTGCCTAACAGCACAACACAGTTTTCTAGAGACATTAATATGCTCATTAATATCAAGCAAGACATTATAAATAATTTAACAATATGTAATGATATTGTAAAATGCTTTTAAAAAGTCACTCAATTATTTTCGATCATTCTCTTTCGAAAAATTGAAGAATATTCTGTCTTTTATAGGTTTTAAACTTTATTTGCATTTTTCATATATTCCATTCATTTATTATGAGAATAAAAAATTCTATATTTTATTGTGTATAAAAAGTCTCTAAAAATAACCTTTTGCACAAAAATATTTCTTTCTCCCTGTCTGATATACACTGCTGGCCACCGTAAATGCAACACCTTGAAGGAAGGATGCAAATAACATGAAATTTACAACATGCATTATCGGAGGTGAGATATGCAAATGATTAGAATTTCAGCGCGGACACACATCACGCGCGCCGGTGGCGCCACCTCAAAACGCTATTTAAGGCTTGGAGATTTCGACGATTTCAAGTTCCGCAATTGTGTTTTTCTTGTGGTTTTTCAAAAAACGATCAGTTATGTCTCGTAGAAAACAGCGATCAGCTTCTGATCAAGTATCCGAGTTCGACAGAGGAAGGATAGTGGCCTACAGAGATTATGGATTATCTTTCCGGGAAATCGCTAGTCATGTTGGATGAAACCAAACAATTTTAATGCGGATATATGACCGTTGAATGCAGACTGGTACGACGGACCGACGTGGTCGATTGCATCCACCTCAGTGCACCACTTCACGAGAGGACAGGTAAATTGTGTGCATGGCAGTAACGGATCGCTCAGTTACATCATGAACCATAGCACAGCACATTGAGTCTGTAATGTATCATTCAGTGTCTGCGCTTACCATTCGACGCCGTTTACAGCAGAGTGGTCTGTCCGCAAGACGTCCATTGCTTGGTCTACCCTTGACGCAGAACCACAGCTGTCTCCGCCACCAATGGTGAGATGAAAGAAGGATTTGAGCGGCAGAATGGAATGAAGTTGTCTTTACTAACGATTCACGCATCTGTTTGCAATACCACGATCGTCGGATTCGAGTCTGGAGACACCGTAGAGAGAGGATGCTGAACAGCTGCGTTATGCACCGCTACACTGGTCTTGAACCGGGTATTATGGTATGGGGCGGTATTGGATACCACTCTCGCACTCCTCTAGTACGCATTGCCTGTACTTTAAACAGCCAGCGCTACATCTCCGAGGTGTTGGAGCCAGTTGTCTTTCCTTACCTTCAGGGCTTGGCCCCAGCCATATTTCAACAGGATAATGCGTGACCATACGTGGAACGCATTGTCCAAAGGTTCTTCGTCAATCACCAGATTGAAGTGCTTCCCTGGCCGGCTCGCTGTCCGGATCTTTCGCCGATAGAAAACATGTGGTCAATGGTTGCTCAACGATTGACCCAGATTACGCCCCCAGCTGCCACACCAGATCAACTTTGGCAACGTGTGGGCTGCTTGGTCTGTTGTACCCCAAGAACACATCCAAAGTCTCTTTGAATCAATGCCGAGGCGTGTGTCAGCAGTGATCTCCAACAATGGCGGCTACTCTGGCTACTGATTCTGGCAGGAATCACACTTCACATAAGTCTATAAATTTAATTATTTGATACTTGGTCAACATGTTATCTACGAAATAAATTTTGTTGTGCTATCTCTTGTCTTTCTTGGTGTTGCATTTACGGTGGCCAGCAGTGTATATAGTAAAGGTATTTCGAAGAACTTTGGTACGAAATGCAAAACTAAGCAAACATTCTTATTGTCGTAATATTCGAAAAATAATTATTCAAGTACACTTTATTGTGTTTTAATCAGAGGTATTAAATCTTCATTCAACAACAAATTCGGTTTCTTTTTGTATGAGAAAAACTAAAATGCTCTGAAAATTGAATGTATTCAGTTTTGATCATCAAGTTTAATGCTGAATGCTGATCAACAAAATCTATATTTGAGGAATCACGATTACTATATTGCATTTGTATTTCCGTATATAAAGCAAAGAAGAGCAAAGACCGACAAATATTCAGATGTTTAGGTATATATTATTAGACAGAATAATTTAAATATTGTAAGAAAAACTTTTACTTTTTAATATTTAAATTTAATAAAACCTTACCGGTTCTATTATCTGTTACATTAGCTTATTTTTACTTTATATTATTTTCACAATAAGACTGGTACCAAATATAATAAATTAACATCGCGCAAACTTTTGTAAAAAAAAGCAAGTGACTTGTGTATTAGAGTGGACTGCGATTATACGGAGGAAACAAATATTAATAATTTGAACCTGCCTATATGCTGAAAAGACGTTCTATATTATGGAGATCATGAGTTAAGTAATTAAAAAATAATGTCAAAATTTGATATTGCCCCTAAATGGTTGAATTTTCGAAGAAAAGGAAAATGGCTTGATTTTGATTAGATGATTTTGAAAAAATAAAATTATTTTTCTACAGCATAAATAACCCAAAGTGATGGTTATTGATAAAAGAGTACTGCGCAGTGAACAGTATAATGTAATTCTCTAAAATTTCATAGTCCCAGCTGTTTCTCCCAGATCATCGAATAAGACCGATCCAAGTTTTTTTGCGTCATCCGCTTTATCGTGCACTTAATTTGGACAGTAGTTTTTTTTAAAGCTTAATACTAAAGAACCAGTTAAATGTACCTAATGTATTTTTCTTGTAAATATTTAGTAGGTGCATTAAGTGTTAAAAAGTATTAAATGTCTGTTTTTTTTAACAAAAACCACTTCGACATTTTACCTTAAAAAAGCTCAAATTCCTAAACCTCATTTCTTTGTGGCAGTACATACCATAAAAATTAATTTTTAATTTTATTTTCCCTCTTTATTAAAATATTTCGTTTCCACATAGGTAAAAGTTTTTAAATTCTGAAAAAAAAAAGGTTTTTTGGTCCATCCTACTGTGTATTTTCAGTAACGCGATCTAGATAACATTATACACACCGACACAGTATATTTCAAGATACATAATAACGATAAGTAACAGTTATTCTGTATTTATCAAAAATATTTGTCTTATAAGCGGTGATGAATCAGAAATATCCGGTACCTTTCCAAAGTGAAGTACTGGTGAATTGAGCGATTGACTTCATTATCAAACATGAGTCACAATCTTTAATGTTTGCTACTATGATCATGTGTTTCTTATCAATACTTTTACGGCAATTCCTTTTCCCTCCATTGAAAAGGAAGTACACAATGATATCCTCTGTCATTCTAGTTTAGTCTTCCTTCCTTGAGAGGCTTTTGTATGGTGAGTAATGAAGCACTGTAGTGACGGAAAGAATTCGAACTTTTAACCTGTGTACCTTATTAATAATCCCGCATTTTTTATTTCAAGGAAAATCAGTACGCAATTATTGGCACGTTAAAATATTTCACATTGTTCAAATGAAGAACTTGACAGGTGTTCAAGATGTAATAATCATTTGACCACAGACAGCATAATAGTCACGAAAAGGCATAGACTTGTTTGCTTATACCTTTATGCCTTGTAATCTGAGTTTTAATTTTAAATGCAAATACTAAGCAAAGAGGTTGGCAAAATAATGAAAGAAAATCTTCCTGTAAAGACATGGAAAGCATATTTAAACCTTATATTTCAACCATTTATAAAAAAAAAAATCGCAATGGGAAATCTATTAGTGACTATATTTCTTTCATTCTAAATACAGAACTTTCAAAAAGGAAATTCGTTTGAATACTTATAAAATATGGTGAAGTTGTATTGAAAACAGTTTGCGATAATTCTACATTCCGGCAACCAATAGCATTTGGAATCGAAACTTTATATTTTTAAATTTAACTCATGGAAGAAAATTCCAAATTATTATAAGCGGATATCTATAATTGAAAAAAAAATTATGCATTTAACCCGTTTTATCTCAATTCATTTATTTTGCTCAAATTTGAGTAGAGTTATATTTTCTAAAGTAAGTAAAAACATAACCAAACTAAATATAACAAAATTTATATATTTTATATAAGAAATCTGACCCGTCCTCTAAATAGAACACTGGGATAAAGGGGATTAAATTTGCACTTACAGGTTATAGTGCTCTCTTCAATGATGAAAAGCTATTTCCGAGTACAAAGTTTTACTTTATTTGAATAATACTTTCTTGTTTATAAAATATTTCATTTTTGAGTTAAATTTCACTCTAATTTTGGTGGAAAGGTCCAAAGCAAGCCTGACAAAGCGTTTTGTCACACTTGCAACAGTCTGTTTTTGGTTTTACTTTGCAGCCCTCTCTTTGATAACGACATGGTTTTTCTTGCTTTAGTAAAAAATGACAATACTATCTTTACGGATGTGTCCATAAGAAATTACAGTCGAGATCCTAGGTCTACCTCTCGTTCTTATCAGTTTTTTTTGCAAGACTGTTGTTACAGCTCTTCGGAACTCCTTCAAGTTTAGGGCTTCATCTTTGTTGAGAGTTTTATGAATTATCCAGGCGTTTACTATAGACATATCCAGTAAACGTATAAAATGTGGCCAGTACCACTTTCTTCCTACGAATTTTAATGGAATAAAGTCCATCCAACCAGTCGTGGTGATCTACATCACCCATATGTTTGTTGTAAGAATTTATCAAATTCAGCATCTTAACGCTAAATTTATCTTTGTATCTTCCTCATAATCACCTCCTAATTTCATGAAATGACTATTAAGTATGGCAAACAAAGGTTTTACTTTGAAGGATCGATCCTGGGCATGCTGACTTACAGTTCCATTGTCCACAAAGTGTAAATAAGATTTCAACTTTTGGAAACGATTTTGTGGCATGTCGTTTTTCATCAGGGTAATGCCAATGTCTTCAGCATATGACCAGTAATCACGTTCACAGGTATGTGAATGATAATCAGTATGAAGCAAAATTCCTATAAAATCACATATTTCGATTACAGTGGTCAAGAAATCGTGTTCGCTGCTTACATCTGCTGCATATCACGTAGTTTCTTTTACAATGAGATCTTAAACTTCACCGAAAGAAAACTGCTCAAAAAGCTCTGTTGGAGTTTTATCTTTCAATGCTTCCATCTGCTTGAGCAAGTCACCTGCAATTGATTTACCCTGTGTTTGCCATTCTGTATAATGCGGTGATTTATTCTTTATTCAAACTGACTGATGTCTTTTAGCTTTTTTTCTGCTCTTCGTTGTCGAACAACTAGAACTTGTGGATGGTTCGGGCTGGAAACTATCTCCAGTTCTAACCTCCTAACACCCAGGAGCATTGCTTACAATAATCTCACCAGTATTTACTTCATTCTCATCCCCTTCATCTTCATCAGTTAGTTCACTGGCATCTCGTGATAACACAGCACAATTTCAACATCTCTCTCATCTGTGAGTTTATACTATTTAATAATTATAATGCTTCCTCTAACTTCAGAAACCTTTGCACTGATATAAATAAGCAGGGGTGAAACACTAGAAGAGAATTTTTTTTCTTACTCCTTGTTATAAAGAGAGAAAGAGTACATCAATTGCATGCAGATTGTCCCACTGTCCTTTTTTAGAGGATAGTTAAAAAATAATGTTTTAAAACTTACCTAAGAGCAATTTAGCTCTAATTAACCACCAGGATCATAGCAAAAGAGTACTATCACATAAATGCCCAGCCAAGTGTCAAAAGTAAAATGAAAACGAATTATGCAACCGCAAAGAGATGATACAAACTGCGCCCACAAATGCAATGAATAAGCAAGATTTCCAGGGGTAGGGGGAGGGGGTGAGACACATAACTCACGCTGGAAGAAGCTAATACATATCCCTACATGCTCCAATTATCAAAATATTCGTAACATACAAATAATGATTTCCCCATGATATTTTACAGCTGTCCTCTAAATAAGACAGTGGGATAAAATGGGTTAAAGAGAATTTTAGATAACTCAATAATATATATATATATCTTTTTGGATTTAATTTTCACCTTTAGATTCACACAGCTCAAGTAGAGAGCCAACTAAGTTAACATTCTCTAATCAGGAACTATATATAAATATATCATTTATTAGTAAGAAAATGCAATTAATATTTTCTTAACCCTCTTGTTTTACTGATATTTCAAGCCTCACTGTTGAAAATGACATCCACACAATCTATTAATATTTCGTAACATAAAATGTGCAATGATTGATCGACTTCGCTTCAGTTTGTTTCTCTATGAATTCAAAAAGAAATTCAAGACAGATACTTCTTTATGTCAATGTGTTTCTTGTAATGATGTATCGATGAACTCATTGAATATGTTTCTTTTTGATTAAATGATTTATTAATATCCGTATTACCTATCATCATTCATCCAATGATGAAACAAAGGGTAGTGTTAGCATTCAGTTTAGTATTCATTTGCTTATTTGAATGAAGTGTGACAAATAACTGATAATATGTAGAAATGGTATGCATTTCGCTATACATAAGCATCATTGGATCACTGAATAAATTGGGACGGAAAAGTATTAATTTTCGTTCCGCATATTTTTATGCAAAATATACAGAGAAAATCACTTAACACGAAACTGAGAAGACTGAAATATTTTTTCGTGTTAAAGGATATTGAAAAAATTTAAAAACATATATTTAACAAAATTAAGTTTATTTGGGTAGGTTTTATTACATAAATTTGTATATATGCATGTATTTAGTAAATATAAAAGAAACAAAATCATTCACAAGAAAATGAAATTTAATGCAAAATTTACCAATACTAAAATCTTTACATATTTCTGTTTTCATCTTCTGTTTTTGACCAATAGCCTTAAGAAGCTCCATCTTCATTTTTTAAGCAAGATTGAAGTTTGCTTTCCCCCTGAGATCTTTGCTATTGTGCTCATAAGAAAAGTTCTTGTAAAATAGAAAAAAAAAAGCGAACCAAATTCACTGAATTTCACTTACACTGCGATATACTCGTCCGCGAATTCCAAAGCGATGAGAAATGAAATGTTTTATGTGCAGGGATAAAGGGCGAAAGTAGCTTTGATAAGCAAAATTGGCTCATTTCACAGGCTATATATATTCCGAGGGTATTTCAAAGCCAAATTAGCCTCCTTTCTACGAAACAAATGGAACCACCTCTCTTTCATTTTACGTCCCTCTTAAATCTCACCTGTGCAGTTGGTGATTTTCGTATTTTGTTCATTCCCATTTCTTGTTAAGTGATTTTCGTTTTGTGTTAAGGGAAAAAATGCATGAAAATACATAGTAATTTGTTAGTACCGTTGTATTATTTCGTGTTAACCGGTATTTCATCTTAAGCGTTTAAGCGTTAAACGTATTTCCTGTATTTGGGTTGTTCAAGTTAAGTCATTTGGATATAGTAAATGAGTTAGTTTCCGAAACGGATGTGTTAAGTATTCAACACTTCATTAATTCATTCAATGTATTATTGATTGTTATTGATGACAATTACAAAATTGAAGAATCTTATTTTCCTTGGATCTAATTTACGTTTGATTTCACAGCATAGCTTCCATAAGATCAATTTTATCATCAATATGATCAAAGCAAAATTCTCTTAAATATATATTGAATAATCATTAATTTTATTTACGATTTATTTTGATGCAAATAATTATAATCGCTAATAATTAAGAATTCTACCTTTGATATTGCAATCGAGGGTTAGGATTTTACAACGCGTTATTTCAGTTTTTACAAAATAAAAAAAAAATCCTCGCATAAATTACCAAAGCAATTAAAGACACAAAATTTCACAAAACCGAACAAAAAAATATAAATAAAAAATATCTTGCTTGTGAAGCAAAAATAAAGAGTCACAGTATTATAATTCCTCAAAAATTAGCTTCTAAAACTTTTGAGTTACGCATATTACCTGCACTTTAAAAAATAGTGAAAATTACATTGAAGAGTTGTTTCTATGCAAAAAGAGTGCGCTACGAAAGCCCTTCTAAGAATAATTCTACCTTGAAAAACTTCTGTATGTATTCATGAAAGCTTTATTAAAGAGAAAAAGAAATAAAGAAAAATAATGATAAAAACTAATAATTACCTTTGTTCCGAAAACTTTTTTTAAAAAAGTAATTCTTGAAAGTTGAAGTGTAAATTTGTTGAATTACTCATCTTTCAACAGCTACATATCCCTCGTTATTTTTTGTAAATTACTGTTTCTTTAAAAAAAATATTGATTGCTCATTCTAAGAAAAGAGAAAGAGGGAACTTTTCAAGAGATTTAATTATTTACACAAGTTAAGTGTTGCCCTTAATATATGACTTGCATTTTGGTTTACTGCTTAGTGAAATAAGAGTCGAAGAATATTTAATTATTAGAAAATTTAATATATTTATACAAATATAATTACTTAACTTAACTGAAAATGTAGCATTATGCCAGTGATATCAATAATTACGTTAATAAAATTAGAAGAAAATTATAAAATTATCAGTGTATAATTAGAGGTAATTATCTTAAAAAAGTGATATATATTTTGCTTTCTATTTTTTTTTTATTTTTTTCAAGAAATTTCAAGATGTAATTGAAAGAATGTAATAATTATCTAAGCACACACAATAAACATTATTTCATAAATTTCTTTTTGATGTTTGATGTTTCGGTGCTTAAATATATATTTTTTTTCTTTTTGGTGAAAAAAATATTAATTTTACCTTTATGACTGATATTACTTATTTTGCCTTTTTAAATGTCAACTCAACTTTTTTAAATGTGGTTTACAGATATTTCTTAAGCTAACAAAGAATAAGATTACTACTTTTTTTTTTTTTTTGAAAAACACGCAAGGCATAATCGTAAAACAAAATTAATTTGTATTTATTATTGTTATTTTTCAAGATATAATTTAAATTCTCTTTCTTTTGGTATTTTCAATAAAATCCTTTTAAAAATGTATAAGCAGTTTCTGCACTTGTGATTTTATTTTAAGTAACAGTTCAGTTTAATTTCCCCTTCTTTTGATAAAAATCTATGACTCACATTATATGGGAATGTATGAAATGTATAGATAAATCAGGAATTTACACATATCTGAGAGAAGCATGTATGCTACGAATAATTTTTCTGATGTAAATATATACGTATATATACATTTATCATTTAGGGACTTTTTTCTCACAAACTATATATTCTTATGTGATTGTTATGAATTCACAAAATGCAAAATTCTGATTGCGTAAATATTGTACGCTATTTCATCCTACTCAAAATATATTTTCGAGGATATGTTAAAGTAAAAGAGCAAAAGTAAGAGACAAGGCTATTGCCCATAAACTATTGTGCAAAATTAATTAAACTATTAGAAAAAAAGCTATTTATATTTATAATTTACTCTTCTGTTGTGCTATGCATATTTTCAATATATCTTAAAAAATTTTTGTCGCTGTATTTCTTTTATTTTAAAAAAAAGGAATATGTTATTTAATATCATATCAAATTATTTTTAAAATATTTTACTTAAATTAAATTATAAAAGGTAAAAACTATTAAACTAAAAATAAAAAATAAAATTACTTTGGCATTAAAATTGAGAAAAAAATTAATAAATCAATTAAAATGTTCACAGTTTAAAAATTTAATCTAGATTTTAAAAGAAAGACACATAATTCTCAATAAAATATGATATGTAATTTATTGTGAAAAAACTTTAAAATACTCTTCAAAATTCAAGTTCCAAAAATTATTGCAAAGAAAAAAAAGTCATAACATAAAATTTTTATTTAAAATTCTTCTACTATAACAAATTTTGTTGATATTTCTACTCTACAGAATAAAATTGAATTTTATTTAAATTAATAAAAAATTATTTTAAATGCTTTTCGTTTTAAATTTTATTCCCTCGTCTTTTAACATAGGGAATGAAACTCTTTTCTATTATTGGTAAAAGACAAATAAATAAAATTAAATGACTTCTTATGACCAGTACTCAAAATTGTAGTTTAGTATTTCTCTATATTTAATTTTCTTGTCAGATGAAGGTCAGGAATTACGAATTCAAGAGGGACAGTTACCGGTATACGTGTCGTTGCTATGCAGTTGCAGCATGTACTACAAAGGGATCTTCGTCACTGATAGTTTTAGAACAATAAAACATAAAAATAATTGAACGCATCTGATGAACTTTTACGCAATATTTGGGTTATTTTCTTACTAATGAATCTGCTTGTGTATTATTCTGCTATTTCTAAGAACTGACAAATAGTTTATTGTAAACTTTTTTTCCCCTCTCTTACTGAAAATTAAGATTCGAAATAAAGTGGCTAATTTAAAGGATAAAAATTTAAGTTTTATACATATATTATTAGTTAACTGTAATTTTCAATTTTAAATTATGTACAAATGATTATTTCTATTAAAATATTCTAAATCACTTGAGGAGATAAATACGGTCATGTTTATTTTTCCCTTTCTTTAAAAATATTTTTCGACGAAATATATGTTCAATCTATATAAACTTTAAAATCTGAGTTTAACTTTTATAAATTCTAAGCTTTATTCAAATCAACAATTCGTATTCGTTATAGTGACTTTTTTCCAGGTTTCTTGTAAAAATCTTGGAAATATACTCATTCGCCTTCTTAAACATTTTGTGCCGACCCTGCGGTCGATTGTGGTTTTGGCTGAAAGGATTTAAGAGATATTTTAATAAAATCATCACCTTTATTTTACTTATCAAAGTACTATCAAAAGATTGTTTAAACGAAAGGAGTGATCAACCTAATTACTAACCAAAAATTATTAGTAATAATTTTTAATGTACTTAATTTAAATTTTGAATTCTGCAGCACTGACGATCTTCCACGGTAGACATCTCTCCCCCTCTCTCTCTTCGCTTGAATTTAAATAGCAGCTCACATTTGCATAAATAATGATTCCTTTACAGAAAGTGATTTTATAAACATACAACAGTTAAAAAGGAACTCCCTAGAGGATTAGTGAAAAAGACGCGGATAGAACCCGTTACAATTTTAAAAACGAATTAATTTAGAATCTAGTTTCTTTGTAAAATAAAAGGAGCCTTTTTTTAGAGTTGAACATGTTCAACCAAAAGTTAGAAGTAAAGAATATCATAACAATGTAATATGTTAATACTGAAAAGTATTTAGACATATATCAGTGGAGTTAATCCTATCATTTCATTCACAAAAATAAAATATTTTTGAACCTCATTATGTTTCTATTTTAAATTTCACCATTTAGATTATGCATAATTCAAATCTACAATTTTCTCCTAAATCTAATTTTTCTTCAATCTTTTAAGATGAATTTTTAAATTCCGTCAAGATTGTTTTCTTATAAAATGCATAAAAAGTACTTTTGCATTTTATAATAAGCAACTACTCGTGTATAATATTTACCATCAAAAATTAAAAAGCAAATAATTGTTTGTGTTCTTTTCATGAAATAATATTCTAAAAAGATAAAATAAAGCCAATGAGAAATACATTTAAAAATTTTAAATATTAATCCAATAATTTAAAAAATATCAATTTGTGCACTTCTTTTTTACGTCTTGTTAAAATTAAATTTTTTTTACTATGAATTAAAGTTAATTCTGGCTTTAAGTATCTTCTGTATGAATATGGAGGTATTCCTGTTTAAAAGTATAAATACAGCAAAATTTAAGGAACGATATATTTATATGTATTTGAACATATGTATATATGCATGTATAATAAATGTGCTTAATGGGTTAAGCTGGAGTTTAAAAAATATAGAAATATTCTTTCTTCACGCCATGTAGCGTATATATGTACTAAAAGGACATGCTTATGTTTATGCTTCCCTCTATGTTAAAATAAAAATCACGTTTTCCTTATAAGAATCGATCAAACTCTGGAATAAGTTGCACAAACTACAGACGCCAAGAATCATTTAGAATGTTTTATATTTGTTGCGGGGAGCAACCCATTATGTCTTGTCAAAAACAAACTGTTTTACTATTTAGCAAAGTAAATTGTCGCATAAAAACTACCATCTTGAGAAAAATTTTAATATATCTTTCAATACTGTTTCATTAATTAAATTACTGCTACTCATTTGAAATAGATTTGATGTGAAATAGTTCCTTTAACAACTTTCGTACGAAGGCTTCTTTATTTAAAAAATGGGATGTTTAGAGGCTAAGCTTCGTTTAATTTATTTCAGCGATCTCTCCCATCCTCTCTCTTACAAAAAAGAACAGTTTTTTTCCTCTCTTAAACTCTTTTAAAAAATATTGAAAGTCAAAATGTTTGTCATTCTTAACTTCTTCTCCCTTCTTTTTTTTATTTTCTGTCAAAACAAAATCAAAGCGTTCAATAGTTTCTCAGAAAGTTTGTTTGGATGACAGATTGCTCTTGGAGAATTCTGTTTTTTCTTTTAATTTAATAACAGAGTTACCAAACTGTGAAAGTATATAACCTCTCTTAATGTAACATTACTTTTGACAAATATTTTACCATAACGGATGAATAACCTCCAATAAAAAACAATATGATGTTTTTACAAGAAATATTGCAAAAAGTGTCAGTGATCAGAGTTAAAATGTGAAATATGCTTTTTTTAGAAATTCTGATGGAAGAATTCTCAGAAAAAAATGAGAATAACAAAATTCTTGTAATACCTAGGTTTTTTTCTGTTTTGTTTTGTTAGCAAGTAGGGAAAAAATTTTGAAATCATAATACTCATGAGCATAAGAAAGAGAGAAAAGAGTCAGATAATAATTATCGTTTATTTATTATTTATTTATTATTAATTTAATGAAACTTGTTTATTATAAAACATGAGAGAAAAATTTGTGTGTTTTCAATTTTTTTAAAAAATTTAACTGATTTTAAAGCCTTTTATTTCTTCAAAGATTTTCTCACTGTTAAATTTTAAGCAATTGCATTAAGAACATTAGTATTTGGCTTGAATCTGTTCACAATTGGTGTTAGATTTAATTAAAAAAACATTTCCTCAAAAATTGCATTATTTTATTAGGTACTGGAAACTTATGGGAAATTCTTTTTTAGAATTCCATTCTTCAGTTGAGAAAAAATTAATTAAAACTTTATAGTATTGATAAGCTTTACATTTTCTAAAATAATTAAATAAATTTTCAATAATTATACCTTTTGAAACCCTGAAAATCTTTCGTTCACATTTCTCATGAGATGAAAGAAGAAGCTTTGAAATTATTAGCCGCATACAAGAAAGGAATTTCAAAGGTTGACTTTTTCCATTTCCGAAGAAACCAGTTATTAAAGTCTACACATCTTGCAAATTTCGCTCTTATTGGATGTCTCTTGTACGGTGTTGCATTTGAAAGTCCATTGTTGTATTCAAATAAATTTTACGCATTGAAAAGTGCAATTGTTATAAAGTAATTTTAAAATCTAGAAACATTTATGTATTCAAAATTATGTGAACAAATTTACCCAGCCTCAATCTTTTGCATAAGAAAAGAACAGATTCTAAAGTTTTTTTGAATATCCGCCTTCTGAGAAAATCTAAAAATTTTGTAGACCAGTAACTCTTAAACGTTTTCACATGGTCTCTATTCTTTAATCCTCTTTGAAGATAAATACCAAGGTGAAAGAAATTATAATATTTATCATTCTATTTGACTAAACGAAATTTGTATTTTACAAACTGGATGCATGTTTCTCCGCTTACTAAGCTTATGTATGAATTCTATATGCTTTTGTCAAAGAATTTTTTGAGCTTCTTATCTTGTTTGGATTGGTGTTAAAAAATGCATTAGATATTTCACTTAACAGGAATTTTGCAATTTTTGTAAACTCAAAGTAAATCCAATTTTAAAAGTACTCCAACCGAATTTTATTAGTCACTTGTGTCAAATAAGATGTGCAAATATTTTCATGTAAATCATCAAAATATAGCTTTATCGATTTCTCACATCAGGTTCTTAAACGAGCCTTTAGTCAATATATTCTCTCAACACACACACACATTATTATTATTATTATTCATTTTGTTTCTAAAGAAACGTATTTGAATTTTTGAGTTATTAAAGTAATAATTATTTTAAAATGAACTAAATAACTTTATAGAACAGATAAAAGTCATGAAAAATTTAAAGAGGAAAAAGAATAAGCAATGTGATGTGAACACTTTTAAAAGGTGTCTCAGAATCTTTTAAAATTTATTAACATAAATAAAAAAAAAAGCTTGCTCGAATTCAAGTATGGAAAACTGCGTTATTAGTTTTTTGTATATTTTATATGAGCTTTACATACTGTTATTATTACTTTATATTATTATTATACTGTACATCATTTTTTGTTAGCATTTAATTCAAATTGGGTAAATTCAACATAGTAAGTGGTAAATTTTAAAATCTTTTTTCCTTTATAGTTAGAAGTGACTTCGAGTATTCTTAGCTGTTTACTTGTAAATTTGAGTGAACTATTTGCATATATCTCTCTCCATCAATTTACACTTTATAATTAAAAGGAGCAATGGTTACACTTTAATGTCTTTAATTTCTGTTACCTTACGATTTCGTGAAGTTTATTACTTCTTCTGTCCCTTGATAACAGTAATAGTAAAAGAAAGTAAATATAGATTATACACTCACTTCAAAAAGTTAAGCATGGAGAGGAAAATTCTAATTTCCGGAAGCCAATCAGAATTGAAGAGGATGCAATTCGCTGCAGAGGTAGATGGAAGTATGCAAATATGTTAGGTAACAGCCAATCGTGATTTCATGTCAAGAAAATATGCAAAGGAGCGTCTTATAAGAAACCAGCTTTATGAAGGGTTACAGAAGTTGATTGTAAGTGCTGATAGAAGGTGTTTAAAACTTTCGTACAGTTTGTTTTCAAGACATACGTGTTTCTATGACTTCCAGAAAACGAATGGAGGATTCTGAGCGCTAGCGTGTTGTGGGGCGCATTGAATCAGGACAGTCGATCACTAATGTTGCTCTTTTCTTCGGCGTTCATCATTCTGTAATTCCACGTTTATGGAAACAATTCCAAACCACACCGACAGTTGTCAAAGGCCCGTAGGTGGTCACCCAAGGGTTACAAACCCCGCGGAAGATCGATATATTGCTATTGTAGCCAAGCGGAATCACAGAGCGACCTTCACACGTGTGACATCTATGGTTACAGTGTCCATTGGTAAGGCTATATCTGCAGCTACTGTACGCCGAAGATTACATATGAATGGGCTGTATGCCCGGGTACCTCGAGTTTGTGTTCCTCTATACGTCCAATCAAGAGGAGCACGATTAAAGTGGTACCGGGAACATGGCAATTGGACTGTGTCTGACTGGAGCAATGTCATGTTTACGGATGAGTCAAGATTTGCTCTGGAGCCAGATGACAAGCGTATAAGGATATGGCGTAAACAAGGAACACGCAATCAGCCCCAAAACATCACAGAACATCACGCATTCCGAGGCGGAAGCATTATGTTGTGGGCAGGAATTTCATTAGGATACCGCACCGACCTGCACATCTTTAAAAGGGGTTCTGTGACGGCTGTCCGGTATCGAGATGAAGTCCTAGAACCCATTGTGAGATTGTACGCTACAGTAGTTGGCCCTATTTTTGTTTTAATGGATGATAACGCACGTCCCCATAGAGCTGACATCGTCGATTACTACCTGGAGAGTGAAGGGATTACGCGTTTGGCGGGGCCAGCATATTCACCCGACCTTAAACCCATTGAACATCTTTGAGATGCTCTCGACCATGCTGTATCTTCACGTTTCCCACCTCCAGCCACTCTTATTGAACTGGAAACTGCTCTACAAGAAGAATGGCGATTGCTTAATTCTGCGGTGGTTGACCACCTAATTGAAAGCATGGTCAGAAGGTTTACATACAGATGAGGAGGGATCACATACCCTATTAATGTCCTTTTTTTCATTTTATGCTGTTTATTTTCACTTTGTACATAATTCTGTTTAAGTCTCCAGTATGACATTATCTGATAACTTACAAAATTTTTTTGTTTTATTTCTTTTATTTATTGTTTTTTGTTTTATGAAAATATATATGCTACTTTACCCCAAATTTTTTCAATCAAAGCAGTTTTTTTGTTGATTTTTTTTCATTTTACCTTGTTTAATTTTTGGAAGTGAGTGTTTTATAAAATTAAAAAAATGTTTTACCCTTTAGGAAGTTTAAATTATTGTGCCGGGGGAAACTTTTTCTTTTTTTAAAACTTGGAATAATGTAGATTTGGAGCTTTAGGCGGGATTTTAATGTTTTTTTTGCCTTTCAAGAGGAATATTTAGTTTTGTCTTTTTCCCCGGGAAATTTTAAACATTTACTCCCACTGTTTTGTTTTTCAAAGAATCAACAGAGTGGCAAATGATTCACTTTGACAATTTTTTTTTATAGAAACACGTTTCAAATTCGTGAGCCATTCTGTTCAAAATTTTTTTTTCCACCAACGGTGCACCTTTCGCAGTTTTTCTTTTGGGTTTTAAGCTGAAAATGGAACAGTTCATGCTTAAAAAAACTCGCTTTTCTCTTTATTTTTTAAAAAGGATGATATTTACTGAAATAAAAAAATTTAATTTTTAAGGGAGATGAAATTGGGAAAATGATATATAATTCGTTTTAAACCTATTTTGGTGTGTCAAAACAACTGAATGTAAGGGAAAAATTTATTTTGTTGAAAGGGTTTCGACTTTTCCCCAACATAACCAGCTGCATCCGCCAATAATTCCTGATTAAATATTCCCTTGTTATTATGGAACAGAAGAAGTGCTTTTTTTTCTCAAGTTTACGTTTTGTTATTCTTAACATATTAAAAGACATGGATTAAAACAACCATCCCTTTGCCTTATATACATATAATTTGGCCTTCCCCACAATTTTACTTTCTACCAAGATTCAAGCAAAACTATGTTTAACACTACAATCTTAGTTCCTTAAGTTGAGTTTGTTGTTACACTATGTGCCCATCTTATTTGAACCATTACTGCCTTGTTACATATTTATATATCTGTTTTGTGTTTCATCCCTATTAGATTAATAATAATGTTGTGTATGACCATTGGTTACACACACACACACATATATGTGTGTGTGTACATTCGGGTATGAGAACTGAACTTTTTGTTTCATTTTTGGTTACTATACTCTTGAAAAAAGTTGCCTTTCACATAAATACAGTGATAAAAAAAAACCATATTAAATCATAAAATATCTTCCACCTGAGCATTACACCAAACATTTTTAAAAGTAGAGAAATTTCTCAATTTTTTATTATTATTTAACTTACCTATGTCGCAACGCTCTATTGTTCTAAATATTAAGTTAGAATATGAGAGAGAACAAAACTCTAAGACTTGCAAAGTCAAAGTATTTTTTGTTCGTACAAAACCCTAAAACACATTTTTTTTTAAATTATCAATATTTCGTAATTTTCTTTGACTTTTTTTCATCTTTAATAAACATTAAGTAATTAGTTAAAATACTTTACATTTCGAATATTTTAACACTATACACACAGACCTAAGCATACCTTATAAAATGATCCAAAACTTTTTCAATTAATGTAATTTAGATTTTTAAATTCAGATTTTTGAAAAGATTTGGGTATTGATCTTGACTGAAAAAGAGTCGTCCTGACGATTAAGTTTTTATCACAGAGTTCCACGGCTTTGGTGTGATAGGACACTTTAGAAATTTATATCTAAATCATTTCTCGCACCATAATATTGAAGAACATAAGGCGGGATCATGACAGAGTTGCCCTAACAGATGCACCATAACAATCATTACCATTACTGTTAGTATGATTTTCGTTTGCACCGGAATTTTTTTTTTTTCTCTTTTTTTTTTTAGTTGATGTCATACAGAAGGTTTAAATTGTTCATCATTATTAATATCATCAGATATATATATATATATCATAGCCCCTATACATTTTTATTTTTTCGATGTCAGTGTATTCCAGTTTGTAGGATTCCAAATTTTCATTCGAAGTGCTTTAAATGGTCTGGGGTTCTTTGCTCTTTATTTTTCTTTTAGGCATACTGATAATTTATAAATTCATTTGTGCAAGTTCAGCACACCCAAGCTTTCTCAAGTTATGAATTCTTTCCAGAAACTCAAAACGTAATTCAATTCAAGAAATTTAGCTGATTTTATCACAGACAATCATTTGAAATTAAATCACAAACACAAATTTGGATTTTTTCGACCACATTCAGTCCACTAAAATAGGATATTTACATCAAAAAGCAGAGCAGATTCATTTTGTAAGATCTCAATATTTTTTATTGATCAAGATTTGTTTTTATCATGATGGTAGAACTTTCTTAATTTATAATAACTGTTATGTTGTTGAAGCGCAGTGACTTCTCTTACCGTTATTGGAAACAGTATATATCTTTGCGTGAAGAAAGCTTATTTAGCAAAAAGTTACTTCTATTACCGAAAATTGGACGTTATAAGTCCTTTCTGGTGATGATTCTATTACACTTGACTACACTTTTCCATACTTTTCTGACGTAAATATTCACCATTCAAAGAGTATATGTAAGTAAAAGCAAAAGTGTTTATAATGAGAAGTTGATCACACCACATTACCATCTGTGGGCTGTACACATAAAGTGAAAATAATTTGATGAACTGACGAGAGATGTCTCCGTTTCCATAGCAACTTGAATATGACACATATCAATGGTTAATTATATAAAAAAAAATAGCAGGGCCTCAAACTTGTGAGCTGCTAGTGATCGTCAAACTTTCTGTTTTCCTCGGGACTTCGAAAACATTTTTTTGAATAAAAAAATTAACTGAAAACTATATTTTCTGTTACTAAAGTATGATTATTAAAGTTTGATGAAAAAGGAAATTTTGGAAAAATATAGCCTATTAGAATATATTTTAAAAAATATGCTTTTGAACTTCTTTACGTGATATACAAGATTTTTGAATTTATAGGCATCTGTCGTAATGAGCCTCCAGCTTTTTATATCTAAAACTAAACACATCATTCGTTCTCTTAAAATAATTAATTAATGATTAATCCGAGTAATAAGATACAGTAGTTACAGATAATATGTATTTAAAAAATTTCATTTAATATATAAAATAATATTTTCCAAAATATATAGAAATAGTGGAATTAATCCATAAACGCGTGATATAATACATAATTAGAAATTAAATTTAGCCTTATTTTGATTTAAAAAAGAAAGATTACAATCATGCTCGTGTTCAATGAATTAATACAAATGCATGTGACTACATATGTGAATTATTGCTTTGGAATCCTTTAACGTACTCATATGTATAACCACTCGAATGTTCATCTTAAATAATGGCAATATGCGTGAATATTTTACTCATTCAGAAAAATGATGTACTACTCTCTCTCAATTTCTTTCTAAATAATATTAAAACATTGCAGAGTGAGGAATACACAACTCGATAATTTGCAATTTATTAAAACCAATTAGTTATTCAGGTGGAGAGAATCAGAGAGACTTTTGTTGAGAGAGAGAGAGAGGAGTATATATATATATATATATATATATATATATATATATATATATATATATCTGCTAGTTGTTATATATATATATATATATATATATATATATATATAATTATCTACTAGAGATAGATAGAAATCTCAATTGAATACCAAAGATAAAATGGGAAACATAAAAATAGATATTGAATTCAGAAAAAATATAGATAAGTAAGCATTTATAAACATTAATACTGACTTTAGAAAATTCAGAACAGCTTATATATAAAAAAAAAAGATTGTGAAGGTAAAAGTGGGTTTGACCACTGTGAATAAGCCAATCCTTCCTTTTCTGTCATAATACTAATACCATCCTATTGAAAATAATAATATAGAAGATTCAAACTACTTCAAGTAAAGGTAACTACTAAACGTATTAAAATGCATAGCTTGCGTTAAGAATCCCAGTACAATAAAAGTTATTGCCTTGATTTTAATTCCAAATATAAATTTAAAGTTATAGTATTATTAGCTGAATTAAAGTCACTTAAAATATATATTATTAGCTTCCCAGCAATAATTTTATAATACATGAATTAAGATAAATACTACATTTACTAGTCTATAAAATATTACTAAGATTAAAATAAATCTACAGGAATAAATAATTTTAACTTTAATTTGAATATGTAGGTAACTATAAGTATATCTAATTAGGAGAGAAAAATGACTATTCTTGATAAAATCTTTTATAACAAACAATTAATCTTCTAAGGAAATCAATCCTTACACTTCAGTATTTCTTTATACAAATAACTATTAATAAAACTAATTGGTTATTTTTGTATTAAAGAGTATTTAGTGTACTTTTGTACGTACTTTTTCTGAATTTTTTTGAAAAGAAATTTGTTTACCATGTAATTAATGATAATGTTTGGAGGTTGTTACGTATACTTTTCCCAATGTGAGGTACATTTATAATATTTAATTTAAATTCGACTCCTTTGTCTCATTATACATATATATAAATAAATATAGATATAGATATAAATAATTGAAATCGTTGTGCTCTCTATCATTCAATCAATATCGATTTGTATCAAATAATAAATCTATTATGAAAATATTTGTTCCTTTAATTCATAAAATCATTTAAAAATGCTTATAAGTCTCCTCTAAGTTAAAAAGAACTTATATGGAACACAGAATACGATCAAATAATAGGATGACGTCAGTGAAATTTGAGAAAAAAAAAGAGTATGACAAAGTAATTTTAAATCTCCAACTGACAGATAAAAGAATCGTAGATTTTAAGCTATTTTTACCAGGTTTTGTTGAATAGTTTTCTCTTTTTTTGTGGGAAATCGATTTTATTTTTCTAAAAAATTACAACACTCTTTTACTACACTTTGAATTATCAGTGACAGTTCTGGACAAGTTAAAGCAACAGATGATACGAAATTCGAATTGTATTGAATGAAAAAGTTGAATTGTGTTCTCGAAAGAAATTTTTAAAAAAAATTGGTTAACATCTGTTTTTGACATGAAGGATGTTTTACCATATTTTCATTGACTAATGTGAATTTCAGAATTTATCTCTTTAGCTCTCTGGTGTTTATTATTTCAAGTTAGTCTCTTTATCACTTTCTTTTGAAAATCTCCACATGGTACTTAACAGCTTGCATATATATATATACTTTTTCTAGTATACATTGTTTGAGAGATAACAAAATATTTGAATATTAAAGATTAAAATAGAAAATTGAAATTTTGGAAACAATAAAGAGTAGTATTTACAGACTGATTAATGCTTATTTTTAATTCGATTATATATATACCGTATATTTCCGTGTAAGTAAGCCAAAAAGTTGGAACTTTTTGAAATTTAAAGTATGTGGATTGGCTTATATACAAATATGCTAATATTTCCTAAAAAAAAGTGCAACTTATTGCAAAAATTTTTCAGATTTAACATAGCCATGTGCAAAGTAATTTTAACTCATTAGCTTGGATGGCCCTAAATAGAACATTTATTTTAATATAGAGGAAAAGGCTGATAAATCCTTCAGAGTAAGTGCGTCATCATTCCGGAGAGTCTTGAAATTGTTCACATGAAATTTACATTACTTATTGACCATCAGCATGTAGCAAAGTTTTTCCTCCGGTCAGTAAAACTTTATCGACGATTCCGGTAATATGGGATTTCTCTTCCAGCCTCATTTTCCAAATGCCAGTAAATAGCGCGGAAAGTATGATTAGTCAGATATTGCAATACTTCCCGGTAAAATGAATGAAAAAAAATTTAAAGAAGTTTCAGATAGGATTTCAGAAACAAACCATCTATTGGTATTTCATTTTATTGCAATTCTAAATCGGAAAAGATTTATCCGTTTTAACCGCTTTGACAACATTTTCATATCTTCATATAAATATTGCTGAAAACTGCAGGAACTTGCCAATACGGCTTATATACGGGTTTCTGAATCTTGGGTAAAACTTTTGAAGAAAAATGTACTAGCTTGTATATGTATATATATATATGAGGATTTTAAAATGATAAGGAACATAAATATATCCCTGTAATCAATGGTTACATCCTCTCCAATAGATGATTGATGTTACAGTGGTGCTACGGAGAAGATTAGGCCCCTCTGCACAAGTCAGGTTTGAAATTCCAAGCTTGCTCCCAGTAAAAGATAAGTGAATAGGGCGTCAGTCAAGCCTTGGCCCCTAAAGTCCTCCTCCCCCACGATGCAGAGTAGCTTCTGGAGGGTGCGTTACGCCACTGGACACAGGGCTAACATATATATGTACGCCTCCTCTCGTAGTTAGCTAATGTTTCTTGTAAGGATTTGGGAGTGATGGTACGAATTAAGACAAGTGACGCAGCTCGTAGCGGTTGACGACTCAAAGCCAAGTTTTCCGCGTGATCTTTCTATAATAATGTAACCGAAGAATCTCTTTAAATGTTATCTGGTACTCTATTGCATTTATGGAATATTTAAATGTCTTTGGAAGTAATTAGATAGGAATTTTATATTAATCAAACCAGAGTCTAATATTAAGCCTGAACCGTGATTTGCAAAAGCGCATAAATGGATAATTTTCGGCGATATTTAGTGTCACTTAGATTGAGTAATACATGTATGCAATAGTTTTAAGGACATTTTGAAAAAATTTATTTAAATACAATATTTTAAAAGTAATTGAATAACTTTTTTCAAAATGCTCACCTTTTGTGAAAAAATGCTTCTATTATAATAATATTTTGCCTGTATATAGCTCGCTAGACCTCTACAGAGAGTAACAAACTAGAATTTTGAAATATAGAACTTAGAAGTGGGTTTATCCATAATTTTACGACAACAGAGGGGAGCAATTTTAAGAAAAAAAAAACGCCGATAGTTATTTTGAAGTTGATTAACTTTGAAAATAATGTGAATTTTTCAAAACTCATATTTGAGCCTCTGTAGCAGGTCTCCATTATATACAGGCAAAATATTATTATATAGTACATTTTTCACGAAAGGAGAACATCTTGAAAAAAATGTTAAGTTATTCTAAGTTAATTTTAGCCGAAATATTGTATTTAAATAATTTTTTGTCAAAATGTCCTTTTTAAAACAATTTTATACATGTAGTCTAATCTATGACACTCAAATATCATGAAAAATTATCCATTTTGCACTTTTTAAAATCACGGTTCAAATTCAGTCGGATACCTAATACAACCAGTGGACACAATTCAAAACCCCTGACTCATATATATAACAAACATCTGTATAAATAATATACATCCCTACATATATACCTTTTGATTTTGTTTTTTCATATTTTAAACCATGTAAATGGAGGCGTTCCTAGAGGAGCTTAACACAAGATGCAAGTTATAATTATTTGATCAATAATGATGTCTACACTTCTCAATAGTCCCTAATTAAAGCTAGACAGTTTAAAATAGAATTTCGTATAAAATGGTTAAAAACCCTCTAATCAAGAAGAAAGCACCTTTTATGTATAAATAGAACATAAGTAAATAGTCTGAAACTAATGCCTGCTTTAAAAACCCCAGTACCACGGCTTTTCAACCCGGATGTCATTTGAAGCCGGTGCAAATAAACCTCTGTTAATGAATAAATATAAAATCCATTCTAGCATTTATTCATAAATGATTTCCTTTCAAATAAACCTTCTTTATCTAGTAAAGCCATTTATAGCTCCAAACTCGCGAGTGGTTTCGTTTTAGTTTATCAAAATAAGGATTTACTTACGGAACTTTTTTTCGCATATAGAGTTGGGTACAAATTTCCCTAATTCAGTTTTTCTAATGTCACATGCATTATATATATAACATCTTTGTACTAGATGAGAATATTGAATAAAATCATATTTCATTGGATTTGTAATATATATGGTGTACATTTAACTCCAGCAGCAGTATTCACGTTCACATAAAGTAAATTTGAAAGAGTAGATCTTTCAATAAGAAAATCTTCTAAATCATGGTTTTAAAAATTAAAATAAACCTAGTAAGAAAAATGGTATAGTTTTTTTTTTTGAAATAAAACATAAAAAAACATCTACATGAGTTTTTTGTGTAAGTAAATAAGTTAAATAAATAATTGTATATTATTAAAGTGAATCAGTGATCTTTTAAAATGAACTGTATTTCATTTCTTTTTAAAGTGATTTTATATAATTCACAAAGGTATCAGTTTTCCTTATAAAGATATCAACCAATCCCTTTTTATCTTCTTTTTATGTGATAATCTAAAATATTTAAAGACACTGATTCTATTCGATTTTTCTAAAAGATAGATTTGCTGAAGAGCCTTTTAACATTTTAAAATAAAAAGGCAAATATCTAATAAAAATGCAAAAATGTTGGATAAATATATACATATCTACATCTCAAATGATATACATATTTTTTTAAATTCTATTGTAATACAAAAAATGTTCTAGTATAGGGTTTAAAGAAAAAAATGCTTTAAGTTAGTCTAAAAATATTTAACTGTATCAGCTTTTAAAACTATAGTAATTCATCTAATTTCTAAATTTCAAAATTTGAACTGACTTTAAATTACCAATTTATAATAAAGTAAGATATACTTATGCATCATAGTAACTTTTTTAGTACACTTATCATCTGAGATGATCCTTTGTAAAATGAATCCACCAGGAAACAATTAATACATATATACATTTCTTTATAGCCAAATATATCAAAATTCAAACTTCACAAAAGCTAAAATCTGAAAACTGTAATTTTCAAATAACACATTTCAATATTTGTTTCTTTCCAATTAAAATTATAACAGAAAATTCCCGTATACAACATTTATAAGCCGAATGACAAGTACCATACTATTTATATTTTTTCCACCCACCCCATGCACACAATAATATTCTAGAGTAATTTTTCAATTAAATGAAAGAACCTTGATGATATTTGTACCCAGGGGTTGGCAACCTTTCAGTTGTGTCGCTAAACTGATTCAATCAATATATAATTTATACCACACAGTTGGGCAAATTTGAAATAACCCGGATTCCGCTAGTAATGCAGAGTTGTTAAAGAACAGAGGTCAATAATATAGATTTTCACAGTTTTATTATGTATTACCTTTTCATCATTTAAAATTATAGAAATAAAAGTAAAAAAAATAAAATAAATAAATAAATAAAAACATAAAACATAAAAACTTTTCCTTCAACATGAAATAAAAAAATCAATATTGTATATTATTATGTGTATCTTTTTAAAACATATTTACTAAAATAAGAAAGCAACGGGCTAAAATATAAATATTCCTTTCGAGATTTTTAAATAAAAGCCATACAATGTTTAATGCAAACTGTTTTCAGAGCAGCCATCGGCAGCCTAATACCAGGGGAGATGTATGCCTTTCTTCAATGTGACACGATTGTGAAATTGACTAGTTGTTAAACGAAGCCAGTCTCAAAATGCTTTTCAGGTGCGAGAACAGATTTTCGTATCACATAGAGGTTGCAAAGAAAGTGAGTGCACGTGCAATTTTCTATCTTCAAATAATTAAATTTGCTTCAAATGATGTTTGCACACTTACAAAATAGATGTACATTTATCTTTAGAGTGATCTTTCAGACTTTTTGTGGTTTTTCCGTAAATGTCCATAATTCGGTGAAGATGTTTGTCAAATATCAACATCCGTTCACTCAAAATTGACAAATTTGTAGAGTAGTATAAAGTGTCACAGTGAGAATTGTGTCGTGCCATGGGTTGTCAACTCAGATCTACACTACTACACTATCCGCAAAATAAATAAAACAATTAAATCGACTGAGATTTCCAGCAACAGCAGGAAGGAGAATACCTTAAATATCATTACAGTATAAAAAGAAGCTCCCACAAATCTCTTAAAATTTAAAAGTTATCTTCAAATACAATTGATTTTACAGAAACATGAAAGTAGAAATTTCGGTAACAAAACTAAATAAAATCTGTTCACAGTTAAAGCCAGTCAATAATAATAATTAAAAATATTAATGCCGGAAGAAAATATCTTGATTTTTAGTAAGAAGAAAATTATAAGAATCTTTTGCTGAAAATATTTACCAAGAATCATCTCTCAATTTATTTCAGTAATCAAAGTGAAACCAAAATATAAAGATTTTTAAAGATGAAATTAAAATAACATCTTAAAAAGAGCACTCAGTTTCCGACCCTAATAGTACAGTTAGGTAATAAAATGAGAATGTCTGCAGCATTTGTCTAAATTAAATCTTAGGAAAAAAAGTTGTACGAAGTTGGATCATATTGGTAAGGTTTAAGACGAAGTCGAATATTTTAAATCTTTAAAAATCTGGGAAATCTTCAGTTTAACATCCCATCTTGATATAACCGATTTAACGCAATTTACATTATTTCTTCGTAAACTAACTAAAAAAGAAATTGGAATTCACCAGAGCAGTCAAATGTAGATACAAAAAGTCTTTTGGACTTAAACGTGGAAGACTTTATTATGATTTCTTTGGCTGTCGCTGAATTAGGCCAGCTAAATTAGGGGTATAGTATGAAGGATCCAACCTTCCTGCACAGCAGAAATTTCTTTAATAGGGAATATATATAAAGCCAAGGATACTTAAAATTAGATAAAATAAATTCTATTTAGCAATTCACTTTTATATTTTTCCTCTTCAAGTATCAAATTAATCAATCTATTGTTTCTTCCGGAACATATATGGCCTAGCCAACAAACATACTGGTTTCAGATCGTTATATTTAATAGCCCTATATATGTTTGCTGAATCAGTATATACCATAACGCCTTTCGAATGGTTTTTAAGTGTTAACCACTTAAGATTTTCGGTATGCGTTTTTTCCTTCTGCTCTTTGAAATGGAGATGTCTAACTTTGATTAAATAAAGTTCATTTTTTTAAAACTAAGTCTGCTTGACCAAATCAGATTGAAAATAAAGCTGTGAGGTCTTCTATCTGCGAATGAAATTAATCTTAAAGTAAAACTAATAATTCAATAGTAAAATAATTTTAAATAAAGTCATGAACGCCAAATCACCGTATAAAATGATACGGAGAATTTGATAACCCGATACGGCACTATACTTTTGTTGAAGACATCAGTTGCCGAACGAAGGAATGCTCTGCGTGGCACGGAAAGAACAAACGCGATGTTAACCCCGAGAAGAAACCGTTTCTACAACCGAAAGATATTTGTTTTACTTTAGAGGTTGATATCTAGAGTTTGTGAAACAACGTCAATGACGAAGAAAAAATAAGAGAAGCGAACCTTCAGTCCCCTGCAAAAGAAATAGTCTTCTTCGCCAGAGAAAAAAGTAATCTTCTTCAAGCCGGAAAGCCCGCATGGTAATACGGAATAATAGTGAAGTACCAACGAAAATAAATAAAATACAAAATTATACTTGAAAGCAAATGACACCGACAACAACATCTGTGGGATTACCGTTCACCATATTTCTGCCGCTACGAAGTGGAGGCCAGGTAAACATATTTAAATCTTAATAACATGAGTGACTGGAGTTCTTTCTGGTTCCTAAGAAGAATATATGATATTAATTTATAGAGCAGCAAATCAAGTATTCTTTTATATTTTAACCAAGTTAAAAACAAAGTGTAGGTTCGCTACTACGCAAAATTTTGAGAAATTTTAATATACTTCTCATAATTTATCTTAAGATGTCAGAATGAATTAACATTTATAATAGAATTGAGTTTTAAAAGCTGAAAGATATAAATGGGTTTAGGAAATTGACTAAGTTACTAATACTAGTGATATTGATTTTTATAAGAAACAAAAGTAAAGTCACGTTGCATTCTTTTTTCTTCACTGAATTTTATTGTTTCTACATAGTTTACTTTATTCAGCGGTAACCTTATTGCATGTCATTTAATCTTTTTTTCATTTTATCAGTATGTTCTGGATATACCGGCCATATCAAGATTAACTATTTCTAAATTTTCTTCTTATCTAAATTTAAATTAATTTAATAATTTAAAGTTTATTTTTGGATATTGTACAGTGGATAAGGAGAACATTATAGAATTTGTATATGTCGTGAAACATTGAGGGACACAAACGTGTTCAGTTTGATATGTACACCTCTTATTGTTTTCTTATTAGCATCCCTAAACACCGTAGATTGACTACTAGATTTCAGAGAGATGTGTTCAAAATAAGTATATATAGTTTATATTAGGAATGTATATATAAGAGAGAAAAGTGAAGAATGTGGTCTATTAAACGAATACTTAGAAGGTTACAGAGATTCAAAATATTGTATAAAGATATATTGTTAAGTTACAGTGAAAATTAAATACTAAAGGTGATGATAGAAGAGAGTCCACATTTCCGACTCACAATTATTTAAAGAGTCATATACAATCTGGTACCCTTATATTCTTTTTATTCCTATATCTATAATTTTTATACTTTTATATTCTTATAGTTTATAACGCATATTAGCCAAAAATGTTGGGTTATTGTGTTGAATAGTGCATATGTTGTTGCAATAACTGTTTCTGTTAATAATTATTAGGTGTGTCTGCTTTTATCTTTTTAAAATGTATGTCATGTATGTTATTAGAAATACTACTATAAGTATTACTACTTATATCTGAGTATTTTCTATACAAAATTAGTATTTTAATATATTTGTATGCCATGTATTTGACTGAATATCTTAAAGGTTATTTGATAAGATATTATTTTCCAATATAAATTATTTTCTTTTTTTGAAAACATTATCTGCTGTGTCATGAATACGAATCTATTATTGTGAAGGAATAGGAGGAAACGCGAGCTCTTATTATGGATGTCAGAATAGGTTTGAACAAGCTAACTTCAAGTTATACGTACGGAAACTATTTTTATCGTTTCAATATTTGGAAGTGTCATTACTGTGTTGTATTGTTATAGTTCACGGTATTTTATACTTGGTTTTGCAGTATCTATATAACATTTCTACTGTGTACAGAGTTTCAAATAAGAGTGTAATAAAGTTTATATGTTAGAAAATTATTTAAGTTTGTAAAGAGAGAAAACCACGCCATTATCAATTTTTAAAAATTAGGATAAATATAAGGATAATTAAATTAGATTAAAATTAAATTCCCTATCTAGCAATTCACAATTATATTTTCTCCTCACCTCTTCAAGTATCAAATTAATCACCCATTTATTTCTTCCGAACATATGGCCTAGCCAATAAACATGTCTAATTTCAGATCGTTATATTTAATAGCCTTATATGTCAGCATTAACTATCAAGAGCACTCATGAACGCCGCGATCGGTGTTTTAAGTGTTAACCACTTAAGATTTTCGGTGGCGTGCTTTTTTTCTCTCTGCTCTTTGCGTCAGATGATGTCTAACTTTGATCAAATAAAGTTCCTTTTTTTAAAAACTAAAGTCTGTTTCTGACTTCAAATCATGTCATATATATATATATATATATATACGGTAGTGGATGACACTTGATATTAATAAAGTTTTTCAAATATTAATTTATTAATTAAATTAAAAAATGAACAAATAGTAACAAACAAAAATACTAGTACAACAGCATATATAGAAAGGAAATCGTTCGTTGTGTCCCTGTATCGCAATTGATAGCGCATTAGACTTTTAATCCAAAGATGTGCATTCGAATCCCACTTGGGATGGCTTCTAATATTTGAGAATGTGATTTATTTTTTACTGAACAATTTTATTAGAATAATTAAATTTAATTATTGAATAAGTAGTAATAAACAAAAAAAGTTAGTCCAACACCATATATAGAAAGGAAAATGGAAAGTTGCAAGGAAAATTGCTTTTTTTTGTCACTTAATATTGTGATTCTGTCATATGTATATACATATTTATATTAATTGTAACTAATTTATAAAAAGTAACTAAAATAAAATTTTTCTTTGTTCACTTAAGTAAGAGTTGACTTAAAAAAAAACTTTTTTATATTGCTTGTTATAATTCTTCTAAACTTACTTCATCCATTATAGTTAGATGTATCCATTAAGAGATGCAGTGTTCTCATATTTTATCAACAAATACTAGAAGGATAGGTCAACAGCGTATCAATCTGCTGTTAGGTTGTTTAAAACTATAAAGCTTCTGAAACTTAAGCCAAATGGACAGCAACACTGTTTACCGTTGCATCACCTAATCTTCGACCTTTCAGATTTAAGGCTAACTTTAGAAAAGTGATTATTTCAAAATGTGTGTGTGTCTCCATTACTTCGACTTAAATCTAATCTTATAAATGGAAGCTCTTTCTACTGATCGTCGAATATCAAGGCAGTACGCACACAGTACTAGCAATATTTTTAGACTCTTTCTATTCAATGTGTTTTTCGAGTTGCATCCCCATAAATACATGACCTAAATTTCCCATTTTTTCACTTTTTTTACCAGTTTAAGTGTATTCGTCTCCGCAATATTTAGAATAATAATCTATGAAAAGATATATGGTTAAACAAATAAAAATATAAATAAAGAAATGAAAAATATACGGTGCCAATTATTCCGTGTATTTAAAAATCCATTTTCCGTTCTATATTCAGCTTTACAATGCAGAATTTGATTTAAAAGAAGGAATGACTACACTCAGATGTACTAATCAGTATAAGTCTAATGAAGTATAAATAGCCATGGTAGCTGACGATAACGAACTCGTGGAGGACGAGTCATGAGTTCGAGACGTTGCGCCACTGAAGAGCCATCATGTAGAAGGAATGATGCACGCTAAATCTGTCATGGCTCAACGTTCTGACGTTGGAGTGATGTGGAAGTTTGGAGAGTGAGGTGTGCCTGATCAGGTGTTCTTGTTACTTGATCGAGGTTCAAAATTACGAAGATCATCGTCAATAGTCCCCACGTTTCTTTAGGCGAGTGCCTTCTTAATAAGCAAATAATTATCTAATGAAATACACCAGTGGCGTAACGGAGAATATTAGGGCACCCTGCAAACTCAGGTTTTGGGCCCCAAGTCTAAATACGTATTTTGCGCTCGTCAATCTTTGGCCCCCCTCCCCGCAATGCGGAGGTTGCGGGGATATACGTACGCCACTGAAACACACAAATAAACTCGATTAGAATTTTGTAATAAGGAAACCTTGGTAGAGCGGCTGATTATATTGAAAAAATTCAAAATTATAAAGCCTTCAAATGTTTAATAACTTAGTACCTGTATGATTCAAAACAAATTTAAGATTTTGTTTAAATATTTTGAATTTTAAATTTAGTGAACTTTAAAACTTTAAAAATATATCTCTCAGAAAACATTTCAGAATTCATTTGAACTTTATATAAATCCCTTAAAGTATTGTACAATCTGCCAAACACAGTGTCGTAACGCAGAATATAAGCCCCCCCCCCTGCACTGTCAGGTTTTGGGTTTAATATTTTATAAATTGGTTAACTATGTATTTGGCGTCAGTCAGGCTTTGACCCCGCAAGCGATGCGAGGTTTGCGGGGATGTACGTTACGCCACAGACCAAACATTCAATAAGATTAAAAACATCGACTATAATTTTTCTACCAGATAAACTCCAAGACGCGTGGCTTCGAATAATGTAACTAGCACGCGCCGCCCACGAATTTAGAAAGTTGTAACTTACCCCACCTACTTTATCTTTCGACACCACTAACGAGTATTAATTAATTAGCATACTCATGATTAATCCCGATTCTTTTTATAACAAGAAAAATAAACCAATTGCATGAAATGGACATAAAAACTGAAAAGTGTATTTCTGGTGATAATTCAATTTTTTTTTAAAAAAATGAAATTACCGTGGCACAATATTAGGATTAAAACTCATTGAATAACAAACGAAAAGTAATGTTTCTTTTCTTTTCCTTTTATCTTTATGACAGATAGTTGCCAGCAATTAAAGCTAGCCTAAGAAGTAATATGTAATACATTGACAGCTGTCAGTTAAACTGACAATGAGTAGAAACCAGAATAAATTTACATTACTCTAAACTTCAGCCGCTGTCCATTTGAGCTATTGGTAATCTTTTAATTACCTAACCAGTTATTCGCTTAAGTTTTCGTAATCTGTTGAGTGATTGAAACTTTAAAGCTGTCCTAAATATACACGCATCTAAAGTTACTAACAACCTTATTACTTGGTCGTTTCTTGTCTTCAGTTCATAAGGGGAATATGCAAGGGATAAATTAATACTAATTTATGTATTCCCTAGTTGACTGACAAAAAATATTTTTTCTTAAATAATAAATACATGATGAACAATAACTTGAAAAAGAAGAAATATTTGTTTTGAATATTTGAAAGGATTTGTATAAGATATTTCCTGAATTTAAAATAATACTTTTTATAAAACCATTAAAATATATAAATTCGATCTATGTATAAACTTGATTTCCATAGGGATCGATTAACTAAAGAGCTCTACGAAATCTCTAAATGTGTTCATAGAAATTTACATAATAAACCAGTTAGTATAGAAAGTCTTTTAATTATTTTTGGCTTTCAATCTCCAAATTATAAGATGGTCTTTAATCAAATTAGTAGCAATTTCGTTAAAATACTGTTTAGAAATCAAATAATTGATTCCTTTCACAAAGCAGCAATAATAAAAGATTGATTGGTAAAAACTTACTTGTGTAATGAAAACCTAATTGGAACTAATGCTAAAGATCAAAAGCAAAAACTTATTAAAGTAGGTAAAAGCAATTTTAAAATTATATCATTTAAAAAACTAATGCTATTCTTGCCACGTTTGTCAGTAGCTTTTTAATTTGTTTGTTTTTGAACTTTATCTTTTACTAATTTTTTGAGAGATTTATTTTTTTCAAATTATACTTAATAAAGGAATCACACACACAAGTCAAATGACTCATAAATTCATCCATTAATTCATAAACTTTCTAAGATTCATTTCTCAAGAGAATTAATGCATAAATGATTGTAGAGTTGATGAAAAGAAAAAAAGAATGTTTAATTCTCAATATTTATCTAGAACTACTGAAATTGTTTAGAATTAAGTGTGCTTAACCAACATTGTGTGTGTATATTTCATCCTTATTGGTTGACAAGCCTTGTAATTTTTATTGCTTTCTTCTTATTACACAAAAAATAACGAATTCTTAAATGAAATTTTTGCTGCAAAACATAATATTCTAAATTATTTAGAAGTCAAGAACAGAAATTTTCTTATTGCCCTAAATGTAATTCATTTTAGATATTAATTTGGTCATTTTAAATCAATGCTCTCAAACCCGCTGAAGAAAGTAAACAGTTTTGTGTAAAATACACTATTAAACTGAAGAAACAGAAATAATTAATAAATCAACGTATTATTATATAAAAAGGTCTAAAATATGTTTCTTCCTATTAAATTTCAAATACAGATATAGTCATAGAGTATAATTAGAATCCCCTATTTAATTTACAGACAATTAATCTTGCTTATTAATTTGTTTCAAACATTTTAAACATTCAGGTATATGTTCCGTTGTGGATTCAGAAAATTTTGAATTTTATATTACACATAAGTTACATTGTTTTCGTTAAGTAAAGAAATTGTGGATTGTGTAATACTTTAGTTAGTAGTTTAAATAAATAAAAAAGCTTAGAAGCTACTAAATGCAGTAATTGTAGAGTAGCTAAACATATGAGGATATCCTATTGAAGAACTGTGAAGCCTATTGAAGATGTGGTTCTTGTGGTGTTCAATACGTTCTGAATTTCACATGATCATGCCTTACTTTTTCTATTATACTCTTCTTTTTATAAAAAATACGAAAAGGGTAAAAAACTTGGCGAATTGCAAGATTTTTTAAGTTTAAGATCTGGAAACCTTAAAAATAAAGCAATAAAACTAAATTTTAACATAAAATATATATTTTCTTATTTGGTAAAGAATTTTGTATAAATGTTTTTAATCTTTTTAATTAAATAAATAAAGATTTCTCATTTCTGCATAAATTTTATTTCTTAAGCAAATAGAATTAATTTTAAAATAACTAAGAAATTTTGAAAACAGTAATTTTCAAGCTACTGAGAGAGGTATTTTATGTCTATTTTCTATAAATTCTAAAAGATAGATCACTTCAAGATTCGAAGACTGAATTAGACATTTTCTAATATTTCTCATACAAAATGGAAGAACGAAAAACTGCATCATAAACATTCACGAAGGAATCAAGCTTATTTATATCCCTCATTCTGCTCGTTCAGTTTGCAAGTATTAAATTTAAAAAGTATGACAATCTTTATGTTTGCGGAGCACGTGTCCTTTGTCACTTTAAATCTATCACCTGAAACGTGATATGAATTACATGCTAATTTCTTACTGATGTGTTATTTATAATATGAGCCTTTTCAAATGTACTTTTCAAAATAAGAAACACGAAAGGAGCAATGAGAGGTCTGCATAAAATAAATCTTTTTTTGTTTTTTTTGTTCCTGAAAAACATCATTTTTCCTGCATAGAGGAAAAACAGCTCGTATTCAATTTCGCCTGACAATAGAGCGAGACTATATTTTTAACAGATTTTCAACTACCGTGTTCGACCTGTTCATGGTGATGAGTAATATCCCTTGCGTGTTAGTTCTGTCGACGTATCCTTGACACCACGGATTGATGGACGTTGATCTCAATGTCTTGTTACACATAGTGATTATTTTGATGCTTCATTCAATCACAAACAGTGAAAATAGACACTAATAAGTATCTTGCACTATCAGTAATTGCCAAGTAAAAGGAAAAGATGCGACCAATATTATTAGGATGTAGCTGAACGTAATTGTTGAACATTTCTTAATTTGTTTGACGCGGAATCCTACATATGGAACTACATTTCATATAGTCTTCATCAATATCTTCAAATTGCTACCATGACTGTGTGGGTCGGTTTATTATGGGACCTTAAATTTCATTTGAATTGCCATTGGCAATTCTGTATTTAATTTGATTTTAAGAGTTATTGATGAGAGTTTTATGTTGTAAACTTCTGGAAAACAAACGTATAATAAACATTGATTCATTCCAGGTGTTTTTTTGTAGATAAAAACAGTTATCATAATGCATAACACCTTTTAATATTTTGTAGATATTTTCTGAAAAGTCTTCTAAAAAGTGCCTGAACTCAAACATTACATGTATTTCAGTTTCTTACTCGATAAGGATTTTATCACCTTGGATGGTTACTTCATTTAGAACTGACCAACACATCGAAATTCAATTTAAAATTAAAACAAGCTATTTGACACAATTATGGTTCAAAAAGTCTATTTTTATCTTACAACAGTGCTGGATTTCCATAATGCTGCTTTCTAATTTCTTCAGAAATATTTTGCATATTGCACTGTTCAGATTCTCCCTGGGGTTTCCTTCTAACTTCTAAGCAATCAGTTATGTTTTTCACTGCTTGATGGAAATGTATAAGTAGTATACGCTCTTCTCTAATGTTATTTCCTGAAAGTTAATTTTAGGAAACCAAATATATGTTTTCAAGATTGGATAAAGAGATTCCATGTATAATGTGAATAAAGAAAAATTTATCTCTTAAACCAGGGGCCCCAAATTGATGTTCTGTGGTACAATGATGTGCCATAATATGGTCACAGGAGCACAGCAAAAATTTTTAAAGTCATGTTATATAAGTAAAATTAAATCGGTATCACAAAAAAAAATGCAAAACATATTCGATACCGGATTGTGTACAAAAATTAAAGCTCTTTTAAATTGATTATACTATTAAGTCTTTGTAGTAAGAAAATAAATTAGTAAAAAAAATGTATTAAAAATATATAAACTTATAAAAACAAACTTTTAACGGCAAACAAAATCTTAATTGTAATTATATGATATTTTATAGTTCTTTTTACTACATTAAAAATTATAAATACTTATTAATTAGTTAATTTTAATTAACTTTTAATGTAATTGAAATGTATATTTTTTGTTTGTGTTACAAAATGAATCATCTTCAAAGTTCATCCTTTTTTAAACTATTTTTTTAATTAATTATGATATGAATGTATCTCTTCACTATAGGATATGAGTGAATTATGGAAATTAAGTTATAGTTTTAAGTGTTCACAAGAATTAAATACTATTATTTTATTATTTAAATTATTTCGTACTTAAAATTATATTTTAAAAAAATGTGTGTATTTTTTTTAAAAAAAGATTATCATAATTTTTAAATTATTCATTGATTTTGTGAAAATAATTTAAATTAATAAAATTTAGGACTAATGATCACATTTTACCAATCTTAGTTTTAAAAAGTTAAAATCAGTTCATTTTTTCGTGTATTATTTCCTACGCTTACGGAATGTTTTTTAACAACTTTTTAAATTGTTTTTTTAATAAATCGTTTCTCTTTGAGAACTTGAAAATTAAAGATTTCATCCATTTAAAATGTTTTTGTCTCTTAAATTAAAGATATGAAAGTCCGTTGGAAAAAAAAACTATAACCGTTATTGGACAGGCAGTATTTGTTTCCACGAATGTGTTGTTTTTAACCCTCCTGTTACTATACAGTTGTATTCAAATTGTTGGGTTTTCAATGATTCGTGATTCGCGTTTTCAGTAATACCTTTTAAAGTGGTGTCAAGATTTTGTTCTTTTAAGTAAGCTTAGGCTCAATTATTCATTTAAGAATTCTTTGTAAAATTTATTCATTTGAAATTGATAAACAAGACTGCATTTTAAATGCAAAAATGCAAAGCTTTAATTCACAATATTCAAAGCTGTTACAGAATACATCTGAATTGAAACCGAAATTATCAGGCATAAAAATATCAATAGACAATAAAGATACATTCATTTATTTATGACTTATATATATATGCAGCAGAAATTAATATTATCTGACATATAATAACATTGTATAATATTATCCAGAATTCTCTTATATGCTGGATAGTATGGAGAAGCATGTTTTTTCTACCTGCTAATTGAAACTTCTTGTACGACTTGTAGAGGAGTTTGCTTGTAAATCAGTGTTTCTCAAACTGTGGGGCGCGCCCCCCTTGGGGGGCGTGATAATCCTACAAGAAGGGCGCGAGTATATCGAATAATCGAAAACAAAAGAATGAAAAAAACTATTAATTTACTGAAGGAAAGAGCAAAACAAAATACATTCTAACAAAATAAAAAGTAAAATACACATTTACACTGATATAATACACTTATAAATGCATAAGTATTGCGCGATGTATTTCATAATTACTTTAACAGTTCTAAGTTGAGAACAAGTTTAATAATTACCAGTGACCCTATGAGCCTCTAATAAAATTATATACAAAATTTAATACTTGTCTTGATAATTTGTACGGTTTATAATTAAAGTCGTGTTATAGCTTTACGTCAAACTATATTACTGAATTCTAATGCATTGTTATTGTATAGAGGCGGGCGCGATGGAAATTATGATTGAAAATTGGGTCGCAAGTATAGAAAGTTTGAGAAGCACTGTTATAAATAACATTTTTAGCTTTTTTAAAAAATATACTACATCAAAATTTCATTTCTCTCTCTCTTTTTCTATATATATATATAGTCTTATTGTTGGATGTTATCTCTTGTTTGTAGAGAATAAGACTATATATATATATATATATATATATAGGAGAAAAGCGACTCACTTATCACGAAATATCCGGAACTATTAGACCTACATACATGAAATTTGGCTTGTTCTTCTTGTTTCCAATTTCTTTTGTGGAGTAGATATCCGTTAAGAAAGAGTTTTGCGAAAATCGATTTCCAAGGGGTGTTGCGGGATCGTTAGAGAAAAATTCTCCTATTTGAATTATTAGATCTGCATATTTGAAATTTACTAAACATGTATCTTCTGTCGCGTGGAGATTAGCCTAGAACGGCTATTCCGCAAATTGATTCCCAAGATCGGTTGCAGGGGATTATGGGAGTATTATAGATAAACAAATTCCCGTTTTCGATCTATTAGACCTACAAACTAATTTAATTTTGTAAAGCGGGCTCCTTTTACCTAGAAGAGCTCCTCTAAAAATAGGTTTTGTGGAAATTGAATCCCATGGGTGCATGCGGAGGTGTAATAGATAAATATACTTCCGTTTTAAAAATTCGAGTCCTTTCTTTTTTTAAATTAAGAGACGAGGATTATAAAAGAATATTTTTCCATACAAATAGACTTAGATAATGCATAATTACACAGCAGCATAAAATACCCAGAGAAACGGGTGCGTAACGGTTAGTTCGTTTTAAATATTTGATATATTTCACATTTCAAAATCAATTATTGATATGCGCATACTGTCTGCTTTTTTGGTATTAACATTATGGTAAATAAAATACTTATTATAAACAAGATATGGTATCGTATAAAGGACAAGTTATTAACAATATCTAGATGTCTAAGCCTCTGTCTGGACGTGAATTCCAAAACATATTTTTTTGAGCTAAATAAATTGTACCGCTTCAAAACTAACCATTTAGAGATATGTTTTGTACATGTAACTACAAGAAATCCAGTATTGTTTCATTTTGTAATATAATGTCAATATTATCGATATCTCAATACCTGTGAAAGCTCAAGTTTGCGTAATTTATATTTAACTAGGCTACCATGTTAAGAGAGAGATGATATCAGCTATGACAAGCTTCTCTTTATCTAAGTGAGGAAGCATATAAACTACGAAGTATTGTTGTGATTGATACGAAACCGAAAAATAGGAAATATAATATCTTAAAAACTCTGGATATCTAGGGAGTGTGTTTGCAAATCTTGAGAAAGCAAATATAAATAAGAGTAATCTTTGCATAACTTTAAGCTTTTGAGAATTTTTCGTTATTGTTTGAGATATGAGAAGTGATTAAAATAGGTCAGTAAATACTCTCATCAAATTACGCTTCATAGATTAGATTCAAGTGGTGGTTGTGACTCAACAAACAATAAACTGGTATTTAATTTCCGAAATTTTAGTTGTATGATTTTGTTTTCAAAATAAAAGTGTGTTTTTGTTTGTTCTAATAATCATGAAGGTGATATTATGACACGTTATGTTTAATTCGACAGATATTATTTAGGGATATCTTGTTGTTTCTCTGGAACCGTGATTTTAAAGGTAAAATGGATAATTTCATGATATTAGTTATTAGATAGAATACATGTATAAAATGTTAAGGACATTTTGACAAAAATTATTTAAATAGCAATATTTTGGCAAATTACTTAGAATAATTTTTTTTCCAAATGTTCTCTCCTTTTGTGAAAAATACTTCTATCATAATAATATTTTGCCTGTATATAGCTCGGACCTCTTTACCGAGGCTCAACTATGATTTTTGAAAAATTCATATTATTTTCAGAGTTACAACCCTTTGAAATAATATAGGCGTTTTTTTCTTAAAATTGCTCCCCTGTGTTGCCGTAAAACAAGGATAAACCCACTTCTAAGTTATATATTTCAAAAATTCTACTTGAGCCTCTGTAGAGAGGTCTGAGCTATATACACGCAAAATATTATTATAATAGAAGCATTTTTCACAAAAGGAGAACATTTCGAAAAAAAATTATTCTAAGTTAATTTTTTGCCCAAATATTGTATTTAAATATTTTTTTTGTCAAAATGTCCTTAAAGCAATTATATACATGTATTCTAATCTAAGTGACACTAAATATGATGAAAATTATCCATTTATTCACTTTTGCAAAATCACGGTTCCGAACGTATTCGGATACCTTAAGGAAGTGCTGTCCAACTTTTTTTTTTATCGCCGCAGACCGGTCAACATTTGATTATTGTACCGCAGTTTGCTGAGAGAAGGGGGGAGGGTGATTGTTGTATTTTAGATTGTTTTGATTTAATAATTTTAATTTAATTGTGCATTTAAACATGCCTTCAGAACAAAATACAGTCACACCAAAAATGAATATAAAGTGATTTAACATGGAATATAAAGGGATTTTCACGAAAAGTCACACAAACCCGAGAGAAATATATCACAGTAAATAAAATACAAATAATTTAATGTTTTTGTGCAGCCTGAGGTTGGAGACCACTGATTTAAGGTATCCGAACACGCTCAGAATACTTTTTTTAAAAATTGTATACTAAAATACTACAAATACTTATTAGGGAGAGAGATCCATACCAATAAATATTAATATTTAACTAGCAATATTTAAAGTAAATTATATAAATTTTACAGAAGCCATAACTATAATTGAAATTTCAGCAATTTTTTAAAAAAAATTCCTTAAAGCAGAGAAAAAAGTAATACACTTATATCTATAGAAGTATTACTAAAATAAACTACATACATTTATCTAGAAAACTGCAAAAATTTTAATGTACACTAAAATATAAAGATTTTAGAACTGATGAAATAAATATTTTTGAGCTATTATTGAATTAACGGACCATAATTCAAAAAATATTCATACAATAAGAATTATTTTAGTACCTTTCCCCGAAAATAATAAAAACATCAAGCTTAAAAAGTTCCATAGAAAAATGCATTTGTAATATTTTGAGTTGTCAGATTCACCATGATAGAATTTGGAGAATTTATAAACCACACTTCTGGTAGATTAAAAACCTACTTCCGGTTTGTCTAATTTTCTGTAATTTTTGTAACTAGGCATCTGTCTAACATAGAAACACAATTATATATATTTTGTAAAGCAAAGATTATTCTATCTAATAAAATTTTTTAAAAACGTGTGTTTTGATTGAAATTAATCATTTCAACGTGTTAGAATACTTTAAAACCAAATGTTAATATATGAAATGAGTTAATAAATTTTAATAATATCCATAATTCAGAAGAAAAATATTTTTCACCCTGGAATATTTAATCTAACATTTTTTTATTCGTGCATAATTCCCCCGCCTATCACTTTCTTATACAAATATTTTAATTTAGTGAAAAATTAAGAAACTCTCCCTATCTAAAAAATAACATTAACCACTTTGAGTTACAATTACATCTATGTGTAATAAAATTACCATCACAACATTTTAAAAATCTTAGAAACGATAAAATAACGCTGATATTTACCAAAACATTTTATATACTTTATGTGAAATATCTTACTAAAATAAATCGATTAGTATGTATTATAAACCTTAACCTAGATATGAAGTGTAACGTAGAGCATCAATATACTACATTCTAATCGGAGCGAAAATGATATAAAAGAAAAAATTGAACTACACGTATATTGTCTTCTTACTTTTTCCTATTTGTTCCGATATCATTCAAGGCTGCTTTACTTCATTAGACAGGAATTTCGATATGACACGTCGCAACTTTTTATCAAATACTGACCTCCTGGGTCTTTAAAATGAATTAATTTTTCTTCAAGAAAAAATAAGCTTGCTTACTCTCAGTTTGACGTGAATGTGAACGTATGACGTCATATTATCGTAAAAATGTTTCACGTTTTTCTGAGAAAATTGATTTCTTAATACCAACTACAGGGTCAAGAAACATATTTTGCTCTGTTATTAAATTTCTTTAAAAAAAAACATATTAGATACTATTTTCAAACTCGGAAATTAAATTAATTTTAAATGTTTTAAAAATAACTTTAGAGGGAAGTTTTTAATATCAAAGTTTATATAAAATGAAACGAATATGAGCTGATAGGATGTGTAATTTTATCTTACAAAATTGATTTTATACTTTCTTTATCACATGTCATATGTAGAGCTTCTATTCGTTCTATATATACTATGTCAGTGTATGTGTGTGTGTGCAGTATTTTGGAAGAGGTAAAGCGAATAAAATCTAAAGGATATTTTGAGAAAAACCTAAATTTACAGTGATCATTTAAGGATTAAAAAGTATACTTTCTTTTATATAAAATAATTTTCAAAATGGTTACGTTGACAATAAAACATTCGAAAAAATGTCTTATAGTCAATGCAATGCAATTTTAATTAAATAGGAATAAAGCACTCGAAATTCGAATTGTAAAACAGACGCACAAAGAAAATTTCATCAAGAAACTGGCGATCTAAACGAATTTGTTAAACGCAACTATAAAGACGTGATTTCAGAAAAGAAATCGCATTTATTCCTTTTACCAGTAACAAAATGCCGTTTATTTTGCCCAATTTAAAGATTTTCATGCATCAAAATTGATTGCCATGTACGATCATTTAATCAGCAATTATCCTGGTGATGATACTATTGACAATGAAATGATTTTCACACGTTTGAAATCGAATTTTTCTTTTATCTTGCATATGAAATCATTTCATCTCGTTGATCTGAATTTCATATATTAAGCTGAAATAATCTTCCACTTCCACCGGAATTAAAGAGTGAATGAACTGATGTAAAAGATGGTATGGAAGTTATAGCGTCTGTCACGATTTTTGAATGAAAATCGTTCATTATAGTGAAAAGTCACGCAAAAGATTCTATTCACTTGAGTAAAAGAACGTGCGTTTTATTGATGTAGACGAATATTGCCAAGTGTGATCCACGTCATACATCAACGAGCCATACTTAATCCACAACTTCGGATTTTAGATAAATTCACTTAAGATTTTGGGAAATTCGGTATTGCTCGGCAAGAGTTGTAACACTTGGGATGGAAATTTAATTCTTATTTTTTTTTATCTTAATTGAAGATTTATTTAGTAATATCTGATATTGATTATAAGTGTTCGAAAATGTATTCACTTTCTTTGAATTTACATGAAAAAATACCGAATTTTATCTAAAATAGACCATAAAATTGTATTCTAAGATCTAAAGCAGTGGTCCCGACACTTTTACATCACGTACCCCTAAAATGAAATAATTATAAGAATACCATTTAATATATATATATATATATATATATATATATAAACATATGAGCCTACTTCTTTCACGTTCCCCCTGGGGTAGGCGTACCATAATGTGGAAACCACTGATCTAGAGAAGAGATTTCCAAACTGCGCGACCCGTGCCTAATCCAGCTCACCAAGTTTATTTTAGTTACAAAGTAAAATTTAGAATCATGTAAATCACATGTTAATCATTTGAGAAACACAACTCTGACATACATAATATAATTTAATATTTTAACTATAATTAATTACATGAATAATTTATACTAAACATTTTCTTAACAATTGATTAACATAGGTAATAATGCGTAATGAAATCAAGCATTATAACCGCGATGAATGAGATTTATGTTTCCGTAACTTTCAGTAAACAATTGTATAAAGTTGGGATCAAATATACTAGTGGACTTTATTAGCACAGACTTTAAATGCTCATTGGTTAACTTGGAAGAGTAACCCATTTTGCATATCCCATTTAAAATAATGTTTTATTTTCCACAAATAAGTACCGAGAATAGAAAAAATTACGACCAAATTTATGCACCAAATTAAACTGTGTGAGTGGAAGACTTAAAAATGCTAGCAATAATGATTTGAAATATTTTTCCTTAAAAGTATCACTGCATTGCGAATCATTCATCACCATTTGAAGTTACGGAGGAAGGGATTTTGAAAATATATGAATGTTGCTTGCATTTGTGTTAAAATCCGTAAAGCAATACTCAAACTTTACTTTCAAAGTGGCCAAAGTTTCAGTTGCAAAATAAAAGTAGTCACAGTTAGAAATGAAACGAAACTTTGCGCGTAATTCAAATATGCAATATGCTACTGTGAGGAGCTAAGTAGGTCTTGGCCCTTAGAATTTACTGAAGGATTCGTTGTGGTTTTTGGGCTAAAAAGCTTGGGGATTCCTGGTCGAGGCGTTTTAAAAAAAAATATGGGGAATATAATGATGCCCTTTCTCTGCTTAAAGTTGAAACTAATAGTTAAATATAAAAGAATATTTAGGCTTTTGAGAAATAATAAAAGCCTGAATTTTTTTTATTAAGCCCCAAAAATTAATACAAATTCAGATGCAAAAATTGATCGCTGTGCAGAATATTTAAACTGAGATACTAAGAGCTTTATTTTATCGAAAAGTTTAATAAAAAGAGAAACAACAAACAAAAGCTGTGTGTCTTATATATATAAAATATATATATATAAAATATAAATCTTATAGATATAATATTATAAGACAATAGCATATGTAAGACAATCATCATAAAGTTTCGTATTTTTTCTACTTGATATATAGGCACTAAAGATAATGAATAGAATTTCAATGATAAACACAAAAGGGGGACTTTTGAATAATATTAAAATATTGATACATCTGTTATTTCTGTAATGTAAAGGAATACGAAAAACTTGCTGCTTTTAGTCATATTAACATTAATAGGTGAAAGATTCAAATAATAAACCCGAAGCAGGTTTAAAAAACTTAAGAGGAAACGAAAAAAGCATCGAGTTAGCAAACATTGCAATTTTCTTAAAAAGGAAACTCAAATAATAAAAAATTATTATATAAACTATTCTACAAAATAATAATTTTTTGAAAAAAAAAATGTTGATATTGCTTGAATAATAGCAAAAGTCATACATTTTCCTTTACTTTCTTAATTGAAAGAATAATTAGAGATCTATTATAAGAGAATCGTAGTATATATATGAGTTAAATTATGTATAAATAAAAAAATAATAACTTTTTAGTTATGTCTAAATTAGGAATAAACAAAACATTATTTTTGTATTTTATTCGGTGCCTTTGTATGTGCAATTAGGTTGCTTATAAACATCGGACTTCTTCTCAAAGCAACACACGAGAGCTACTAAAGACAACATCGTCCTCCCTTACTTTTTTTTTGAAAATGTCAGATACCTCGAACACTTATGATTCCATACTGGATTTTTGTTGCTGAAATTTGTTTGTGACTTAAATTTTTGTATTTTAAATATTTTTTTTAAAGAATATTTTTTTTTTTCAATCAGCTTTTTAAATCATATGTAAAGAAATTTATGTACTTTTTTAATAATACTAAAGGGGTTTTTACTATAAACTAGAAAATAGTACTTATCCATTACATAACCTATACAATCAGACACATTCGTTGTAAAAAAAAATATTCAGTTACTCACGCAAGATTTCACTCACGCTATTTCCGAGATAAGAGAAAAGAGTTTGACCTTTCAAATATCCAAACCATTAATGAGTTACTGTTCAATAGTTATCTACAGCAAAATCATTAACAATGTTGTACTGAACAATAACATGCATCACCAGTAAAAAGAATTTGATGCCAGAAAGTCATTTGATTTATTCTTTTACTATGCGCGGAATTCCGGAATGATCTTAAAAATAAGGATGTAATGTTTTTGTATTAGTTGTACTAATAGCAATGCTAATAATGGAAGATCAGAGTATGAATAAATTATTACTAGAATAAAAAAAAAGAAAAAGATTTAACTACACATAAATAAAATATTTTTCAAGACATAACTTATTACTTTTTTAATGAGTATTACAAAAGCTGGTATTTACGTATTATCGCAACCTATTGGCGACATTATATGAAACGAAGCACTTGATTTCCAATTCAGCGCATACAACACATAGGTAATCGGTGTTGCCAACTTGGCGAGTTATTAATAGAGTTGGCGATTGTTGCAATAATACGTAAGTACCCAAAAGCAATAATATTGACCAGCTACGCTCCATGAGTAAATATCAAAAGGCTTTATAAGCATAACTCTCTTGTGTTATTTTTCAATTCCTACTACTAGCTCACAATCTCTATATATTTATTTATTTATCTTGGTAGAGTTTTCAATCGTTAATAAAATACATTTTAAAAAGCGCTCAATTGAGCTATAATTTTATATACAGGATTATTTTGGATGACAATACAACAATATAAAAATAATTAATAAAAATCAATTGATTAAAATTAATTATTCAAAGAATTACAAATACAACCACGTTGGCATCATTTTTGGTGACTTAGCGACCCTTTTGGCGACTTGTGTCAAAAGGTTTTTTTCTCACGTGTTAAAGTATTCAGTTGAAGTGAAATTAAAATACACGATTGTTTTGGATGACAATACGATACCTTAGTGATAATGAATAAAAATTAATTACCACTTAATGCTGTGATTCTGTCATATGTATATACATATTTATATTAATTGTAACTATTTAATAAAAAGTAGCTAAAATAAAATTTTTCTTTGTTGATCTAAGTAGGAATTGACTTAAATTTTTTTTATATTACTTGTTATTTACAAACTTTGTTTATGCTTTACTTGTAATTATTTTCAAATTTAGTATTTCTAGAAATGCATCCTGTGTAAGTAAAAATGTTAACTAAAGAAAATGATAGATTAAAAGTTCTATATAATAAAAAAAAATTCACTTATAAAAATCGTTATTCAATACTTAAAGTCAATACTTAATTCCAAAAGAAAAAGGAAATTTCTTTGACTTGTTTGTCACAAAATTCAATTTAAAAATTTTGAATTAAAAGTACAAAACCAAAAAAAAAAATAATTATAAATATGTATAAAACTGTTTTTTTCTTCACTGTCTTCTTTTTTAAAGAAAGTTGATATAAGATACTCCGTTTCATATTTGTCAATTTTTTTCTACAAATATAAGAATAATGTTACAATTTCTGATTGCGTTCTAGCATTCTACAATTTATTCTACGTGGGTTAAAAGTACAAACCAAAAGAAGAAAATTATTGTAAATGTAACCACTGCTTTTTAATGTGTGTGTGTGTGTGAAAACTTTTTTTTTTTGAAGTTATACTTCTTTTGGGGCGTTAGAGAAATAGGATGAGGGTATTTTTTTACGATGCGTGTGTACACCGTCACGGATATGAAAACGCTTTGTCTAGAAATATACAGAACGGGACAGATTATTCCAGCCTTCTAAATTTCTCACAGAAAAATATTTCTCTTCACTTCCTGAAGAAGGGGACACCCGGGATTGAACCGGAGACCTCTCGATCTTCAGTCGAATGCCTTACCACTGAGCTATACACTTGCGTCAGCGAATCTTTGCTTTGAGTTCCATAGGAAGGAATAAGAAAATGCTTTGTCTAGAAATATACAGAACGGGACAGATCATTCCCGCCTTCGAAATCCTCAAAAAAAAAATATTTCGTTAATTGCGTGTCCTCTCTTCATTCTGAAGAAGAGGACACACGGATTTGAACCGGGGACTTCTTGATCTACTGTCGAATGCTCTGCCACTCAGCTAAACCCCCATGTCTGCGAACCTTTGCTTTGCGCTGATTTGTGACATTATTAGTAGGAAAATATCGTCTTTCGCCTACGGAGCTTTTCTGATGCATTTGTTTGAACACTTTTTGTTATTAAACCAAACATACTTACAGGAAATTTTAAAAAAAATTAATAAATTAATCTTTAAATTGTGTTTCATGTACATAAAACATGTCAATTTATATAACAATTGCAAGTATATGATTACAGATGTATTTACTACGAACGCATTGCAATGAACATAAACACATTTATATTTCATTGTAGCAAATTATAAGAGCCTTTTGTATTCGTATATTTATTTTTGAAGTTATACTTCTTTTTGGGCGATAGGGAAAAAGGATAAGGGTAAATTTTTACGATGCGCGCGCACACCGTTGTCTAATATTTTAACTTGCTACTTTTTTTGGTCTATGGGACTGATGTTTGGGGGATCTTAATAACTATTGTTATAAACCATATCTGTTGGAAAAGAATTCCCTCCCCCCTTCTACAGCTTTTTGGCCAATATCTCGGCACTCGAGCCTCACAATCCATTCGGACCTGGCTCATTCGATCCCTCTCTATCTGCTCTTCCAGTTATTATAATTTCATGCTCATAGGGCTATTTCTTCCATAGATTTTAATTGTTTTAAACTTTTTAAATTTGTTTAAATTCACAATATCTTGGCTCTTGTTCGAGTCTCGGAATTGAGATTTGAACCAAGTGTTCTACTCGTCAAGACCCATCCAGTCATCTGCTTCATTCCCATTGTGTAGGCATTGGAAGGGCTTAAGCACTATAATATCATGCTCTCATGTTAATCCTATGGGGACTGGAAAAAATTTCACCTCCCCCCTAAGGAATTGAGCTTGGAACTTGATTTTTGGAGGTCCACCATAATTTCGTATTAGCGCTAGCTTTACGTGGAATTGGCCCCCTCCCCCGCTACAGGGCATCCCCAGAAATAACTCGAATCCTATGCCACCGTGGTCGACCGCACCAGCTGGATTCGATTGTTCTTCCTATGAGCATCCTAGATATACTTTTTCAGGATCATAGCCCCATTTATTTACCCATATTTAACATTTTAAAATTTAGTTATAATTTTTTTTAAAATCCAGCAAAGCTCTCAGGATTTTTGAGATTCGTTAATGAAACTTGGACTATAGGTTCTTCTCGTTAAGCTGTTTTATCTATTATAATTCGTGCGTAGGTAGTGGGCTTAAGGGGAGGGTGCTATATTGTAAATTAGAATCCTATGTTATTCCTATGGGTTCGATCTTTTGATGACGTAACGACAATATACAGAGATAGAAGGATGAAACTTTGGGATAACCTATTACTTTGTGTATCGTTGGGATGTACGAACTACTTACGTCACAGTTATTCATTTCCAGGGGAGTTAGTTTCCTTGTTTTCCTCTTTTCCGAGCTAGCGCCACCCCATTTGCAACTACAGACTCTGACCAGTTCTAATGGATTACACACTCTTGTGTTTGCTCACAACCAGTCCCAGGTTCGAGTTGCTGGGTGCCCTGCTTCTATTTTATTTAACTGTTTTAAATTGTTTAATTATTTTAAAATGACCATAACTCGGGGGCTCTTCAGGCGCGCGGATGTCTTAATTTTCTCAGGACGATTCTTCCCGCCGAGACATTCAATATGAGGTCTCAGGTGTCACATTCGATTCACTTCATCTCCAGATACAGTCTGATACACCCATGTTATTGGTCCTATTGTCCCTGTGCGGGGATGTTTAAATTTATTTAAATCGTGATTATCTCGGGTTTGGCTGGTCCGATTGTGTGACTGAAGTTAGTATCGTTCAACTGTGCTCGTGACTGCCTTTCGTTCTTGGCCCAGCTTGCCCTGTTAAAGATTTTTAGAAAGATTTTAATCTTGTTACGCTAAAGAAGTACAACTTCTTACGTGCGTACATAAGTACACACACACTTTATATATATATATATATATTTAAATAAAGTAGATTTTTTCGCGAAATTCATTTTCATATATGATGATTTTTTTAACAAGTATAGGAATTAGCTTACAATTTTTTTTCATTATTTGTTGAATCAATGTTTAATTCAGTGTTAGAAGAACGAAACATATAGAATATGAAAAGAAAAGAAAAATATGTTATAAACAAATCGCTCATATTTCAAAGATATTAAATATTGAAAATACATCAAAAATGAAAAAGGCGGTTAAGCAGAAAATTATTTATAGTAAGTTCAACCCACCTGTGAATTGAAATTCCCCAAGTTTAATTAAATCTTAGGAATTAGCCTCATATTTCCCGAGAAATTTTACTGAAACATTTAAAATATCTTGTTTTTCGTGTTTCAAGTCGAATAAAAATTAAAGGTGTATTATTACAAAATGAACAAATTCGAATTTTTCTTCGTGGTTTAAAATGCCGAGTACGAAATTTGGCCCACAAAAAATACGACAATTTTAATCAGTTGTTTGCTTAGTTACTTGATAAATTGAAAAAATAATTTCTTAAATCCTTCTTATTAAGAATACAAAAAATAAATAAATAAATGTTTAAGAATTATCAAAAATAAAAGAAGCGTAAATATTTTAAACATTTATCATTTAAATACGTTTTAGAAATATTAGCCAGAACTAATTAAAATAGTCTCTTTTCGAATCTCTTTTAGTTCATTCAGAATTTAATTTAAATTCTACAATAGTTTTAAGCAAATCCGATGAACCTATGAAAAAAAAAAAATAATAGCATCTCTAATTCTATATAAAACTGAAAAATTGTTTCATTTCCTTTTCGTTGTTGTTATAAAGATTATTGCTTCAGAAAAGTCAACTACATTTTTAATACCATGGCCAATAATTAGTATAAACACACTTTTTCAACATTTAATTAATATTTTCAAATCCAACATTAACTAAAATAAATCCATGATGCGAAATAATTATTTCACTTTTCTATAAATCCTGCTATTTTTAAGTTATTTTTTATTTGATTTAGAAGTGTACGAAAAAGAACCTCAAAAATGTATAAGCAGATGGGGAAGTAATAACGATTCTGAAAGATCCCGTTACATTTTATATTAAATTCATCATACTACGGCACAAAAGTTATAATTAAGTACTTTATTATGAGAATTTAAATATTATATTGCAACAGTTATATATTGTTTCAAAATTATCGTTAGTAAAATAAATAGCATATTTCGCGAATTAACGATGACAAGAACTGTCACATCGTAGTGGTGTATATTTATTAGTGTTATTTTTTTAATTACATTGTTTCTGTAATACAATTAACCTTTTAACTCGTCATGTCCAACATTATCTCGGGCAAGGCATTAGTGCTCTAAAATGTCATGCCCGAGATAATCTCGGGCAGGACACTAGTGCTCCAAAATGTCACGCCTGAGTATTATACGGGTAATTTTTGGGTAATCTACTATGGGTGGTGTAGATCGCTGTGAACAGGTAATATCCTTTCATCCAACATTCAGAAAACGCCAGAAAAAATATTATAAAAAGATATTTTTACATTTACTAGACAAGGTACTCTGGAGCTCATTTTTGTTCTATGAAAATGTAGTTGGGAAAAGTATTACATTTTCTAGAATTTCGAATCCAAGTTGTAGAAGAGCTTTATTTAAATATGATGATGCATCTTCTGGACAAAAGAATCTTGGCAGACCACCTACAGTAGATAACCATACCCGTCTTGCTGAACGACATTTTATATATATATATATCCCATATTTCTCCTACTCCTGTGCAATGTCAGCCTACAAGACACTGTGAATTTTTAGTTCAAAAAAGGATACAAATGGAAAAAGATAAAGTAGGAAACATGATTCAGATGTAATAATTACGGAGTTGATCTGTGATTGGAAAAGTGTTTCCAGTTCCACACAAAACTTAATTATTGAACTACTAATAGGTATTCATTTTTATTTTATTTTTTAGAAAAATAATGCTCTACTAGATGCGAACTTCATCTCTTCCACACTGTGGGGTAGCTACTTCAAGTGAATATGCAGTTGCTATAAAACCTAAAAATGTTTTTGCAAGTAATTCAAAATATTAATTTTTAACTACTAAGTATATTTATTTTGTATTAAACATTTGATTTTGGCAATTAAAAAAAATTAACAATTTATATACCTAAATTATCAAAATAACTTGACAGTTAAAGGTTAATAATAAGAATAGTAATTACAAAATACACATCTTTTAAGAGACCGTGTAACTTATTTAATAGTCATACCCGATAATTTCCTTTCTGTTAGTATCAGAATTATAGCTTCAAATAAAACTTTCCTATTATATTCAATGAAGCAGAAATATATATATTGTATACTTTACATATGCAGAACATGTGTTTAAATAAATTGCAATAACTTATCGACCTTAATAGTCTAGAAGCTGTTTTATGGTGATTAAGTCTGACGAAATAATTCTTCCTATAATCATGAATTTTACGAAAATTGATATATTTTTTTTTCTTATTGGCCGCAAGTCTGGATGAATAAGAAGATAGGAATAAGTATTCATGTGGTAGAAAAGGTAACTGTATCTTTAAAGATTTACGACGCAGGAACTAGTCACGCTATTAGGTACTCGCGGTCGGGAGACTAATCTGATAGGATATTCAGTAAACATTTTCACAAGTTAGATGTTGAAGATCTTTACAAAACTCTTACTTGGTCGTTAGAACGAATGTAAATGTAAATGTAAATATTAAAGAGCAGAGTATATCGATGTAGAGGTTTGTTGAGATTTGACAAGGTATTATGTTGAAGACGGTTTTTGTTTCAATAAGTTATAAATTCATTTTTTGGCCGGGAAGACCGAACACACCCAGGAAGAGCTTATGGCAATAAAACTGATCACCGAGGGATTTAAAAGCAATTACTTTAACTTTATGAAATATTTTGTTTTATTTTATTCGTTAAATTTTTAGTTATAAGTTAATACTGAAATATCTTTAAAAATGAAGCTTAATCTCTTCATAAATAAATCATTTGATATTATTTCTGCCAGTATTATATACGCTCGTATTAAAACTCTTGATCGATGGATTTTTAAAATATGACTTTAACTTCATTGAGCAGAATAACGGAATTAGTTGCATATTAGCCCTTACAGGACATAAGGTTGCTAAGAGTAAATATTAGTACGTAACCGATCGTTTTATTTTGCTTAGATGTAAAATAAATAAAAATTATAAAAAAATGTACAGCAATGTGTGGTGTTGTTGGATCAATGTGTAGTTTTATAACACATTTGTTTTTCTTTGTTCAAATGTTCTTTATTATTGCACAAAATTATATTTACCGAATAACATAAAATATATGAGGAAAAACAATAAAACATAATTATACTACACAATAAATTGAAATAAGAATAAGAATATAGTCCGCAAGTGTTTCAAAATTGGTGTCAATTGATTTGACAGCTCTTTGTTTTTCTAAGCGTTCCCACTTACGTAATTGTGTTTGGCTACGCTCTATTTTGACATTCTGTAAAAAATGCAGATGAGGTTATAATTAAATACGATAATAACCAATTTTAAAATGGTTAAATTTTTAATGAGGTTCGTTTTCAATAATCCTTTTTAGTTCCTTATCTTCAATCGATTCTCTTTCATTTAATTAATCATGCAGTAGATACATCCAACGAAGTATTAGCTACAAGCTCCATTATTGTTAAGGAAAGGAAACGAAGACGAAATTTGATCTCGGACCTCACTTTACAAGCTTCCACTTCAAAACAAAAGAGGTTTGGATAGTTTTAATGTGTCTAATCATTGGCGAAATAGAATTTTGATCTGGGAAAATTCCATTCGTAGTTCAGAAGCATTGCCAATAATAGTCTGTGTTCCCAATCAATTTTTAAAAGAAAATTGAAAAGATTACTGATTGAAAAAAAGAGAAATATGTTTCAAATAGACGAGTTTTAAAGAAGATTTATCCTGATTTATGTGGCAAGAGGAAAAAAGAAAACAAAAGATCAATGACCAAATAGGATTCCGGAAATGTGCTTAAATGTTTCTTATCATATAATACTAGTTAAAAAAATGTTCAAAAGAGGAAATAAAACACAGAACATCTTCCTTAACACTGTAGAATTATTTTTTCACTGTAATCCTAAAACAGGTCTCACACACTTATTCGTTTTTCAAGCTATTAAATTTTTAATTTGATTTTGATTAACTATTTTAATTAAATAGTAAGCGTGTGAAATTTTTTTTTTCTGGGGCAAGTAATTTCTCGTTTTGCAAAAATTACAGATATTTGAACTCTTGCTTTGAAATTAGCAAATCGAAAATTAAAGAAAAACGATCGAAAGGCAAAAAGAATTTTTTAAAAAAGAAAACTAGAGTAATCTTTAAAAAATAACCATAATTGTGTAACAAATTGTAAGTTTATTTTTCATGAAATCACCATAATATATTGTTATATAGTTTATCAAAAATATTTTTTAAATTTCTTTGAGTTATTATTTTATCTACAAAAAAGACATTCATTAAAGAGATATGAGAAAAATAGTCAATTTTTCTCAATCTGGTCACACAATTCTACTTTTTAATGTCTGACTATTTTTTTCCTTTATTCTCTATTCTCCTTTTTCTTTTAATCTTTATTTTCACTGCACCTATTCTCTAGAAAGGATTTACTGAAGTCGCTCTTCCATCAACATTTTGTCTTTTTTGCATTTTTGAGAATCATTTATCTGATTAACAAGGTAATGGAAACATTACGGATTTTGCCTTCATAAACAAGATCTTACATAGGACAACATCTAAGAAATTCAAATGAAGAGGTTCTATTGTATTTATTTATTTATGAAATTCTATATGATATTATACCTGGCTATTTGGCTAAAAATCTATTGCTACGAAACAATTCGTAATTTCTCATACTTGGCATAGATCAAACCAATCATAGTTTAATTACAGAAAACCTGTGAGTAACTAAAAATTTTAAACTACACATTTCAAATTTATATTTTCAAAAAAATTACTTTATTTTCTGATAGAATTATTAGCTATTAACGTTTTTCTTTCCTTTTTTTTATTAATCAAACATGTCCATATGAGTATATATTTTGGTTTAAAAAGGAAGAGATTTATAAATTATTGATGTTAAATGTAATGCTTTTAAAAGCTTGTCGTTGAAAAAAACAAATAATACTTACATATATATATATATATATATATATATATCAATTTTTGATAATGAGAAAAGAAAAAGGTTTTATAATCAAGGTTCAAAAACCAAATTTGAGTTTGAAAAATCTTATCATAACAGATGAAAAATGAGCTGAAGAGGGAACCATTTTATGCTCGGCAATAGAATCAGTGTGAAGCATAAAATGTTTTAAAATAAAAAGGCTTTAAGTCTTATTTTATAAATTCTATCAAGGTCTTTTGGAAATTTTAAATTTTCAAAAAGGAAATTAAATCTACTATTGAACCTCCCCCCACACACACATTTGAGAAGAAATGTATTCATTAAGTGTTTTAGAATCGGCAGAAATAAATAATCATGAGTAAAAAGGGGTTTATTTTCAAAAGTAGAAATTTAAATAAATTTAAATTAAGCTTAAAGAAAGAGGGCTATACATATATTTATATAGATAGTTAGATAGATAGAGACATAGTAATAATAAGATAAAATGTAGAAGTATAGTAAGACAGTAAAGAGTAGCCACTGAGTAATACATAAACAAAAAAATTTTAGGCTTAAGATCAAGATTCAGAGTTAAATATACCTCATTGCAAATTATTATTACTTGTTTTGCAAAATGTTATAAATAATCTTAAAAAACTACAGCTATTATTAAAAATACTTAAGATTTTATAAATTATTTAAAAGACAAAGACATTTAATTTTACATAGATTATTTTCTTTAATTATTATGTTTCAGTGTTACTGTTTACCATATGTTCCACCGTATTACGCTCTGGTGTATGTATAAAGCGCACATATAATTTAAATTGCATTTTTTTAATTTTTAGATGTGTTACCCGAAAAAGCGCACCCACTTTTTTACAAAGAAACCTGAAATGCACATGTGCGATTATCTTTCGACAAAAAAGGTTCCCACGAAAACAATAGGTCATTAAATATCTAACTTCACCGTAGTGCTCTTCTGCTTAACGGACAGTACAACATTAAACCCGTGCCTATAATTAACGAAAACTGTTGCCGAAATTTAATTTCCCGAAAGGTGTTTTCATTCATGTGAGAAAGAAAGGATGGATGAACAAAAATTGCATAAATTTGTGGGTAAGTAATGTTTGGCAAAAGCGTCCAGGTGCCTTAAAGAATACAGATAATCTTTTAGTTAAAGAAAAGTTCAGATTTCCTCCAACTTATAATACGAAGATATTGCTGACAGAGAGCAACATAGGCATGGCAGTTATTCCAAACGGATGAACGCCACTAGTTCAGTCTTTAAATATTGTAACAATAAACCATTCAAAGCAAGTTTAAAACGACCGTGGAATGTATAGATGTCAGAAAGTGAAAAAACAACATTTTTACTAAAGGAGGCTAAATACATATATAGAAATCTTATTTTTAAATGTCTATCTTTTATTTATTTATAAAGTTATCACTTTTAAACCCGGCGTATAACACGCATCCTTAAATTTCGACCCTATTTTTTGTGTTATAAGTGTGTATTATACGCCGGTATATTAAATACATTCTTGTAAAACAATTCTTGATACCCGATACCATAAAAAATATCATTAGTTTTGGAAGTTTACTTTCAGGAAAATCGAGAACACACACAATGTGTCTCTGTATTTATATTTTCTTTTAAACAAATTATGTTATCGTAGAGCTAGAAAGATTTAAGTTTTACATATATTTCGATGTTTTTAGCAAGAAAGGTCTTACAACATATAAAACTCTCCTTACATGGGGCTGCAATATTAAAATACAAGCAGATGTCTCTAAGTCTTTCTGCTGGCAGAGTTTCAAATGTCTCCACCCTTCCAACGTTTCCTAAGTATTACCAGAACATACATATTTACGAAAGGTTTGCTTTGCCCTGATTTGAAAATTAAATAGAATGTACGAAAGGGTTTATAAAAGGTGCACCCTTTTTCTGAAATAATTATCGAAATTCAAATGAATAGCTTAATATGTTACATAATTCAATTTCATAACTTAGAAGTTTTATTTTTTAGAATATAAGTATTTCAGTGATTGTGCTCAAAATAATTTAAAAATACATTTGTTAAGGAGAGATAATATTATTATTAATTCATAGAAGAAAAACTATGAAAATTGGATTATTTTTGGATTAACGCTCACTGTTAAAATAATAGTATCTTTCGAATAATTCGTAACAATTATGTTATAATTGTATTCGATTATCATACCGAAATCAGTTTCATGGATCTGAAGGTTACTAATAAGCTAAAACATATTCCATTAAAAAAATGTAACTACAAAATATGATGGGTATTAAATATACATATAGATATAGATAGATAGATAGATAAAAGCTTTGGTGTTTGTGTAACTATAAGTAAACCAAATTTAAGAAGTCGTTTTAGATCCTGTAATATATTTCATTTTTTACTATATTATATTTTAAGTTCATTTTATATACTCGTGTTTTAGATAATTTGCTCCAATTATTTAGAACTGGCAATTGTTTTAGTGTTATAGTAAACCCCAAATAACACGCTAAAAATTATTTTTATTCATTTATTTTTAAACTACCCGCCCATATACAGGGTGTTGCCGAATTCGACCGACAAATTCAGAGGGGTGACGCATTTATTAAGTATTTATTAAGTACCAGTCTTTCAGAATTTGAAATATAACTTATTATGAAATAGGATAAACAAATAGAATCATAAATATTGATAAATGAAATGCAAAATGTTTATTTGTCGTAAAGGATTAGGGTTCCAAATAAAATGGACATGTTAATTGTCCGACACACTCCAAATTTGACCTTTGAATTATTTCTAGCGATAAACGCCGATCTTGATGAACGAGTTTATTTGTTTTTCTGAGAATTTCTGAAATTTATAACTAAAAGCTCTAATTCAAGCAGTTAAGTTACGTAAGAACGTGTATTACGAATGAAGTTAAATACTTAAAAGAGACGGAAGTTTTAAATATAACAGCAAATAATAAATTTTTTTTTCAAAGAAATTCTGATTAAAATTAATTGGAAACACAGTCGTTTCTTAAAACTTTCAATGGAAAAGATTTTTATTTACTATTCTGTAAAAAGCATTTTGTGATGAAGTAAAAAATTAATAAAACAGTTTTTAAATATTACACGACATCGGATTTTTTTGAAGAAAGATTAACATTGTTAAGTCCCGGACATGAGTGGAAAATATTTAACAAATACCTTGGCGAATGATTTTTGAAAAGACGACTCATATTTCTTAATTACCAATCAACAAAGAAAGTTCAGAAAGTATAGAAGAAAAAGGACGAAAGTGGCATCCTGGAAATTCTCTCCTAAGGTCGCTTAATCTTAATTACAATGCTTTGTTACTATTTTATTTATTTATTTATTTATTTTTTTTTGTTTTGTTATCTTAACCTTGTCGGAAAAGTCAGAGCAACTACTTCTCCTGACCGCGTTTCTTAAAGCACTTCCGAAGCTTTTGTCAAAATTTACGCAGATAAATATTTGATACCGTTACTGTTTAGTCTGGATAACTCAAGTGCGATATTGCAAAAAAATTATTAGAAGTAGTTCTTAATTTATTTAGAAAGAAAAGTAAAACAATTTTAGAAACAAAAAAGTGTCATTTTAAGTGCTTAATTATGCTGCAGTTAAACATCAATTTTTTTTCTGGTCCACTGACATCAAAACTTTATATCGATTCGATAACAAAGAAGCTAGTTAAGTAGCCACTTTCAATAAGTGTGCCATTCCAAAAGTGTACGTTTGACCACTGTATTTGGTAATCTGAGCTAATCCTGAGTATCCAGGTAAATGAGAATTGTTGACAATGCACATATTTATAAATAAAATGAGAATTTTTGAGAAATAGTATTATTTATATATTTTTTAGAAGTGATAAATTATTTAAATGCAATTTTCACTATCTTTTAATTTTTTTTATTTTCAAGTTCATTTAGAATATTTTTGATAATTCGTTTTAATTTTCCAAATTAATTTAAATAACAATAAAATTAATTCTTTTACAAAACTTAAATTGGAATGCATTACCATAATCAATTAACACATGTAAAAATAGTTGACACACATGCAAAATTTAGTGTTTACAGACACTGCTCACAAAGATACTCAAAAAGAAAAAAAGAGCACTTTAAAATTTTCCAAAAATTTTAAATTTTAATTATAAGTAAAGATACCTTTTTTATTTTTTCTATCTACCTTCATTTAGTTAAATACGAAATTTCCCAATTCATAAACCCTCACAATATTCTTTATGCCTATATAATTTTTAAAATTAATTTTTTTTAAATTTATAAAGGGATAACCATCCTATAAAGTAATTTAAATAAAAATTTATAATGACAAAATTTTTTTAAACTTAGAAATTTTTAAATAATATAAAAAGAAAATATACCGAATAAATTATGTAAATGTGTAATTTTTGCAGAAAAATGCCGTAGTTTGTTTAAGGATTTACAGGAGCCATCAAAATTAAAAAATTTTAAGAGTACATTTTTTTTGTGTGTGAGGCAATTTATCTTTTGAATGTTTAACATTTCCCATTTTTGAGGTATGTGTAAGTTTTTATTCGTTACTTTCTGTATTATAGTTTCGATAGTTAAATTCTTTTACCCGTATTGGTAAGTCTAAGATTTCCTTATTTTAAAAAATTTTTTTTAGGGAAAACTTTTTTATTAAAAAAAATTTTTTTAAAATTTTTATATATAGAATTTTAAATATATAGTAAAATAAAAAAAAAAGTGGGAAAAAGTATGAAACCCTGTAATCCCCAAAAAGGGAAAAAAAATTTACCAAAAAAAAAATTTTAGATCAAAAAGCCTTTTACCAAACCGAGACCCATTATGATTTCTAAAAACTGTCGCTGAATTAGGGCCAGCAATTAGGATTAAACAATTTCCTTTTGGGCCAACCCCACCCCCAAAGGGAAATTTTTGGGAAAAATAGGAAAAATATATATATAATAAAAAAAAAATATATATATAAATATAAAAAAATAAAAAATATATATATATTATATATATATATACCATTTTTAAAATATTTACTTGATTTTAAATTTTTTTTTAGACTTTAACATTGTAAGTGAAAAAACAATGATTAGTATGATCTCTGTTTCCTTCCCTTCGGGAAGAACACGAAAACATCTCTGATTTTCTAATTTTTGTAAAACTGAAACTTTGTTTTGGTTCTGTACAACTCCAACTACATACAGATGCAATTTTTTCTACCTTGTACGCAGCAACGCCATTTGATACTAATATCCTTTGCTGGAAAGATGGAAATGGGGAAGGCGGGGAATCGCAGTAAAAGTCGTTAACAACCTGCAACAACACTAAATACGGGTTTCCGGAGAATTTTTAATTTTACTGTGGAAAACATTTTCTTTTTTCATATCAACTTATCTTCAGTTTTTACAACTCAACAAAATATTATTTGTTATTAAAGTTTTACCGCGAGGGATAAATATGTCTGTATTTCAAAGCTAACATTTGAAATCTATTAAAATACTTTTAAATCTTACGATGTTTTCTTAAAATGATTAGTTACAATAATTTATTTGAAAAAATGCATAATTAAATTTTGAATTCAAGTTCCCCTATACCATCTCTTTAAGAAAGCGGTAAATTAATACTGTCTTAACGGATTATTGAATGCTGCTTTTCGTGTAAAAGGTTTACCTCCCTTGTTCCGGACAGTTTAACAAGATTTAGAACATCTATATAATCCTTCTTTAACTCGATAACATTATCGACTTTCAGCAGGCTTTATACTTTAATACCTTATTCAATGAAGTAGTTACATTTAACTATTTTTTAACACAAATTATAATATAAAACTTAGTGTTTAATTTAGATAACAATATTTCAAATAAAATAACCTTGTTGTCTAAAAAGGGAGAGTATTATTAAAAATAAATAATCACTATATACCTAAAGACGGAGAGAAATATTTAGGAAAAAGCATTGTTATTTAAAGATAGAGAGGAATTTTAGGAATACAATATATATAATTATATATATACATGAACTGTACAGACGTATAGACTTAATCTATTTATGAATACTTTAATAAATTTATTACTAATTAGCTTCTTTAATTACATAGTAATCTACTATTCATTAAAATAATAGGAACACTAAAGATGGAATAGAATAATAATTATTTTTTATGATCGAGTTTTTTGCTCCTTTTATGAATTTCTTCAAAATTCTTTACGTGGCAGTGGTAAGGGAAGGGTTGGTGGTTGTGAACTCGTGACTGATGTTGTTGAGTCATGGGTTCGAGTCCTAGTATTACTGAAGATCCACAATGTAGAGTGGATGATGCTCGTTAAGAGGACACAGCATGATTCAATTGACAAAAATCGGTCAAAAAATCAAATCTATTTTTTTAGCCTAAATTATTTGTAACATACTTTTCTCTCTCTATAACCTCATAAAATTTGAAAGCTTTAAACTTAAGAAACGCATAATTATGATAGCTTTTACGCTTATTTTTATTGACATCCCAAGAGCAAATCAAAATTTTAAACATAATTATCTAAGAAAGATAAAATAACTGGTTTGTTTTCATTTAAAAGGCTAAGGCTTTTTCCTACTGTGCCTAATGCTTTGAATTTTTTTTACCTATTGCTAATAGTACATGTAACAAAAGTTGGAATGCATTTTTCCAAAGCAATACTTATTTTTTTAAAAATAATTTAACTCAGAATTTCTACATTTTTTGAGGAATTTTCAGTAAGAATTCATAAAAAGAAGTATTGTACGAATGCTTCAAATTTCAAAATTAATGCATGTATGTAAATTTTTGTAGGAGTAGCGTTTCAAAATCACAACAAATTATAAGTTTTTTCCTTAAAAGCTTAAATGGCTAGCTTATATGAAATTTTGGGCACAAAATCTATTTTACATAGTATACACACATATGAAGCAACCAAAAAAAAATTTTGAAAATCCCTAAATTCAAAAATTTTGTGTAAATCGTACCATGTCCCCTTAAGGTAACTGCGTTCGGTACCATTATTTTGCAAAAGCGTATAAATGAAAAATGTTTTTGATATTTAGTGGTTTAGATGAATTACAACATGCGTATAAAATTGTTTTAAGAATACTATTTGAACAAAAAATTGTTAAAATGGGCTTTTCTTAGGCAAAAAATAAAGAATAACATATTTTCAAAACATTCTCCTTTTATATAAAAAGTGCTTTGATATTAATAATACTTTACTTATAAACCTTTTACAAAGCTTAACTAGGTTTTCTGAGATATATAATTTAGGAGTGAATTTATTCATGTTTAAATATATCAGGGTAAAGAAATTTTAGCAAAAAACACTGGTTTTTAATTACAATTGATCGTAACTCTGAAAATATCTTTCAAAACATTTATTTCAGTTTCTGTAGAAATGTCTTCACTATATACAGGCCAAAAATTTTTTATTATGAAGCATTGTTCATCAAAAGAGAATGTTATGAAAATGTATCTTCTTTCTTCACTTTTTGCCAAAAAATTGCAATTAAATAATTTTTTCTTTTTATAATATACTTAAAATATTTTTACGTATATTATAATTCAACTAGAACCAAATATCAAAATAAATAAATAAAATAAAATAAAAAATGTTTATTTATACTTTTTTTTCTCGGTTCTGAACGTATTTAGTCACCTAAATCTGTCGAGAATTAAAGTTCTTCCGTTGGAGTGGTGTAGAAGTTTGGAATTGGGACTGCCCGCTCACACACTCACAACATAGGTGTCATCCTCGTCATTTAACCATGGTTTAAGATTACAAGGCCCGTCACCAACAGCCCTCGTATTGCCTCATATATTACGAGAGAGATATAAATTAAAATCAAATCAATAAGAACACTAGACTCGCATGAATATGACATAATTTTAAATTCTTCTCCATTATTAAGAATGTTTTGAATGTTTATGTGGAATTTAATGAACTAATTAATAAGCTCAAAGATATTGGGATAAATTTAATAAATTCAATCTTAATTAGCTGCCAAATTAAATAAATCTCAATCAATGCGTGCTTTGCCTTTCAAATCTCATGCTTCCTCTTTGCTCATACCGAGAAATTCCCTTTTAATGATGAAGAATGTGGATCCCTTAAGGAATTACAGCGTTGTTGAGTTAGGGAAATGCTGAAATATAAGAGAGTTTAAGGTATATCCGACTACGTTCGGAACCGGGATTTTGCGAAAGCGTATAAATGGAGAATATTTAAGATATTTAGTGTCACTTAGATTAGAGAAAATGTATATAAAATTGTTTTAAGAATAGTATTACAATAAAAAATTATTTAAGTACAATATTTTGACAAAAAATGAACATAGAATGACCTATTTTCAAAATATTCTCCTTTTGTGAAAAATGCTTCTATTATAATAATATTTTGCTCGTATATAGCTCAGATCTCTGTACAGAGGCTCAACTAAAATTTCTGAAATAAATAACTTAGAAATGGGTTTATCCATGTTTTACGACAAAGGGGAGAAATTTTAAGAAAAAAACGCCGATAATTATTTCAAATGGTTGTAACTCTGAAAATAATGCGAATTTTTCAAAAATCATAGTTGGGCCTCTGTACAGAGGTCTCAGCCATATACAGAAAAAATAATATTATAATAGAAGCATTTTTCACAAAAGGAGAACATTTTGAAAAAAGGTTATTTTAAGTTAATTTTTTGCCGAAATGTTGTATTTAAATATTTTTTTTTTCAAAATGTCCTTAAAACAATTTTATACATGTATTTTAATCTAAGTGACACTAAATATCATGAAAATTATCCTTTTATGCGCTTTTTTAAAATCACGGTTCCGAACGTAGTCGGATGCCTTAAGCGGAAGAGAAAGTTTTTGTTTTAAGGCCTTTCTTTCCCTTAGAGGATAACAGGTGTTTTAAGAATATCCTTTAATAATATGGAATCGTGACTAAATAAAAATGCTTCCCGACAAAGAAAGACTGAATTTCACAAAAACCAGCCATCTGAAAATTTATTTTCAATATATTTGTTTTAGTAGATGGTTGAAAATGTACAGTGATAAAAAATTATATTTAAGTGAGACTAAATTATTTAGAAAGGGCATTTTTTATTTAGATTATTTAAAAGGAAAAATTACACAATTCTCAGAAACGGCCTTAGCGTGATTCGTTTGATTGGAACTCACATACAAAATTATCTTCGTCACTGACAAGAAGACAAAAATAGTTTTGTATCATTATGTTATTCCATCAAGCCTTTAAAAAAATTATTTACAGGAAAGTTAAGGTATCCAACTACGTTCGGAACCGTGATTTTGAAAGCGTATAAATGGATAATATTTATGATATTTAGTTTCACTTAGCTTAGAAAATGTATATAAAATTGTTCTAAGAATAGTATTACAATAAAAATTATTTAAGTACAAATATTTTAAAAAATAACATAGAATGACCCATTTTCAAAATAGTCTTTTGGGGGAAATGCTTCTATTATAATATTTTGCCTGTATATAGCTCAGACCTCTGAACAGAGGCTCATCTAGAATTTTTGAAATATATAACTTAGAAGTGTGTTTATCCATATTTTACAACAGCAAAAGGGAGCAATTTTAGATAAAAACGCCGATAATTATTTCAATTAGTGGTAACTCTGAAAATAATGTGAATGTTTCAAAAATTATAGTTGAGCCTCTGTATAGAGGTCTGGCTATATACAGGCAAAATATTATTTTAATAGAAGCATTTTTCATAAAAAGAGAACATTTTGAAAAAGGTTATTCTAAGTTAATTTTTTGCCCAAATATTGTATTTAAATAAATCTTTTTGTCCCAAAATATCCTTAAAACAATTTTATACATGTATTCTAATCTAAGGGACACTAAATATCATGAAAATTATCCATTTATGTGCCTTTTTAAAACAACGGTTCCGAACGTAGTCGGATACATTAAGGAAGGAATTGTTTGATTTATGAGTAGCGATTTCGGTGAAATTTTTATTAAAAACAAGATCAAAGGACAATGGTAAAACGTCCCAGAAAAATATTACTGAATGACAATATTAAATATTCACTCCCAGTTTAAATTTCTAAAACCTCATGTTGTATACTGAGAGAAAGATTGGGACCTTTAATAGTGTTGTGTACCCGTCTCTTACGGCTTAGAGTTACAAGTTCTTTTAAAATTAGCTCATTGTGAGTTTTTAATCTAGTTAGTATCTTTAAAAAAAAGAGGTATTTTCACAATGTATTATAAATGTTTGTAACAAAAATTACCTTTGTAGAACAAAACATAATCACGAATTTCATTTCAAGGTTTTGCTTTAACAACATTTAAAAGCAAATCTTGTATTTAAACTCTATCGTACTAAAAATCTTATGCATAGCTAATGGCTGTTTGTAGCGTATCTTAGAGAAAACAGTCTGAAGACTAATTGGAATACCTTTGAAAAAAATAGTTAACCACATGGCTAGAAGACACCTAAGCAGAATCATCTCGTAATTGTATATAATGTTGTCTATACCTACATCGAACTGTAGTTAAGACCCGTGCGTGTATTTGCCTTATCTGATTCTGGTATAAAAATACGATATTTCGTCAGTATCTTTTTTTGTAGTTCTAATATGAGAAATTAGTTGAACTAAACGAAAAAAACTCTTACTTTTTTTCTCATAACATTTCGTTGCTAATTATTTTTTAATATTTTACGTTTTTAAAATACAAGGACAGGTACCATTTACTGAATTATGCACATTATAATTCTTACTAAAGATTGCCATAATTAATTTCTAAATCTAAAACTCTATCTCATTTTGAATGCAAAAATTTACATTACTCATTAAAAAGAAATATAATAACTTTTCTAAATATTTTTTATTCAATTTTCTGTCATTTAAAATGACTTTTTAAAAACGTTTAATACAAATATATTTATGGTGTTGTATTGCCTGTGATACCATTGATAGAATGTTGCAAAGTTAGTTTTATATATATATATATATAAATTGTAAAAGAAAAAAAACTATTCCATATACTTACAAAACTTATTTTAATTTGTAACAAGGTTTTGAAAATCAACATATTTTAATCTCCATAAAGGAGTAATTCATGTAAGAAATCACGTAGTATGCATTATCATTCAGCCATTTATTACTTTTCTGCGATACAATATTACTCAATTGTTTAACTTGATTCAATATTTGTCTAAGAACTGTGACTTTTTGTTAAAAGTTAACTACTTACAATTATTTAACATGATTTTATAATTAGCATAAGTATCAAAGCTTCAAATTGCTTTGAGGTGCCTTTCAATGCAAATCTATGTATAGATTTCGTTAATATAAAAATTGTACTTTTTACAGCATAATTTTACGGTAAACATTTGAAATTTTTATTTTTTGAGGGATACTCTATAGTAGTATATATACATATAATATAGTATTATATGCATATATGTATGTTTAACCTTACAACCTTAGTTAATAAGACTAAGAGATTGATATTGGGCTACTGAGGCTCTCTTATTTTTGACCTATACTCTCTCTGTCTTGTTATATTTCTATTTATTGCTTTATTTATTAAATAATTTGCAAATAGGCGAACGACAATTTTATTTCCTTCTCACTATAAGACAACATGACGTCTATTGTTGTCGGACTTCGTAATTTTGTACCTCGGTCAAGTTGCGTGGACGGCACTTGAGCTGGCACCACTCTCTTCTGACAACTTTACCAATGGGAGGACGTTGAGCTTCAACATATTTAACGTGCATCGGCCCCCTCTACACGACGGGTCTTCAGTGATACCAAGACTAGAACCACGACATTCCACCCACGAGTTTGTGACTATAACCACTAGGCTACAGTGGCTGCATTAGATCTATGGCAGTTTAGTATATGGTTATTGATTTCCCATATATCGTCTTTTTGATGTGTAACATCTTTCCTTTAGGTTGCTGGATATTTGTTGGGAGTGATTTCGTGAAAAGGGGACGGATGTGTGTAACAGGATGTGACGTAAGCGTGTGCTACTTAATTTGACCAATGAGAGTACGTGGCTGTCTTTTTCGCTATACCCTTTCATGGGGGTCCAACTCTAATAGCCATCAAATACTCGAGCGCTTGACTTTAAATCCGTTAGTCTTGATATTTGGGGACATAAGTGAGGCAGAATGTTTATTTGAAAATAGAGAAACAGTGATTTCGGTGGTCGTATACATTTCTTCGAATCAAACGGTTAAAAAAATTAAAGATTTCCTTCATTTTGTACTTTTGCCATATAATGAAGGCGGTTTTGCTCTTTTAAAAAAATTATCACTCGCTTCCCTTGATTTTGAGTGGTGATTTTAGCTTTAACTTCAGTTTGCCAAAAGCCGAGCCGCTCATAGCTTTATGAATGATGAACTCAAGCTCAAAATGAACACAAATTAAATGTTTCGACTGCTAACAGTGGTTCTGTTATTGATGCTGTTTTTCAACCGTTTTTAAATACTTTGAAATCACAAGTATATGTGTCATATTTCAGTTATCTTAAGTTATTGTCTCTGCTCTTCCCCAAAAGTTGAACAAGAATAGTTATTTTTGATAAAATATTGCATTACTCCTTTGTTAATTAAATACAATTTTCATTAAAGATATATCTCTATTCGATAGAAAATTATTTCCAATCATACCCGATTTTTTCATATTTTTTTCATGGAAAAAGTTAATATTGCGTATTTACCACTATAACATGTCAAATGTTACACATCATATACGACTACTATAAGTCTCGTTTTTTTTCATTTATTTTTAATTAAAATTTCTGAAGCATCTTTTTATAAATGAAACAAAAATATTTAGCATTATCTAAGTCAATTTCATGCACTGATTTTTATTAATAGTTTTTGTGTGTAAATGTTTTAATATTATTTCAAAATAGTCAATGATTTGAATCCCTTTCTTATGGGCCATTTTGGTTAAATCTACATTTTAAGAAAAATATTCAAATATTCCATTGAAAGAATAAAAAGGAATTCGTTAATTCATTCATTCGTCTTGTTTACTTGAAATAATTCGTCTCTCACTGAATTCCAGCATGACAGACGCATAATAAGTGTTAAAAATAGATCTGGTTTGTATAATTGATTTCAAGACTAGATCGCCTGAGGATGACAGATTCGATCTAACGAGCTGCTATTGAAAATAAAAGCAACTGCCGTGACCTGAAGTGGTTTTCCTTGAAGGTCAAGATCGTTGGGGTGTGTTTGAGGTCTACTACTGAATGAGGTTACACTTTAAAAGTATACTTTGCGGAGGAAAGAGGTGCATACAATACTTTCCTATTTCAACTTTCTCTTGAGGGAGGAGTAGACTTAAATTGCTCTTTAATCTGGATTTCCTTTTCTTTTTTTTTGTTGTGAAAGGACCGGATTCTTTGTAATGTAGGGCATTGGGCCGCACAACTAATTTTGGTTTCAGATTACGTCATATTAATTGACGTGAAAGAGGTTTCACAGTTTTGCAATAGACATCTGTTGTTCATCAGATTTACACAAATTGAACGGCATCTGAGAGGAATCTCGATTCATACATGCCGAAGGGATGAATCTGATCGAGATGTTGTCACGATGTTGTGGTTTTTTTCATTCGCTATTTGTTTTGGTTGATTAACTTGTTGCAGCATCGGCAATTCATTTTCACTCATCGAATTTCGGAGTTCGTTACGGCAAAAAATAAAGAAAAGGCTCGAAGAAAGTTTAATGATGTTGCTACAAATTGGGTCTTCTGTCATTTCGACTTATTGCTGCTTTTAAAGCTGGTTTAGAAGAAGTATATTGTTTTTATAAAATCCTTTTTTTTTCTGTACAGTTTTTCTCACATATTATGTCTCATTAAACTATTACTGTCTAATTATGTATATACCCCTTATATTAATTGCACATGTATATGTTAATTTTTAAAATATATTTGTTCGTGCTGTAACCTGCACTGAACATAGTGTCAATTACGAGAGATCAAATAAAAATAAGACGAGTTCTTGATATCTACGCAATACTTGAAGATTTAGAAATTATGCTAATTAAATAAAAATGTTTTTTTTTTTTTGCCTTTCTTTTTTTAACTTTATGCGTAAACGTATAAAATTATTTTTGATAAAATATTTTGTGTGCATGTTTCAAACGAGATATAATGTTTTCAAAAAATCTTTGTGTGTGTGCTGAAATAGAAAAAAAAATAAATAAATAAAATAAAAAATAAAAACCGACATTTTTATTCATTATATTGCTTACGAATTTCAGTGCAAAATCAACAAATTTAAGTTAATCTTATTCGCAGCAAAATATTTAGTGGAAATGTTATCAGGGCTTACTATTCGGGATCTAATTATCATTTTAATTGAATATTCAGCTGTATAGTTGAGTTTAGACACGTGGGCGTTTTTGAAATCACCAAACTTTAAACTTTCTACAAAATGTTTACTAAACCTATCACAAATTTAATTTGTGGGTCGATAATAATACCTTGATGGAATCATTTCTCTGCGTGGTGATATTTTAGCCGCTAATTTCGTAATATACTAACCGTATCTAGGTCAAAACAGACATAAATTGCATATACTGAAAAATTTTAAATCATTTAAGTCATCAAAAGTTATTAATATAAGCCAGTCATAATCCTACACACCAACATTTTCCAGTAATTAATCGATATTCTACAAGGATTAATGGAATGTGTGTTATTTAATATTAGATGAAGCGAGAAAAGTATCAAAAAGATGAAAATGTGTGTGTGTTCTGTGTATATATTATATTTCCATTTAGAACTTAAGTGCCTTTCTTTTTCTCTCTCTGTTTTAGAGATTAGAGCAACAACATTTATTATATTCTTACAAAAATTTACATGAAAAGACTGCATATGAAATTTGAGTAATCATTCTACGATATTTTAATTGAAGTAAAAACACTATTCAATAATTATATTTTCAAGGAAGAAGTGTAACTTGTATTACAATTCAAAAACATGCTTTAGTGTTATCAGCTGTCTAATGACAATATTGAGGACTAAATCAATGTAATTTTACAAATCGATACTTTATTTAATTAAATTCATTACTTTATACAAAAAGCCTATTATGAATTCAGCATAATGAGGTTCCTACCTTACAAAGGAAAACCCTCGTAAGATGAATAATTTGTATTATTTAGCTAGAATGTAAGCGTAACTGCCCATGCCTAGAATAGTACTGGGTTATAATTATTTCAACTAAAGAGTCACGTGACTGTTAAGGCATCCGACTACGTTCGGAACCATGATTTGCAAAAGCGCATAAATTGACAATTTTCATGATATTTAGTGTCACTTAGATTAGAATACATGTATAACATTGTTTTAAGGACATTTTGACAAAAAAAATTTATTTAAATACAATATTTTGGCAAAAAATTAACTTAGAATAACCTTTTTTGAAGATGTTCTCCTTTTGTGAAAAATGCTTCTGTTATAATAATATTTTGCCTGTATATAGCTCAGACCTCTTGTACAGAGGCTCATCTAGAATTTTTGAAATATATAACTTAGAAGTAGGTTTATTCATGTTTTACGACAACAGAGGGGAGAAATTTTAAGAAAAAAACGCCGATAATTATTTGAATGGGTTGTAACTCTGAAAATAATGTGAATTATTCAGAAATCACATAGTTGAGCCTCTATACAGAGGTCTGAGCTATATACAGGAAAAGTATTATTAAAATAGAAGCATTTTTCACAAAAGGAGAACATTTTGAAAAAACGTTACTCTAAGTCAGCGATGGCGAACCTTTTTGAGACTTGGGTCAAATTTCGTTCATATTTTTTTAGTACTAGCGCGTGGGTCACTAATGCCCAATTGCATCAGAATTGAGTTTAAACATTTTTAACTTAGTATTTTTAAAACTTAACATCTTCAAATTTAAATTGGCTTAACGGGTAAGAAAGGGGGCAATGGAAGTCTCTTTCTACAAACATAACTGAACATAATCTTACAAAAGTGCATTTTATCCGAAGAAAGTGATTTAAATATAGTTATTTGTTTTGGTTTTCAATTTTTTTCAACCAACAAAATGTGAATAAAATTGTACACTTTATTTGATTTTTGGTAAACACTTTTCATTATATTTCAAATTCTACATACTTTCATAAACAATCGCGTTGTCATTTGAGCAACTTTGGAAATGTAATGATCAAACTGAAGGTTATGGACAGCATTTAAATTTCTTTTGTATAAATGCAGTGCTTGAAAAAATTCAAATAGAATTAAGTAATCCACACACTAATTAGAAAATCTAAATAAACCCGCGTAAGCAAACAAGTGCTTTCCCAGTAATCGTGGGTCAGTTAAAAAGTTCTAAGTTAATTGTGTGTTCTGTTAAGTTCTGAGTTAATTTTCTTACTGTTTTAAGTTAATTTCTTACCAAAATATTGTATTTAAATAAATTGTTTTTTGTCAAAATGTCCTTAAAACAATTTTATACATGTATTCTAATCTAAGAGACACTAAATATCATGAAAATTATCCATTTATGTGCTTTTTTAAAATCACGGTTCCGAACATAGTCGGATACCTTAAGATTGTGTCGACATGAAATCGACTAATCTGACCCAATTCTCATGCGCTGGATTATATACTGAATATTCGGGAAGATTTACGTAAAGTTAATTAAAAATTTGTAATTCATTACATTTATTTTTAGAAGTCATTTGCGAATTTTATAGATTAACCTAAAAATGACTTTGCTCTGTGTTTTTAATTTCCCTTGTCCCACAAAAATAGTAGCAGTTGATTAATTTAATTTGTTTCATTACTGTAGTAACACAAGAAAATAAATATTGAGTGCAACGTTTGACATAAAAAAACTAGAGATTAAATGAAACAACATATACATAAATTAAAAACATTACTTATAATTTTTATTTTAAGTGTTCAGATAGTTCCTATATCTTTTAGTGCTTTCATTACTGCTAATCTTGCACTTGGCTTCTAAGCTTTGATTTTCCTAAATACGCGAACTTAAGATTATTAGAGCTATCGTTTTTCATTGGTTCCTGCACAATTTGGTGTCAGCGGTAGCCAAGTGGTCATGGTCATGAACTCGTAGTCGGCGCGTCGTGAGATCTAATCCAAGTGCCATTGAAGACCTATCGTATAGAGGATTTGATACACGTTAAATCTGTCGTGGTTCAAATTTCTCACGTTGACGTGGAGTGGTATTTTTAAGAGAGAGAGAGTGGGATGCCATCTCACAGACTTCTCTTCATTGTTACTTGACCATGGTTCAAAATCACGAGGTCCATCGACAATATCCCTCATGCTGCTTTAAAATGCAACGCTAATAATAAAAAAACCCAACAATTCCGGTACTATTTATAGAAGTGACAAAAACGTATTATCCAGTATTTTGGAGGAAATAATGTCATAGGCTGTATTAACTGCTTCTATCAATTCATCAATATTATTGGGCGATACTTTATTTTGTAGAAACTGCATCGAGACAAATTGAGACATTTGCTTGAAAACTCTCTCTTTTTTTCATCTTACTTTTACATTGAGTTAATATTAAACTAAAAAAGACAATTGATTTCGATTCCTGGAGGAAATATGTGCCTGTGTGTGTGTGTGTGTGTGTGATAGAAGAATAGTTATAATTTGTAATAGTCAGTTTAACCTAAAACTTGAAAGCTGTGTCAAAATAACTGACATATGTCATGGAATATTGATTCTAATTGAAGGCATCGCAATTTTACGTTACGACATAACTTCAACTGTATTCTCCAATAACTTCCGTTTAATATTTACTTGCTTCTATTATTATTATAAGACAAATAGAGTAATACTTTAAGTGACATTATTGCATTAAATGTTTTGTTTGCGTGTTTTTAATTTGTGTACAAATTACTTTTTTGTAAGATAATAATATATGCTTCGCTTAAAAATAAAAATGCTCTTTATACAGATGTTAAGCAATAGGAGCTATGTTACTTTAAGTACAGTACACAGAAATAGTAAAAATCGATAGAAAAATTTATTTCCTTTAAAGCTTGTTTATTGTATCATCGATTTGTAAAACTATATTTGGTCAAAATAAACGCAGACAGTATAAAAACAAAAACTTAACGTAGACAGCGTATAACATCTGACCTATATAATATATTACTAGCTTAGTAAATATCATCTCATTTTAGCCAAAAAAAATTATAGTAACGTAAAAAACCCTTTTATTCATGCTTTTGTTCATCTATGAAGAATACCGTAAAGAAAATTATTTCTCAATTCGCTACACATAGACAATTCATCTACCAACCTTTCTGAAAAAAAGCTATACTGTTCATTTGTTTTTATTAGTATCGTGACGAATTGTAATCATTCTTCATTATATCATGTCAAAAATATTGACATTCAATACCAGTTTTTTCTTTCGCTCACAGTCAATTTATAATTTTTGGGCTCAATATAATCTCAATTTCTATTTGAGTTCTCTTTGTTTTTAATGCAACCATATTCTGACATTTTAAGTGGGGAAATAATTTATTTTCTAATAATATATAATTAATTTACGCTTTTACTAAATGAAACGTGAAGTAAATTAATGTTTGTTTTCAAATGAAACGTGTCGTATTTGAAGGAAAATTTGCATCTTTATTACAGAAATATACAATATTCTCTGTTTATTTTCTTGCGATATTTCCCTCTTCGAAAAATCAATTTTTTCTTGTATTCTTATAATAAGATACAGCAAAATTATTTTACATCCAAAAAGATTCAAGAAAAGTAGCATCCACGTGTCAAAATTTTAATAAAAGAATAAGGATGAGAAAATCACAAAACAAAATTTCGTAATAAAGTTCATTAAAAATATGTTTTTAAATTTCAAGCTCCACATGTCAAACATTTTAATTAAAGAATAAGGATCAAAATCACAAAACAAAATTTCGTAATAAATTTTTTGAATTTTTAATAAGTTTTTTCGTAATAAATTTTTAATGCTTTTTTTTTTAAATTTCAAGATCTACGTGCGAAAGTAGCGTCTACGTGTCAAAAATTTTAATTAAAGAATAATGATGAGAAAATCACAAAACAAAATTTCGTAATAAAGTTCATTCAAAATATGTTTTTTTATATAAATTTCAGCATCCTCTTGCGAAAGTAGCGCCCACGTGTCGAAAATTTTAATAAAAGAATAAGGATGAGAGGAATCTCAAAACAAAATTTCGTAATAAAGTTCATTCAAAATATGTTTTTTATATAAATTTCAGCATCCTCTTGCGAAAGTAGCGCCCACGTGTCGAAAATTTTAATAAAAGAATAAGGATGAGAGGAATCTCAAAACAAAATTTCGTAATAAAGTTCATTAAAAATATGTTGTTTTTTTTAATTTCAAGTTCCGATACTAAAACTTCGTTTGTATGTGGGCGTGCTTGCTTTTAGGTATATATATTTAAGAAATCTCTGTTCGAATATTTATTATAATAATTTAAATTGAAGTGAAGTGAAGCTGTTACCTCGCTCATGTATCCCAATTAGGGCTAGTTATACTGACATATGCATTACTATAATTCTATTTTTGAAACACCTATGAGTGAGTGTTTTATAAACATCGCACTCAAAAGCAACGCGATGAGTAGTAGCAAAGGACCTCGTACCTTTTGAACCACGGTCACGGAAGGGTGACGACATCTGAGTTGAGAAGTTACTCTCCTAACTTTTACTCTACGCTAAAAACCGTCTATGGCAGGGATGACGAACCTTTATGGATCAACGAGCCATTTTTTTAAAGAAACATTTAATGAGGTATAGACGTGCCGTCAAATATTTTTAATTTGTAATTATTAGGAAAATAATAAAACTAAATATACTAACAACTCAAAATTCTTTATTTACTACGAAAAAGTACATTTTGCACTGTATAGTAGTACATGTTTTAGCTATACATATAATTAAAATTAAAATAACATTGGTGTGACTTCTGTTGCTGCAGATAAGATGACAAATAACTCATATTAGGATTGTAAGATGTTACTTTTAGAAGAATGCATGCTGAATTGGAGTTATGATTAAAATAGCATGTGAGCCAGCTTCTTCAGTTAAATGTATCTGAAATCCGTTTTACCGACGACTTTCTACATACAATTGTTCCAAAACATAAACCACTTACTGCTTTGTGTCGCCTTTATTAATCACACACACATGCCATATTTCCCTCGGTCCACCAAGTTTGAAACTCTCTGTTACACTTACTGTCTTGTACTTATCGGTTTTTTGCTGAACTAGCCATGTTAAATAACGGTTAAAAACGTAAATATAACACAAATAAACTTTAAAATATAGTTGTGTCAACGAAACTTACTATGCAATGCTCAGACAAATTTCGCATCATTAGCAGTTGTAGTCCACGGCGTAACTAATAACGCAAGAATAAAACAAACGAGTGTACTCTCTCCGCACCGTCACCAATCACTCACGATTGATCGTAATACTTCATAGTGAACTTTGTTATTTTGTACTAAAATGCAAACCGTTTTGATCGGTGGCGTGCACAAAATATTGAAAATGTCAGTTTGTTTTGGCGTTTATGCTAAGGATGAGCAGAAGTACCATTTGGTTCAAAAACCACATCAGGGGTTTCAAATGAAGACAAAAAGAGAATAATAAAAAAAAACTTAAAATATTGCCTTAACTTATAGGGATTTTACGGTATATAAATTTCTATCTTACTTAAAAAGTTCAAAGTCCTTATTCTTTAGCATTTAATATTGGAACTAACTGATTTTTAAACAATGAATTAAACGTAAACATAGAATATAGAAGGAATGTAATATAAACATACTCTCGCAGAAGTTTAAATGAGTAAATACATTAAATATATTATTTAAGTCACATATATGTTTTTCAGTTTAGTGAATATGTATTGCATTTTTTTGAAAATTGTATAATTGGTACATATTTTCAAGCACAAAATGAATTGTCCGGTACAAAACTAAAGAGAAAGAGCCAATGCAAAAGTGGTAAACAAAAAAGAATAGTCAATATATATTGCAGTTAGATCGATTTTAACAGTATGAAACTCTTCTTTTTTAACACAATCGATTCTAGAGATTTTTCCAACAAACAGAAAAGAATGCAATTCAGTTAAGAAAATAACACTTGTTGAACCAAACACTATATAAAACATTAAGAAAATGGTGATTTAAAGATCTCTAAACTGTATCGGGAACTTATTTATGTGTTTCATTAATTATTTGAGTACGATCGATTTTTTCTTTTTGAGTAGATGGCCTAAAGATACTCTTCGCATTCGAGTGGAAAACGCGATAAATGTTTTCAAAAAGCCGACAACTTGGCAACTAGTAATCGATACTTTCTTTAGCATAATATTTTTAAATATATATATTTGATCACAAAGAAACGTTGAAAGAGAACTCGTTGCTTATTTTACACTTAACAAATAATTTTGCAATTGATGACATTATTCAAAGCGTTTTTCTTAGTAATTTTTAATTTCATAATGGTTTAATTTATGGATTTTACTGTAGAATTTCCCGTAACTGCATAAAACTACTTATTACTAATATATCGTACTTTTAACAACGATATTTAAAAGTAAAGTTTCTAAACCAAATTTCTGAAAACTAGACGTTTCTAAAAAAAATTCTCTTGAATTAATCGAAGTAATAATGGAATTCCTTTTTTTTAAATCATTTTCAGCAATGAAAACCTTTTTAGGAAAAAAAAACAATTTAATTTCTTACAGGAAAGCACATATTTGAGAAAATAAAATAAAACGATATTATATATTTATCATTATTTATTAATGTACATCCAACATTTATAATGTCAAATAAGGATGGATTAACTGAATAATGAAACATTTCCTAAATGGTAACCCTTATTAATAGTTTACCGATAAATGGGAAAAATATTAGAAAATAAATAAAAAAACATACATATATCTTATCCTTATTAGTTATTTCAAGCAGGTAATAAATATTGAAGAATGTTTATTTTACTCATAATCATATTTTAGTAAATATTCAATAAAGAAAAAAGTTATTGATATCGGAGATTATTGACATTAAGCCAAAAATATGAGGTTGCGAGCAAATTATTTCATTAATTCAACATATTATATTTTTCAACTTTATCATAACATTATATATATAGATAATTTATTACTATAATACTAACACAAATGTTTTCTTCTAATTATGAACTGCAATTATTAATGTATCTCTGAAGAGTATGTAAGCGCATACAAATTATCGGCCAACTGACCGTGTACAAATTATTGTCAAAAAATAGTATCGATTGCATAAGAAATAAAACCGCAACAAAAATGGTCTTGGTCATTTTTCTGTATCTCACTCAATGACCGTAATGTTTCTAGAATCCATCCTTTGCAGCGGATCAATATTTTAGTAATAACATGTTTCTAAATGAGTTGTTTTTCTGTTTTCTAATGTGTTAAGCTGCAACAAACTCTAAAAGCTATACGTTATGTATAAAATTATTGCTTAGTTTAATTGGTTTGTGGCCTTGTAAATTACTTGTAGGGTGTAGAATTTCTTTTTAAAAAATATGTTCTCGCACGCTTAGTAAATATAATTTTTTTTTGATAAGTATAGAAGTAATATTGTGATTGATCACTATTGTTAACGTATTTTGACCCAATGTAGCAGGAAAATATTGTATTAAATTGTAAATATTTTTTACCAGCACATTTTCCTCACAATGTTCTCACAAATAATTCTCCCACACAAGAAGACTACATTATTTATCCAGCTTAAATAAATAAAATAGAAACTTACTGAATTCATTGAGTTCACGAGAGAAATATATGAACTCTATCTAAATTATTAAAGCGTGAATCGATTTTTACTTTGCCAAAAAATAATTTAATAATGAAGATGAAATTTTGCTTGAAAGAAATACGATCTCAGTTTTGATTTTAGGATGTGGTTATTATTCATTTGTTTACGATAATTAAAAACAACGGAGAAATCATTAACATGAATTTTCGCTCAAGCTCATTTCTAAACCCAAAAGTTTTAATGATGAGACACAAATTTGAAATCATTAAATTTAAAATGAAAAATGTGTTTATTTCCTTTTAAGTTAAGTCTTAAAAGCCAGAAACCTCATTAAAATACAATATTAGTAACGACACAAAAACAATGTATTGTTAGTGTCGGTAGTTATTAATTTACATCTTATTTAAAATAGAATTTTAGCTAGATTTTATTAATTATACTTAAGTTGAATCATAAAATGTCATCTAATGTTTTACGTGAATACATTTTAAATGCTTGAAATTATTGAATTTTTAACGAAAATTCCTCATTCTTACTTAAATGTTTACTTAAAAATAATATGTTTATCCGCTTAAAATTCAAGCAAAAATTTAAATTTTAAAAGCCACATGAAGCAATTTATAGTGTTAAATCTGATTTTACTGTTTTATGTTTTTAAGTCATTAATTTCTTTAATAAATATTTAAAAATAGAAAAACATGAATCTAAAAATATCTTTCGAACATTGTCTTTAGAGAATTTATTTTACAATATACATATATTTCTATTACTCTCACAATGTATACTTTTTATTTCTATAACTTCTGCAATACATGTTCTGTAAAACTTTCTTAGAAGTATGTCTTAAAAATGGTTCTAATGTCTGTGAGAAAGACCAAAATTCCAGTATTAGTAGAACTATCCACTTTTTCCTTAAAGGTTCCTATCCTTGAGATTAAACCATATACTTTTAATTGAAAATTTGAATAGTTTTATATGAATTAAGTGTTAAAATTTCTGAGTTTTTATATTAAAGTTTTCCACGTTGATCATTTTAAACTATTACGCTGATTTTACATCAAAATCAATGAGGGTACTTAAAAATATATCTTTTATAAATATATTTATTTTTTATTTATAAATTATCAATTTCTATAAAATAGATATTTTATGAATCAATATAATGCTTGCATTATGAGTTCACACTTCAACATTCTGCTTTAATATACTAATTAAGCAAAAAATTTATTTACATTCTTTGAAAGTTTGTATTACATTCGCCAAAGCTTCTAAACTGAAATAGCATGATTTTCATGAAAATGTAATTTATCTTGTCAACTCATTTTATATATATATATATATAAATATAATATATATAATATATAAATATATATATAATATATATATAGCTTAAACTCAATTAATATATCATAATATATATATATTATATATATATTATATATATATATATATATATATATATATATATATATATATATATATATATATATATATATATATACATATATATATATATATATCATATGAAAAAATATAATTTAATATAACTAATAAGCAAACATAATTTAAATATATTTAATTTAATGAGATAACCATTTATTAAATGAAATATATGCGTGCATTGCTACTGCTATATATTAATACATAAAAAAGAAAAAGATGTTAGAAAAATTATCAGTATTCTAATGACGCCTACTTATTCGTTTTCCGGACGCAAAGCTGAAACACTTGTTGAGCTCTTGAATGTAAAACGTCATCTGTTTCATCAGTTTTTGGTTCAATGAAAAGGATGTACAAATGTGAAAATGATTAAAAATTTAATATGGCCTTAGAAATTAAAGTTCTCTTTAAATTCAGTTTATTTCTTCTAATACTACAAAGCACTTCCCTTTTGAATTTATTTTGCTTTTATTCTCAGTTACTTTCGATTTCTTACGAATTTTAGGAAAAATGAGTATCATGTTCAAAGAGCGTATTGAATTAAATTTCTAGTCAAATAAAATTTTTTAGAACCAAAACTAATTTATAACCATTTTTCTTAAGATCGGATATTTTTCAATCAGATATAAAGGCTTAGTTTTATGTGTTTAGTTAAATTATATTACTTTACTGCAAGAACTTTGTAAAAACTGTTTGATCAGTAGGAGAAACAAAATTAGTTTTATATAATTCATTGTAATTAGTTTCTTCATATATGCATTCAAAATGTCCTTTTTTATCGGATATGATAGGAAGAAAGTATTTTAGGCAAATATAATCATATTTCTTAAATTTCATATTTTTGAATTAGGTTTTAATTTTACAACTTTTGAATACCTCATAATAAATCACGTGTTATTTAAATATTGACTTATATATCTCTGTAACTAGTTTAGTATTTATTCTATACCTACAGAGATAAAACTAGTATTCATACGTTTAAACTTGACAGTAGTAGTAAGAAAATTCTTATTATAAATCTGAAGCACCTCTAAACTACACAGTTTTGATAAAATTTTATATCAATTTCAATGTTTTAAATTACATTGAGGCATTTTATATAGCTATTTCTGAAAGGTATGGTCTTAGTTTTGAATAAAAACTTAGTTAAATAATTTAATAGTTTGAATGACATTTTTCCTTTCAAATGAAACAAATTGAATTAGAAAAGAATTATACTTGGATAATTTTCAATCATTTTTAGATATAATATTATATTTGGCCTGAAATCAAAATACTTTTACTGATTGTAAATTTTAATTTATAATTCAAGAAATTGATTTTAAGAGACAGCTTATGAATATATATCAAATGAAATGAACCTCTTTTCCAAGAGTACTGAGTTGCACCAGTTTTTGCTAAATTGATAAATATGAACTACTTAAATAAATTATTATAATAAAAGGGAGTTTCGTGTATTAAGCAAATACGAAATATTTTGTTGCATATTTAAGGAAAATGGAATGTGGTAGAATATAAAATAGTTCAAAGTCATGTCTCATTTACAAAGCTCAAATATTTTGAAATGTCAAATTTAATCGAGTTTTATCAAAGGGAAATTTGTGTGGTGTTTTCTTTTAGTTCTTAGTTTTTCATATAGATTGCAATATCCTTTAATGTTTTTATAAGACCTGTAAATTTACACAATACTTCGAGAAATAATACAATCACACACCTTCAAAAATATCTTTAAATATCCTTTCGAACCAGCTATGAACTAAAGTAAATTTGCATAAACTAACTATTCTTCCGCCAGGCATTGGGAAGTTGAAATTGTTTGACACAATAAACACTTGATGGAAAGTACTTAAGTTTCAGGGCAAATATTCAGTTATATCGGAAAAGGATTTAAAATTATTCAAGGGTAATCCTTCTCCAATGCAATATGTTTCCTTTAAAAAAGGTAGCATTCAAAACGAATTTCAAACACTCTATCTCACAAAGCGTATTTAGATTTCCAGTTTTACGTTTTAGCACAATTTTTACGGAATAAATTACAATCTTAAAATGTTATTTTCTAACACTTTCAAGAAACTGAGAAATATTATAATCCTTAAACGAGCTTATTTTTCATGGAATTTTCATTAATTATACATAGTAAACGGGATGATTTCTTGTAATATTATTAAAGAGTTTTTTTCATAAATTTTTATTGTAAATTACTTGTAAAGAAAATAGTTTCAATAAAGCAAAATTCAATAATTTAAGCTACTGTCACTCATTCATTCTTTTTTATTTCTACTCTTAAAAATATATTTATTCTATTTAATTAATGATATTTAAATAAACTTATTTTTTAAACAATTTGGTGGCGATTTCAATTAACAAATAATAAACAACTAAGAGAGAGTGTTTCGACATTGTTTTCCAAAATAATATTCATAAAAACTTGTTTATCTAAAATTCTCTTAGGCTTTAGTAATATATATTTTTACGATGTTTTAATCCGAAACATGGAGTCATGCAACTTTTAAAATTTTATCTTTGAAGAATAACTTTCTAAACGCTTATGAGAATCTCTGTTTATGAATAATTAAAAGTATTAGAACAATATTTTTATTTAAACCGCTAGTTAAAGTACCTACTGCAATTTCTATTATGATCCGGAAGTTTTTACTCCATCCCGCGTATGATGGAACTAATTATCTCTACAGTTAAATGTAATCCTATTTATCTCTATTATGTAGAACAGAATGTGTTGCAATCTAGTTGTTTGAAGTAACAAATCCATGACTCTAAGAAAGACGAGCAGCTTAATGTAAGGTCATCTTATGATATTTCTTGTTTCTAATCGCAAAAAAATGAAATTTCTCATGTAAACAGGTTTTGAAGCTCATACATTTGTACATACAAACTTCAGAAATAAATTAATGTAAATGTGATTGTTGAAAATGCTCTAGATTTTATTTTTCCCTTTTTCCCGTATGATACTGATTTCAAATATACATTTATTTTACTGATAACAAAGCAAAATTACTGAGTTATTAATGCACAATTTCTGTAACCTTTGATGTAAAATCCTGATTTTAGTGGCTTTATTTTTAATGTCCATGATTATATACAGAAAAGTCTATGAAGCAACTTTGATTATTATTCATGTTGCGTTATTACTCTTGATAATTATTTGTCTTATTTCAAATCATATATCAGGAAGATAGGTTTTATTTATTTTTATAGTGTGTAAAACTAATTTAACTGATGGGCAGCATTTTTACTCTGAATATATTACTCAAATTCAGCCATTGTTTATTTTCATGCGTTTTAAAATTAACAGTTTATTCTTTTATTCTAAATATTATAAACATGGCTAATTTTATTCTAAATATTATAAATATTAAATCATTAAATTAATTGATAATGCAATTGTTGACTTATATATATATATATATATATATATATATATATATATATATATATATATATATATATATATATATATATATTTGCATTTTAATCGAAAATTCATTTACGTTTCATTACACCGATTACTTTAATGAACATTCTTAATTTACTAATTACCATCAGCTTATTAAAAAGCTTTCACTTTATAACTTAAAACATCTAAAATAAAATATAAATTTATCTCTTCGGGGTCCTTTTAGATTTTGATTATTGTTTTATCAAATTAAAATAATTAAAAAGAATACTCTAAAAAAGTAAAAGTTAACTGAAATTTCTTCTTTTCCTATAAAGCTTTCATATAAACAATACTTTGTTTTGAGTTATTGGTACAAAATCATATGTGTAAGGTTACAGCGTTTCTTATTCTTTCTTACAGTTCATTCATAATTGACAACAAAAGCTATAGATAGGGAGATTGATGTTTTTCCAATTTTTTTCCTTATTTTTGACGTTAATTAACAAAGTAGGAGTTTAACATAGCTGATGTAGCACACATTTGTGTAATATCTTTCAGTTAAAAAAAACAGCAACATTTTATACGATTTGTGTACCTTTAGCAACATATGTGTATCGATTCTCATTAGACTTGTTTTAACGGAGTATAAAATAACAAAATAAATAAAAATGGAATAAATTGACGAGTTTCAGAATTGAATGAAGATTACACATTACTTATTATCATTATCTTGTTTTGTAACTCCTCATATCTTCATATTCTGTAACATCACCTACATTGTACGGTAGTTCTTTTACAAGGTTCGGAACAAGTCATGCAATATTAATGTTTTCCAAATTGTGAAGATATTTCTTTCAGCAAAAATTGTGTAAACATATTTAACATGTGTTTTTTTTCTCACATATCTGGCTAATTATCTGTGTAATGAAAATCATCCAATAATTCTGTGAAAAATTATTGACTTTTCTTGGGGAAAATGACAAATGTTACAGTGAACGAGTCGTTTTGTAAGAATAAAAAAAATTAAAATTAATTTCTATAATTCATCTTATATGTTTCGTGCAGAAGGATAGTCCTTATTACTAGAGAGCAGAAAATTGTGTTTTGCTTAAGAAAATTCACTATTTGTAAGTTTATAAACATATATGTACATAAATGTAATATAATTTATAACTTTCAATGCAAAAAATAATGCATACTATAGAGTTTTATTTCTTAATTCTTTTGTCAGTTGTATTATTAAGTCGAATTGCAATTGAACTGAATATCGAGAATTTAGATAAAAGTATGTCTTAAATTTTGAATAAGTAATAGAACAAATAAGTCTCCTCCACCACACCTTCTAGAGAGGTTGGTGCTCGTGAAATCTGTCAATGCTCAAAACCCTACCGTGGCGTGCTGTGGTTGTTTGAAGTGGACAGGTTGCCACTTCAGGTGTAATCCTCATCACTTGACCGAGGCTCAAAATTACGAGGTTGGTAGTCAGTGATTGCCTTTTTGTGCAACATTAATAAAAACTCCCTACCCCCCTCCTCTTCTTCCGCACAAAAATGTAACATTTTTTAGATTTATAAGTTCTTTTGAAACGTGTGCTGCAAGAACATAAAAAAGTAAAAAATGTCATCATTCACAACTATCATAAAAAATATACGGTATTTGCGTATTATCACAACAATCACCAACTCTATTAATAACTCGCCAAGTTGGCAACCCTGATTTCCCATGTGTCGTACGCGCTGAATTGCCAAACGTGCTTCGTTTCATATAATGCCGCCATTAGGGTAATACGTAAGTACCAAATGTACTTTTAATACTTCTTGTAGTGAAACCAAGCTCTTATTAAATGATATGTTGCCACTTCAGTGAAGGGCACACAGTTTTATTTTTTCTAGTAATTCTTTATGAAGTGTTTTAAGGAAAAAAACTCTTGTATTTTTCATGCATTGTATGTATATGTATTTTTGTAACTCAGCCATAGCCTAAGCATTTATTGTTGCATATCTATGAGCAAATGGTAAGCATATTTTTTTTCTTATTCTAGTATTCCATGTAAGTCCCAGGTTGGCGAACTACTGTCCGGAGAGCTGCATGCTGTTACTTGTTGGAGTGGCTTTAGGTTTGGTGCTATTCAGCGTTGGAATGGTTGTAGGCCCATTGACACCAACAGTATTTTTCTTCTTCATGTTACCTCCAATCGTCTTTGACGCCGGCTACTTCATGCCAAATAGACTGTTCTTTGACAATATCATCACGATTCTTGTCTATGCTGTTATTGGCACTATCTGGAATGCTTTGGCCATTGGTGTATCTCTGTGGGCCGTTGGATTGACAGGTATATTTGGTTATGAGGTGTCACTCGTTGAAATGCTTCTGTTTAGTTCAATTATATCCGCTGTCGACCCTGTTGCAGTATTAGCCGTATTCGAAGAAATTCATGTGAATGAAGTCCTTTACATCATTGTCTTTGGAGAATCATTGCTAAATGATGCTGTTACTGTGGTAAGTGTTTTTAGATATAAGTTTTCTCACATTTTTTTTTATTTTTAAAACAATGAAAAGACGAAAGTAAAAATTAATGATAAATATAATTAACATAATTTATTACATAATTTAATTAAAGTAACTTTACGAATTCCATAAATAATGGAATTATATATAAGACAGAAAGGTAATATTACTATTATCACTGTTGTTATGAGTAGTGTATATTATATAAAAATTCTTAGAACAGTTGGAACAGATAACCTTATTCATTCTTTTTTGCATTATGTTGTAGTTCTTAATAGGTATAAACATTTTTTCACTGTATTAGATTTTAGTTTTTTAAATAGATCAACATAATTAACTCAAAATTTAATAATTATTTATTAAAATTTATAATGATTTCTTATTCAACGATTCATCAAAAATATGAACCGAAATGACAAAAAGAAATTTCGTTATAAAAAATATTCTAACATTCTAAATGGTGGTGTAAACAGGCGGAATAAAGAGTTCCGCCCTCAAAATGATTACTTAACCTAAACATTTTACCTAAATAAACATTGTTGTTGCCGCGAAAATACTTAAGGGACTCTAGTAACGTATGAACCTAAGAAACAGTAATCATCCTCTGAAGATGGAATCAGGAATCTTAGAACAATAAATCCCTAAAAAAAATTGCATATTTGTAAAACCCGAAATCTAGGTTTCTATGACAAGTTAAACAAAAGAATCAAATTTTGTATAATCATACCTCACACACACACAACGCCTTTCTCCTTACCCTTAAGCCACTTCAACGTTTCCGGATACACTTCTTGTGTGTACTCTCGAATATGTGGCCTTGACATCTCTCTACATCTCTAACCTTGGGTGGAATTCTGAATATTTTACTTTCTTTCCTTTATTTCACTGCAGAATTTTCCAAAAATCCTTTTTAACCACGCAGTAACTAGCATGGTTGGGCGTTAGCTTTTCGTTACATTTAACGAATATTTTGTACTGTCACATAGGAAGTTGTCAATTTAGAGATATGTTATTTCTGATTTCTAGTGATTCTCAACCTTTCTTTTTGTTGCGGTACACTTTTAACAATTTCAAAATTTGACGGCACGCTAACAATAAAATAAGATTAAAAATATGTTACCGCAGTGATTCTCAACCTTTTTTTTCAACCTTAAAAGTTTCCCCAAAATTTGGGGCCCCCACTAACAATAAAAAAAAGTTAAAAATGACCTTTGGGGGTTTCAACCTTTTTTTTTGGGGACACTTTACAATTTCAAAATTTGGCGGCACACTAACAATAAAATAACTTAACAGTGGCGTGACATCCCGTGAGGGACAAGGCCTACTATGCCCAACTCAATATACGCGACCTTGAGCCCTGAAGTGCATGAACAGATGTTCCGGTCAGGTGGTAGCGACGCAAAACCCCCAGCATTTTTCCCAAAAAGCTTGGGTACCTTTTTATCGACCCATTGAAGGGATAAAAAGCCGAGTCAACCTTGGGGGTTTGAACTTCGAACCTGTGATGTGAACGCGCGATGAGGTAACCACTCAGCCACTGGGCTTCAACAATAAAATAAGCTTAAAAAAAAATGTTGCCACAGTGATTCTCAACCTTTTTTTTTTGTTGCGGTACCCTTTTAACAATTTCAAAATTTAGCGGCACACTAACAATAAAATAAGCTAAAAAATGTTACTTATCTGTAAATATATTATGTAAACCAGTTTATAATAATTTTCAAGGTTAAGTAAAATAATAAGTACGACAAAGACAACAAAATGCTTTTGAATATTAAATTTAAAAAATTAATTTTAAATACATTTAATGTGGGAATTTGAGCTTGGTGATTTTTGATAATTTCTTTTACATGTGGTCGTCAAAATGATAATGCCACTTTCATTTTGTCGACTACCTTTAAAGGTCTTTTTTTCATTTTTGTATTTGTTAATACCAAAAATATGAATTCAAGCAAATAGGATGCAGAAAATTGTAACAATATTTTTAAAGCTTTTTTGGCTTTTTTGAGATAATCGCATCTAATCCTAAATGAATTAATTGACTCTTCTGAATATTTTGAAATTAAATTTTGATTATTACACAGTTCGAAATTAGTTTTTCCTTTTCATTCAAAGTTAATTCATATATATACAGATGTATCCAATCCCAGATGGATTACGTAACCAATCAATTTTTTTTATATTCGTCTATCCACGAAATGATATATATAAGTTAAATATATACCAAGAATACTTTTAGCATGTTTCTATGAAACGGCCGAATGATTCGGGTTTAGGATTTTATTTTTCCACAGAATATAATTAATAATTTTAAAAAAATACATACTTAAGAAGAATTTGGCGGCACACTAAAGTGCGGTGAACAGTGGTTGAAAATTACTGGAATATCCGTTTTATCTGTTAAAATAATTAGAAATAATACAGAAAGTATAAAATAATATTTGAATATTTTCTTACGGCACCAAAAATGAAGCAACCTTTCGGATGCGATTGTGAAAAATGGAATTCATTTATATCTCCTTTTTTTTAATAATAGTTATTTAATTTAATTTTTTTTTCTTTTTTAAAACTTGCGTGAATGACCTCCCCAACTGTTGAAATCTAATAACATTTTCGATTTTTGTCGCGGAGTTTTTTATGTTTCATGCAACACGTAAGGGAATTGAGCTTCGTGCGGTAAATAGTTCTTTTTCCAATAAAATTTTGATATAAATGTATAGTTATAGATGTCATTAAAAGAATTTTCTCTCAAAATCAAATGCCTTCTTTAAAATCAGAAGGTAGTCGAAGAATACAGAGAATAAAAGCATTTTTAAATAATTAAAGCGACTTTACAATGCGAAGACATTTTTAATTTTAATTTTCAATCTTAATGAGGATTTGAAAGTCTAAAATGATCAAGTAACGTTTTGAGAAGCTGAATAAACAAGATAAATTATTTATATATTATTTTAAAGACTATCAAAATAACTCATTTATGCCTGATTGCTACAAATAAATCAGTTCCTTCAGTTTTGATTCGGCTTTTATTCATTAAAGCTAAAAATTCATTATTCATTAAATGCTTTTTTGAAAGAAAACTGCAAAATTATTTAAGTACATATTTAATTTAAAATGTGTCTTGAGAGAAATACATTTTCTATAGATCAGTTTCCAGAGAGTGAGTGAATATTAACGGCGCACTGTTCAACTACGTGAGGGATTTTGGTATCAGTTTCCAGGATGTACAGATTATGAAGAAAATCGAAACCTAAATATAAGGTTATTTTGCACTTTAATACATTTAAAGAAAATTTACTACAATTCTTAATATAAAAATAAAGCAATGTAATGAAATTGAAATTATAACTCGTTTTTACATCTAGAAAAGAGTTTACTTTTTTTGACAGCAATATTAGATTTCTAAGCTAACACAATAAATTAGTAGTAATAAGTAAAGGATTTTCTTATAAACCTTCTATATATATAATTCTTTTCTTTAAAATATTTTTTCTCTCACCAAAAACCAAGCGGTTTCAAATAAACGACAAATTCCTAAAATTATTTTCTGAAATATTTCTAAATTATACATAAGATCTATAATAATAGTAATCTATAATTATATTTAGATCACATTACGTTAAATTTATAAAATTATTTATGAAATCTCAGAAAATTAAGCAATTTATAATAATTTTGAGTGTTATTTTATTTCTTATTAAATAAAAATTATATTATGAATTCGAATATTATGCAAGAATAAGGTGTCTTAGAACCTCGGGCTGGGCAAGGTTGACTCAACCTTTCATCCATTCAGTGGGTCGATAAATTAGTACCAAGCTTGTTTAGGAACTTAACACTGGGGGTTTCATGTCAGACTGACCACATTACCGGAAAATCTGCTCATGTACCTCAGGGTCCTAGGTCATGTATACTGAGTTGGGCACAGTAGGCCTTGGTCCTCATGGGCTGTTGCGCCACTGAGTTAAGTTAAGAGGTCTCAGGGGTGTTGTCTCGAGAGCTGAAAATGTGTAAGCAATTTTCAATTAGATATAATTCTTTGAGGTTGGAATTAAATAATTCGATTCTTTTACCCATTTCATAAAGTAATAAGGTTTCAAAAAAGTGTAAAATGTTTAAAATATAATCATAATTTTAAAAATTATAGGCACATCAAAATAAGATACGTTTTAGTAAGAAATATTAAGTAAATTTTACATTGTGCATGTTTGTGTGTGTGATATTTTCTAAGATAATAGCTCTAATAACTAGCAATAAGTTGATTTATAAAGTCAAATATATCCTTATTACACTGTAGCATTTTATATAAATAGAATAATAAATAATACTTTTTAAAAATGAAAAAAATTCAATTATTTTTTTTTTAAATTCCAATTTTTTTTTACATTTTTAACTAAAAAAGGTATGATACTAAAACTAGGTAGAATTCAAAGAGTATAATACATTTTATAATTCTATTAGTTTTATACATAAAAAGTTCCTACACTCTATAACAAAAAAAAAAAACGACGCATTAAGAACGACTTGTCCAATAAAGACAAAAATTAGTGGGTAGAAGGATTATGAACGGAATAGAAAATGAATAAAAATTCAGAAAAATTTAATGATTTATTTCAGTTACGTTGTTACAAAGTAACGAGTTTAATAAGCAAGCTGCCACACGACGTGGCATAGAGTGATAAAGCACCCTGATGGTCTCCTGCGGTAAGACCTGCCAAATCTGCTCCAATCATTGGGCAAGGTCATCAACATTCCCTGGTAGATGAAGTCGCCTTCCCATCATATCCCAGACATGCTCTATTGAAGAGAGATCTGGCTGGCCAAAGAAGTGTTTGCCAAGCTGTAAGATAGTTCATAGCAACACGTGCCGCATGTAGTCTGGCCTTATCTTCTGAAAAATAAGGCCAAGGTATTGCAAAAAGAACGGTAGCAAAACAGTTCTCAAAATGTCGTCGACGCACCGTTGGGCTGTAAGTGTGCCTCTAATGATGACCAAAGGGGTCCGACTGTCAAAAGAAATAGCCCCCCAGACCATAAATCGTGGTTGAGGGCCTCTGTGGCGTGCAATAGGGAAAACAGGATCGGCACGCTGCCCTGGGCGTCTCCAGGCACGTCTTCGATGATCATCAGAACACAGTTAGAAGCGAGATTCCTTGCTAAACACTATACGTCCCCAGTCAGCATTATTTCAACCTGAGCTAGCCAAGCACCTCTGTAATCTGGCTCGACAGTGTGCAGGCGTAAGTGGTAGGTGGCGTAGCGGCTGGTACGAGCGTAAATTCCGCTCTATCAGAGGTCTGTGAATGGTCATGATGGACACTCACATGTGGGTCGTACGTCTGATGGTTGATAATGATGATGATTTAGGCACTGTGACAGTTGATCTGACAATCAATCTGTCCTCCCTATCTGCTGTGGCCCTAGCTCGACCGCGACCATCATGATGCTGAAATCTGCCGTTGTCCACCCATTCTTGTCAGCATCTTCTAACGGCCGCATCGCTTCGACCAATATGACGAGCGATTCTCCGATTTGCCAAATTGCCTATTTCAATCCAATGATACGACCTCTTTCAAACTCGGACAGTTGCTCGTAATGAGCTCGAATCCTGCGCCAAGCATTTTTCTGAGTCGTTGGAAGGTATCCTAAATCGCAATGCAACAGAAATTTTGACATTCCGATTGGGAAGCGCTTCTTATAGACACCTGCTGAGTGCGCATTTCCGATGCGCTGTAGCTTCCTCTATTCATTCATTAAATTTTAATCATTTGCATGTGCGGTACAAATGCCTTTGCATACGAAATTTCACTATAATCGGGCAACTCCTTCTTGGTGCGTCGTTTTTTTTTTATAGAGCGTATTTTAAAAAATTTCACGTACAACGTAAAACTTCTTAATATTTCTTGCAGGAATGTTTTTTTCTTCTTACTTTCATGAGCTTGTTATTTTAAAAATGAAGATTAAAAATTTTACACTCTTTTTTGAAACCTCATTCCTTTATTAAAAAGGTCTGTAAACTGAATCGAATTATTTAATTTTAATCTAAAAGAATTATATCTAGTAGAAAATTGTTTACATTTTCAACTCTCGAGACAAAATTAACATCTCTGAGACCCCTAATAAAATTACAAAAAATCTTCAGAGCTACATAATTACAATGGTTACTAACATCCACGTCTCTGAGTGGGCTCTGTATCAAAAGTCCTTTTGGATCCTTTTCTGGGGCTCTTTAACATCTTTCGCTCTTTTGCTCACACATTTTGGGGGCCCTTAATTGGAAGGCCCTGTATCATTGATACAGCTGATACGGCAGTAACTACTCCTCTGGTTACTAAAGTAGGTGTGGTTGCTAATTCATGCAAGATTCTTGCATACAAATTAATGAAGAGACCGTTTTGGCCAACAAAATGAATAACTAATTCAATAAAAGAAACAAGAAAAAAGTATGCGGAATGAGACTTTGCCTCGACAAATAATTCCATTGAAGCAAATAAAAAATTTTAGTAACCTTGCGAACTTAACAGTATCGAATTCCTCTAAATTCCATGGAGTGACAGAATAATCTGATTTGGAACAATTTCTGTGTGAACTTGTAGATTAAATTATGGAAATATGATTTTTATTGGAAACGCCTCTATTTCTCTTGTAAACAAGTGTTGACACTCATTTGAATTCAGTTTTACTTTTACTTTCTAACATGTATAATTACTTGAAATGAGATGCTATTTATAGGTTGTGCTCTGATATTTTAATTATTTTGCTTCTTATTTAAATAAGGGCAAGGATTTGTTCTTGGCCTTTATTTTTCTTTGAAAAAACTAGACCGTGTTTTTTTGTTGTTGTTAATTTTTGTTGTGAGAGAGAATTGTTCGTTATTATAGAAAGTAAGATGCTAACCATGCTTATTAATTTGTATCATTCCTACTTTGAAACTTAATAGACTTTTATTTATTTTTTTTTTAATGAATTATTGTATTAAATCTTCTTTCTTATTTATGTTGAGTACACGAAAAAATAATATGCAAAATTCAATTTGTTTTATCTATTTCCTTTTATAAAAAGCATTTCTCAGGAGATTTTAATTACAAATTTACTTAAAATTCCTTAATATTATAGATCCAATAGTCATTCAAATATATATGTGTTTCATTCGAGGTGAATTAATTTACTTTTCTTTCTATCATAATTATTAAATATGTAACCAAAAATTAGTCGTTCTCGCGTGACTTGATCACAAAACCAGATAATATATGAAAATAGAAAGGTTTTTGCAATATCTGTATGAAAATATCTATCAAGTTTCAATGAACTAAACAAAATTGATGAATTTAACTGAACTGAATTGAATAAACTAATATTAGTTATGAGTTGAATTAAGTAAATTAGTTTTTTTTTCTTCTTAAAGCATTAAATAGAATAAATAAACTTTAGTGATTTGATTTATATAAACGTTCATGAATTAAAATAAATTACTTGAATTAAATTTTAAATGATTGCAACTTTCTTACATTAGACATACATATGAGACCGCGCCACCCTAAGGGTTATGGTCACGAACTCGTGGCTTGCTTGTCGCGATGTTCAAGTCCTGGTGTCACTAAAGATTCGCCGTGTAGAGGACACTGATGCACGTTAAATTGGTCGAGGCTCAATGTCCTCCCGTTGGCTTGGTGTGGTAGTTTGGAGAGGGAGTGGCAGCTCAGGAGTTGTTTTCATTATTTGACCAAGGTAAAAAATTACGAGATCCGTCGAAGATAAGCCTCGTGTTGCCTTATGGTGCGACACAATTATAATTCTAACTCTATATATAAATATGTACTCACGTCTCAAATCTAAATTGATTTTTTATCTATTATTTTTTTTTTAGATATATTGACATGAGATCAAGGAGCCTTTTAGAATTAATTGACGTTTTGTAACAAATTATAAATTTCTTTTTTTCTTCATGTTCCTTTCAAACTTTTTATGCAAATATGTAAGTCACAAAAAATCTTAGAAAATTAATGAAAAAATGGCAAGATTTAAAGGGAAAATATTGTTACAAAATTAACTGTTGACAGAGATTATTAAATTATTTTTAAGTAATGCGCAATTACCCGGGTTTTTTTAATATGTTATGTAAAGTATTATACATTTTTAATATTTACTGTTTAAGAACTTTAGTTCATTATATCAAAATAATTCAATTTTAGAAAGATAATTTTCTCCATTTTACATTTTACATTTATTTATATTTTAGGTCTGTTTTTTAAGTATTTAATAAATTATAAATCAAAACAAAGTTTGAAATTACCTTCCTCATCGCAAGAAAATAATTTCTGCTAGCTGCTAAATTGCAAACATTTTTTTCTTCTCAACAGCGCTTTGATTTAGTTCGTAAATACAAGAATTATTTCTGAGATTGGATTTTAATTTAAAAAAAGGGGGCATAAAAAGGGGGCATTCTTTCCCTTTAGCATACGAAAAGGTTTATATAAATTATATTTTCAAATTTTCATAATGGTTTTACTTAGATAATGTAAGAAATTTAAGTATTAAACAATTATTACAAATTAAATATTAAAACTCTGTTTTGCATTGATAGTCATTACGATCAAATGGCGTATAATATAATTTTCTTTTTCCCTGAAAGTAACTAAAAATAAAATTTTATGGAATAGTTTAAGGGGAGAGAGTTCCAAATAATTTACTGAATGCCAGAAAATATAGCTTATCACGACACTCGATCAACAAATGCATGAAATATTAAAATTTTGTTAGTAAAATTTTAGATATTTTTCATGTTTGCAGATATAAAAATGTTTGTAATTTTCATAAGGAAGAACTAAAAGGTGACTTTTTTCTTCAATAATTAATACGAAAAATTTAGCATGATTAGTGCAATTAACTGTTACATTACATCACATACTACACACACACACAATATATATCATCATAAATATATATATATATATATATATATTCTAAAACAAAGAATGTATATTGTAGCATGTTTAATCTGACCGTGCTCCAGATCTTAAATTTAATTGAGATATTTAAGGATCAACGTATCATCTTGTTGTTGCTTATCCCACCTGATTGACAGTAACATCAGATCAAGGCACATGATATTCATCGCGGCAAGAGGATAGATTTACGCCTGCTATTAGCCGTAACTTTGAGCACCTTACAGGTGACAGTGCGATTTGGCTCAGTAGATTCGAAAAATACTTTGTTTACTTTCGGTAGTCAAGTGGTATAATATCAACCGGTGTCAATTCGCTAGCTCAATTGCTCATGATGTCACTTTACATTCATCGTGTAACAGAGTTGATGTACATTAAATCTCTGTCGAGACTCAAAGTACTCAAGTTGATGTGGTGTGGAAATTCAGAGATCGGGACGTCCTCTCAAGTGTCTTCCTTGTTCTTGACTATGGTTAAAAATTATGAGGTCCACAGCCATTAGAACTCTTGCGACTTTAATAAACAAATAGTCTATGTATCAAATGAGACCTGAATTAAGAGTTTCAATTTCAAAGCATAATTTTAATATAAAATTTCATGGATAAATTTGAATTATTCAGGGGGTATCAGAAAAGACGGTAAATCTTATAAGCTATAATAGAGCGCTATAGATTGTAGTTGGTTTTGCAATACAATGCGTTTTTAATCGTGAAATATGGATTCGGTAACACAGTAATTATAAGAAATATCGAAGACAAATTTTAATTAAGAATGCATAAAACAATTATTCAAATAAGTGATTACTGTTTATAATTATTTGACATAAATTGGATATTCGTATATCATTTAGTAGATGTATGGTTTGTCATTTATACCTTTATAATGGCGTTGGTTGTAGCCATACGATCCTAAGTGCAATGAATAGCATTTTGGGAAACAAAAGAATGTACGGTACGTTGTTTGGTTGAAACAATCTGGTAGGAAATACGGACCAATCAATTGACAGGTATCTCTAAGAAAACACTTTTTTCTGCTAACTGTTTGTTTGCTTCCTGATATTTATTACCTTCAAAAATTTTAAATTTTACCGCATTTTATCACCTTTTAACGTTCTGGGCATATTTTCTGTTACTCGTGTAAAGTCAATTTCGCATGTAGAAATTAACATAAAAGAAAATTAAATTTCGAAGGAGGAAAATAAATAAAAAAAAATCTTTAAAATTTCTTTTTTAATCCTTCATTATTTCAAATTAAGATACATAATTCCTAATATTCTTATTTTAGGTGCTGTATCATATGTTTGAGGGCTATACGGAGATGGGTATTCCCAATATTCTTCCAATTGACTACTTCTCGGGAATTGCTTCCTTTTTTGTAGTCAGTCTAGGAGGAACATTGATAGGAATCATCTTCGGTCTATTCACAGCATTTATTTCCAAGCACACCACCTCCGTACCAGTTATCGAGCCTATGTTCCCTTTTATTATGGGGTACATGTCTTACCTGACGGCTGAAATGTTTCACTTATCTGGGATTCTCTCGTAAGTACAACTTTTAATTAAAGAGTACCTAAATAAAAAAAATCTCTTTAGTGAAATTGTTTTTAAATGAAGGATTTTTGCATTTTTTTATTTTGAATTATTCTCTTTAACATTTCATATTAATAAATTAATGCGCCAAGAGTTTTATCTGAAATTTTCTAGAAATTACCTATCTCTCTCTCTTTGGAAAATACATATAAATATTAAATAAAACCTCATCTGTGTCCTTCCGTCACTTTATTTTTTGAAAAGCAGAATTCCAGCACTTAAGCTAATTGAATCTTATTTTAAAAACTAATAGGAAAATATTACTCAAAAGTCAAATTATGTAACGCGTTAAGCAATATTATGTGAATCCTGAAGTAGCATTATTTTAAAATAATATTATCATTACTTTGTACTGTAAAGTATCCTTTATGCTGCTATTATGTTCTACAGATAGACGTATACGAAAAATATTGAGTAAAAAAACATTATTTATGTTTAAAATTCTTAAGCCGCTTAAAATCCAAACAAACGGTTAAAATTAACTTAAAAGAGCATAAAGTTTTACAGAATGAAGCAGAATTAGGATGACTAATAAATTTCTTGGAAATTCTGAAAGAAATTTATATCAAAGCTTAAAATAAGCCTGTATTAAATTATCTATTCAATTTACTTTATTGGAATGTAATATATAAGTAGTTTTATATATTTTTTCAATTTCTACTATTATTCGTTTTCTCCTTATATGTATTTATTCATATATACATCTTGTTCAAGTTTTCAATCGGAAATTAAATATTGTTTATTCATCCACTGAAGTTCAAAAAGATTGTTAAACTTGTAGTGGATGACACTTGATGTTAAAACAGTTTTTTTTTCAAATATTAATTCATTAATTAAATTTTATTTTTTAATTTTAAATTTATTCTGAATTATTTCTGACGAAGTTAGAATTACGATCAACAGATGGCGCCAGTAAGTTTTTCTAACGAATTTTTTCTAAGCTTGAAATATATTTTTTTAAACTCGTAGTGGATGACACTTGATCTTCATACAATTTTTTCAAATATTAATTAATTAATTAAATTTAATTAACTAAAAAGATTTTTTTTTGTTGACCTAAGTAGGAATTGCCTTAATTTTTTTTATATTACTTATTAATCACTATTGCTATCTGATAATGGTCTTCCCCATTACTCCAATGCTGCGAATAGGTTCGAAATCCCTTTCCTTGTCAAAAGACTGTCTTTAAATTACATCTCACCGGTAAATGTGATAAATATTCAGAGACTTCATTCTCGTTGTGCGTAGTACTTTCTTTCCTGGCTATGATATAAATAATATACATTCCTTGACAGTGTATGTGAGCTGGATGGCAGCTCAGATGTCGTCCTCATCACTTGACTGAAGTTTAAAATTATGAGGTCCGTTGCCAGTAGCCATCATGTAACTTAATTAAAAAATCACATCAAGTCAAATTGATATTGTTTATTATGGAATTTTAAAAATAGGAAAAAAATATTGGATTTTTATAATTGCTTCTAAACATGGTAAACGAGTGGTTAGGACATTGAGCATCCGTTCGAGTCCTGATTTCATTAAGACTCATTGTGTAGATGCTCTGATACACGTCTCATCTGCTGAAACAAAATTTTGAACAAAATACATGTAATTTCTTGAAAAATTTTAATGTAAATGTCAATTCTTGAATTAAAATATTTTTGGTTTTAAAAGTATATTATTTTTTATATTTGTTTACCTTTATTTTGTACTAAAACATTGTATTTCTGTAAATTAAAATAAAAATAAGACGAAGACATTATTTTTAAATTACTTTTTTTAAAAAAATAAACTGTGTTCAATCTCTTTTTTTTCCTTGGTAATAAAACACTTATTTTTGTTGTTTACTTATCCATACTTATCCTTATAATTCCCTATCATTAAAAAATGATTTTAATTTTTTCAGTGATATTCAAATACTTCAAAGTGTATTCTTTCTATTCAATATGTAATAAGAAACATCAAAAAATTCCTTTTTTATGCATATTTGAATATTTTTATCGTTCATTTTACTACCAAATATAGCAAATGTTTTCTACTTGAAATTAGATGTATGTAAACGGATTGCTATTGAGAGAGAGGATAAATAAACGCTGTAAGGTAATACTTTTGTTTGTGTATACGAAAACTGTTGCTACGCACTAAAAAAATCTTCTGCAATCATTTTATTATTAAATGTAGATGACACACTAATAGACAAAGCCGAAGAATCTTATTTTCATTGTTGACACCCACAAAAACAAGAATATTAACATGAATAAATTAGTTTGATTGTGTGAGAAACATTGTATGTATACATATTTTTATACGTAGGCGTTGTTCGCGTTACAACTCCGATAATGAAGTGCATTTCATTGACGCGTACAAATAGAGTTTGTTGTAGTGAAATCTCAATATGAAGGAATAAATTGACGGGGAAATTTCGAATGTAAAAAGCTGGTATCATTTAACTTACCATGCAGAAAGATTATTGGGAACTTGAATGAAAAGTTACAAATTACAGAACTCGCCGTAGAATTAAAAATTTTCCGTAGTTTTGTTTTCCAATTTTAGGTATAATTTCGAACATGAAATCTTTAGTAAGTGCAATTTGGGAGGCCATTTTCGCAATACTGCTGTAACGGACCATAAGTATATCATCCCAACAGTGTAGCACCCATTTTTAATGGTGTCAACAGCATCGAGATTGAACAAAGAACGACTAGGCATGGTCGCTCTTTTTAGATTAGAGTAGTTTCAATCTTTCTGTTATTATAGATGCTAACTGATATGGAGAGCGAATGGAAGTGTGGATCAACTTAAGGTATGTAAAAAGACACCAATATTGTGCTTATAAATTTATGGTATTAGTTGGCTTCCTATGAAAGGCAGCACCTTGTGCAATTACTTGTAATACCATCTGAGATAGCAGACACTGATCGATACATTAATGAAGCTCTTCTGACACATGTTCATCTTTTCCATACTACATGGGTGATCAGTTACATCAGAGAGGTTCCCAAACTCTTTTGTCTCATAGAATCCTTGCCATGTTTTTCGGTATGGGGTAGACCCCTGCTTAATTAGTATTGAGTTTTTGCAAATTTATAAACTTAAATGTCTTTTTGACAGCTAGTACTAATACTACTACTTCTACTTTAAAAGAATTAAATTTATAACTAATGAAGTATAGAGTTAAAAGTTTAAAAAGCATATGTTAATTACTTAAATTAAAAGTTAACTAATATATAAAATAACTGTTAAATAAAATAACCATACAACACACAATTGATTTTAATGGGAGGGATGAATCTGGCGCTACAATAACAAATTTTCAATATTTAATATCAATTTTGTCAGGTTTAACCTTAAATCTCCTCTGTTAGTAGTGACCAGTTTCTCTTTTTGTTTTGGAGATTGACAACTCCTTCCTTTCCTCCAAACTCCTTCTTATTAGAAAAAATAATTAAAAACTTCCTCACGATATTCTATAATTCGGGAGAAATAACGTGTGGTTTGCCTTTTTAAAGCCACAATTGCTGGCATCCATTTCTAAATTTTAAAATCTTCATTGGTGCATATCACGATCAGTTCCTGTTGTCATGTGACATTCTTTTTTTCAATATGACCATATAAATTCATTGCCTACTGTGGTATTACCATAGTCAAAACATTCTCAAACCTGGTTTCAAAGTCTGAATAAAAGGCAGTTAAATGTTGAACGTAGGTTAAAACGTTCTGACAGATTGTCTGGGTTAATTTCGGAAAATTCCAGACCTTCAGTATTATACTTCGTTAGTTTAACTCTGGAAAGAAACGCTGAAATGGTTCCTGTTTTAAAAAAATGTATGCTGTCACCTTGTAAGGGCAAATTAACCTCATTAAATTTAGTAAATAAATCTGCTAAATAAGTAAAATTTGGTTCTCTATTAAATTTTCTTTTAAAATTAAAGTCCCCATCTAGTTTAATGAGAACCAATATCACATAGACCCTCACTTACACCTCATTGACCCTCAAATTATTTTTTGGCTGACGTGGACAACTTGCAGGTCGTCATAGACCCCTAGGGGTTTATATAGACCACTTTGGGAATCGCTGAGTTACATGGTTGATAACGCAATGTATCATTGCATAAGTGCTATACAAGACTATGTAGACAAAGAAGATATTCAACGTCTCTGTCTAGCCATCACGTTTCCCAGATTTAAATCTGGTTTCAAGATTTCTTCAGGGACATCTTATTGCCCGATTCCAGTATCTAATCAAAAAGGACTATTTCCGTGTCTTGAAAGAGGAATGGAAAAACTTGTCTCTACAGTAGCTGGATGGTGTTGCTTACAGCATTTCCCGACGTGTTGATAGTTATATTGGACAACACGGTGAATATATATTAAACTAGGATGTGTCTTGAGTGAGCCTGTGGAAAGTCTTTTGTATGATTTTATATAATCACGTTTTGGAGTTAAAATGTATATGTTACATCTACAATTCAAACTTCTATATTTAGTTTCAAAATAAATCGTTGAAGATTTTGCAGTATTCTTGCAATATCACTCTCAAATGTGACATTCAACAATTCCAATTAACTGAATAATTGTTCCCCGTCTTTAGGTTTTACCCTCCAATATATAGTATTGTTTTCAAATTATACAGCTTTAATTGTTTTTTATGTAATAAAATATAGAAAAAATACTTCAAATAACATTTGTATCTAAGCAAAGTGCCTTCGCATACAAAATGCGTTTTTTCATTTAATATTACATATTTTGATCAGTATTCTGTTTTGAGAGAAATTAGACAGTATTAAATTGATTTTTTTCTGCTTATAATACGGTGAATATGATGTAATATTTGACATATGTAAATGAATGAAGGAGCAAATTTTCTTTTACGTAGGCTAGAGGTCAAAAGGATGTCTATTTTAATACTTTTGCCTAGACAGATAATCCATTATATGAATCAATTCGCTTTTAAATATGTTACTTAATTATCAAATGCATATATATAGTTAATTATTCTCTATTATAGAGACAGAAATAAATAGAACACTAAAAATAAAGGAAACTTAAGGTATCCGACTGGGTTCGGAGACAATTTTCTAAAATATAACTTAAGTAATCATTTAGTTGTTATTTTTTAAATAAGTATGTTGCAAAACTACGAAAAACAGCAAGAAGTTTTTGAAAGCTTATTTTTCAAAATATTGAGAAATTTCTACCAAAATATTACAAAAAATTGCTCTTTTGCAAACAACTCTAAAAATATATATATCACAAGAATAAATAAAATGTTTGCAGGAATACAATTCTTTAACGTTTAACTATGCTTCATATTAAAAAAGCTCGAATTCTACTGTAAAATTATGAAATACAGGTGTTCGAGATGAAAAAACCCAGAATTTTCTTAAAAAACTTTTTTTTTCATATAAAATTACATATATAAAAAAAATACCTTAATGGAAAAATTACCCTTAGCATTTAGCAAAAAGCATTCATTACAATAAAAAGAACCAACTAAAAAATTTCCTAAAGATATTTTATTTACTTTAAGAAATTTCACTCTTACCGGTAGCCATTATGTTCAAAAATAACATTCTTCAGAAAATGCAAAATAAAGTTTATATTTGCAATAAATTTTTATAAAGATTTAGGAAGGTATTAAAACTTTCCAGATTTGTATGTTGTGCCTTCCTGAACCTCATACTTCAAACGTTTACATTTTTGAAGGGCCTTCCTTTTTTTATGAGACAGTTTCTTATCTGATTTAGAATGCTTGGCAGAACCAACACTTCTTGTTTTGTCAACATACCAAAAATATCCTTTTATTTCAGAACATAATTTCATTCCTAATTTTTGAAGTATGGGTAATAGACCAGCAAATCCAGAAAAAGTATTATTGGGATATAATTCCTTAAAACGGAGTGTTTGTACCTCAACAAAGTTGTCTTTTGTTATTATAATCCACACGACATTGTTAAGACTTTCATTGCAGTTCTGAGCTTCCCGTGAAGACATTTTCTTAGAAGATTTTGATCGCAAAGTTCTTTATAAGTCTTTTTAATAGATTAAAGCTGAATTTGGAAGATCCGTTTGATTTTTCTTCCAACGTTTCTCCAACAAATTCTGCTCTCTGGAAATATGTTCTTTTTTGGCCTCATTGATCTTGTTTTTGCATGTCAACTTTAATTTAATTAAAAATAACTATAACTCTATATAAAAGTACTAATAAAAAAGTTATAAAGAGATCTAATTTTGAACACAAATGATAAAAAGATAGCAACTTGTTTAAATCAAAGCAAACATTGCAATCAGCTAACCGTTGCCTAATTTCAAGCAAAATATATCTATTAAAAATGTATTAAGTGAAATAAAGTTTACTAAACATAAAAAGAATTCGTTAACATATTTTAAATGAATAAAAATCTCATTTTTCCTGTGAAAATCAACCGAAAACTCACACTTCGGTTTCGATTTGGGCTTACTGCTCAAACAAAAACAGCTATAACTTTTTTTCTAATTGACTCAGAATTAAAAGTACGATATTTTTGATAGCTTATTAAACAGGCTACAAAAATGGGCTATAAAATAAATTTAGATTTTTTTTTATGAAAATGGTGATTTTTAACCAGTCGGATACCTTAAAAAAACAGATATTCGAATTTAAAAAAATATGTGTGGATGCGGTAGTATTATAAATATTCTAACTTAGGACAGGTTTTACATTAAAATAATTTATATAAAAGTTGGGTGTAGCAAATTTGTGGCTTATATATATATATATATATACTCCCTTATATATTCCCCTTTCTTTCCCCTTTATCCTTCCCCCTTTTTTATATGCTATTGAACGAAATCCTATTGAAAACAATGGATAGAATTTCGAAATCCCTTATAAGAAAAATTTAATTTAGCTAAAATGGCATTCAAAATGCATAGCTCTCACTGGATATGTGTACAGTAAACATTATTGCCAGATTCTGGACCCAAATACAAATTCAAAGCATAGTATTATTGGCTAAATTGTAGCACTTAGCAAAAGTTATAAAATTATTAGTACTAAAACAATTATATAGAACGTGTATAACGATAAATACTACAGTTACATGAGAAACTCTAGGAATAAATCTTTATTTGTCTATAAAATATTTTATTAAGGTTAAAATAAAATTAAAGAAATAAATAACTTTAACTTTACCTCTTGAATATGTAGATAACTATAAGTATATCTAACAAGGAAAAATGAATATTCATGATAAAATCTATAGTAATAAACTTTTAATCTTCAGAGAAGAACTTAATAGTTACTATTAAGAATTTCTTTATACAAATAACTATTAATAAAATTAATTGGGTCTTTTTAAATTAAACAGTATTTAATAAAAATTTCATAATTTGTTATTTTTTCTGAATTCTTTTTGAAACAAGAAATTTGTTACGTTGTATGTAATTAATAATAACTTTACTGAATATTGATACATACATATTACATACCCATGAGGTATTTTTATGATATTACATTTAAATTCATCTCTTTTGTCATATAAAATACATGGCATACATTAGGTCAAAAAACTAGTTAGAAAATGACAATCCAAGCTCGTCCTCACTGACCTTTGTCTTTATTAATTATGAGTTTTTAATGACTTCTTGGATTAAGCAACGCCCTGTTTTTAATGGGGTACATATATTAAAATAAGTGATTTAATATATATGTTACCGTTAAAGTATGATATCGGTTATTTCATAGAAAAACTAGGTATTTCATGAAATATCTAGACGTCAGTTAAAGTGTATAAAATTGTTGAATTCTACAATTTAACTAGGTATTCTATAAAATAACAATTACTTGATCGTTAAAGTATGAAAGACAGCACTCGAAAATCCTTTGAACCAATTCTAGCTGCTTTTAGTCAGTTTTGAACCACTTACAGCTGCCTTTCAATAACCTGTGTTTGTGTGTACCTTTCATTCCGTTACCTTTAAATGTAGAATTTAAGCATTTTATTTATGTTAGCGTTTTGCATTTTGGATTATTAAAAATATTTTTTTCTACTGTTTTCAACAATGACTTCTGCAGGAAAGGGCACAAACTTGTAAATAAGAAAGATTAAATGCAAGAGAGATGTGAATATTTATTAAAAAAGCGTGGGGCAAAAGAAAAAGTGCTGCACTTATTCGTGAAAATTATATTAATTTTGATAACAAATTAAAAGTGCTAAAACAGTACAGAAATAAGTACCACGGGACTATTGGTACACCAACATTATAATATCTGAAGTTCAAGGAGAAGAAAAGTTAATTGTGAGGCAGCAACAGATGCAAAACATTTTCTTTTTCCCTCCTTTCTGTTTAAATAATGTTAGCAATATGAGCAAAAATAAATTACATCATCTGTGCTATTCCTTATCATTTATTAATTAATCCTCCATAATAGGGATATAATGCATTTTTCGAAGGGTTTTAGCTATTTATGATCAATTAATTTATAAAATAACTTTGAAATTATTTATTTTTCGCTTTAATGGTCTTTCATTGGTTATTTCATAGAACTAGGTAAAGTACGAAAATTTTCATCTATTATATACTTTAACTGACTACTTTTCTAGTTATTTCATGAAATTCCTAGTTTTTCTATGAAATAACTGAATTATACACTTAAACGGTAACATAAATACCAATATGTAAAAAGCAATGCTTATTATACTCTTAATCTTTCAGACTTATCTTTTGCGGAATTACCATGAAAAACTATGTCCAGAAAATATATCAGCCAAAAGTGAGATTACGGTAAAGTATGTAACTAAGATGTTGGCTACTGCTTCAGAGACCATCATATTTGTTGTTCTTGGCGTCTCTACTGTTAATGATAACCACGAATGGAATACGTGGTTCGTCCTCTTCAGCATCCTGTTTTGTTCCATATATAGAGCAATCGGTAAGTTTTCACTTCTAAATACATGTTCATGCTATAATTTAACTATAAATCTCTCTAACTAATATAATAATTATCAGTTAAAAACTAATTGTTATTTTGACATAGATGATGAACTGTGTTATATATAGTAATGTTATTCCCAATGCTCTCGATAATTTTTTTTAAATTTCAGAAAATCAAGACGTTAAACTTTTTTTCTTTCATTAGTCAAAATGTTTTGACACTAATCCCAAGTTTTTTTTAGTTTAATATTAAGTAATAACTATTTAATTGCCAAATCTTTCAAATTCATTCAACAAAATTATTTTTAAAGAAGTCTGAAATTAATAATTTTTATATTTCTGTATTGTTTTATATTACAGCAACGGTTAAACTGCATTAATTAGAAAGATGCACATTAAAATAGAACGTACGTAAATAATGTTGATAGAGATATAAAACTCCCTTTTTAATATAATGGTTTTCAGAAACGGAAAAACTATTTTATGGTTCATGCCTCAATGGATCTAGTTTTTAAAATGCTATCGATTGTTTTATTATTCTTTGCGGAGTGAAATTTTTGTTCATGTAAAATGTTGTATTTAACTATATTTTTCTAATTTTTTTTAATTCTCAGTAAATGAAATAACGAAAAATATATACTAGATGGTCAGTAAGAATAAAAATCAAAATATAGGTCTAAAACAGTGGTTTCCCAAAGTGGTCACTACGGACACCCAAGGGTCCATGAAAAATTAAAATTGGTATGGGGGTTCCTGGACAAGGTCAGGGGGTCCGTACAGGTTTAATATAAAATTTGAAAAATTTGATCCATTTTTGTTTTTATGGAAATTTAAATAAATAACAATACGTCATTTGGATATTCCCGACTTGGTGTTGAACCCATTTGCACGTGGATAACTCAGATTCCAAACACAGATGAATTCATACTAATACAGGAACATCTTATTGAAATATCCGCAAATGATGGATTAAGGATTAACCCAGTGTTTGAACAAGGATACCACAAATTTTGGTTGCAAAAACAGATCCCAATATTATATCCTGCATCATAGGCTATTGTACAGAAGTTGTTGACTAATTTCCAGTTTTCCAATTTGGTAGAACGTAGATTCAGTGCCATAAGGAACTATCACAAAAAAAAAAAAAAAAAAAGAAAGAAACCGACTAAAAACTAGTGCTCGTTGGGATTTGCGGTTGCTATTCACAAACATTGAGACGGACATAAATACACGCATAACATCTCATCAAATACATCCAAGTCATTAATTTTTTTATTTTATTTTAAACAAAAGTTATAATTTTAATAAATAATTCTTCAACAAAATGTTTTTGTAAATTCGTAATTTTTATAAAATGCATTTATGTAGCTTTTTCTTTTGGGAAAGTTTTGACTTTAAAAAGGGGTTCGTGGAGCAAATTTTGACTATAAAAAGGGGACCGCAAGCAAGTTTTGACTATAAAAAGAGGTCCATGAGTTAAAAAAGTTTGGGAACCACTGGTTTAAGACAAAGGGATTGATAAAAAGTTTTCCTTTCATAAACTTAAATGTGGTCGCATAATCATTAAGATTTGAATTATATTAATCTACATTATTCCATACCAAAGAACAATAGGAATAAATATCTCTGTTACATATCATTCCATCTGTTCATTTAATGGAAAACATTCATTTATAAAAAAATGGATATAATGCAAATTTCCACAGATAATGATATGTCGTAATAAAGACTCTAATTATTCAAAATATTTATTATAAATTTCTTAAAAATTGTTAATTCCATTTTCAAGGTATTGCGTGACTTTCCGTTTAATGATGAATGATGACATGCAATTGATATTTATTGCGTATACCAGAATCGGGATTGATTAACAACATCATTATAATCAATAATTAAATTAATTTACATTGAAATAAAAATAAGTTTTTTTAAAAAAAATAATTATAATCTGCTTGAAAACTTTACTCTGTGCCTTTTCTGATTTGGCTTAGGATGCCGCAGTCTTTTTTTCCAACCATAAAGAACTCTTTTGTTCTGAAATAACTGGAAATCATTTGAAATTACTTAGAAAGTAATTACTTATCATTTGGAATTACTTTCATAATCAATTTTTTCCTTAAATTGATGAAAGGTCTTTTTTATTTGTTTTCAAGATGATAGATAAATTCTAGTGGATGTGTCGCTCAAATTTCAGTAAATTTTCTATGGATTTTCTTAGTTTCATGGGGGGAAAAAGTAATGTTTATCGAAAATTTCATTTGCTAATTAAAATTTTCGCTGTTTTAAATGAAACTTGAATTCACTATACTTTCGAAGAAGTATTCAATAAAATAATGTTACAAAACGCTTTTAATATTGAAAAAATATTTTAATTACTTTATTTTAAAATCATAATGTTAAAATGATTAATTATTAAATGTAATTTGTGAAATATTTGCTTTTTTAAAAATTTCCACATGTATAAAGTTTCAGTACGGTAAAAAAACTTCAAACCCTAAAAGTTAACATATTTACCAGAAATCTGACAAACAATAATATAAATTGCTTATTCATGAAGTTTCGAAAATGTTCGTTATTTGCGTGCAAAAAAGCATTTTCCGTTTCCTAGACAGTACCGTAACATTTCTTTTTTGTGCATTGAGTATTTAATGTGAAATTATTTTCCTGATCAAAGGTGCTATTTTGTAAACACGGTCGGGGAAGGACGATGAACTTGTGTTTTCAAGTAATAATATCTTGACTCTAAAATAAAACACACAAAAGTTATACATGAACTAATTTATAATCAGGATAAAAACAAATATTTGTTTTGACATTGCTTATTAAATTCTGCTTTTATTCCGTTTTATAGTAAGCCATTCTAAGAGTATTTGTTAATATTAGAAAAAATTAAGGAAAATAATCTTATTTGTGAAAATAAAATCAGGAAATTCGTTGTAAGCAAATAAAGTCAAATAAATTGTAATTCTAAGACCAGCAGATACTTTACACTGCTGGCCTTTAAAGTTGCAACACCATGAAGGAGGAATGATGCAAAAGTCAAATTCACATAAAAGGAAGAAGATAGATATGTAAGTGTGATAAGCATTTAAACGCAATTGAACGAAGCAGGAAGGAGAAAAGGTATCTCAAACTCTGTATAAAGGGAAAGTTACATAGGGATTTTCTCATTTGAACGCTGGTTGTTTGAGAGAACATCGTGTTATGCCTCGTGTAAGAAGGAGAAACGTCTACTAGCACGTGTCGAAATTTGAAAGTGGCAGGATCTCGTGGCCTTTGTAGAGTGGGGCCTGTCGTTCCACGATACTGCAACTTGCATTGGTAGAAAAAAATGACTGTTATGTAAATATGGAATCAAAAGTCAGGAAGATCAAAATGAACGCTGTACAAGATCTCAATGACCTTCCACCACTAACGTACAAGAGGACATATATATTGTTAAATCGACTTTGCAGTATCACGCAACCCCATCATGGACCGGGCTGGAAGTTGGTTTATTTGTAGCATTACAAGTATCCGTAATGACAGCGCCATGACGTCTGGAGCATCATGGACGGTATGCACTTCGACCATTATTGCAGCTTTCCTAGACACTGGAAATTTTTTTTTCTCTTTTAAATAGGGTTGTGGATTGGTAATTACCATTGCAAACCTAGTACATTACCTGGGAGTTGGTATCACTATTTAGTGTGATACCATACAGGTAGATATCAATTATCACAATGTAATTTTAAAGCCCAGTTTCCTCTTCAAACGGAGGAACATGGGCTCTGACGATGCGAAATTATACTAGGAATTTAATATTCCTGAGAGCACCCAAGTCAAACAGGCATTCTTGGGATCTTCAACATACCGCATAATCATACAACATGGACGATGTCAATATTTTGCAACACGAAAATCCATCGACTTCGGACGGAGTCGAACCCACAAACTTGGGCATACAATGCCAGCGCTTAACCAACTTACACCGCCATGCGGCTGACGCTGCAACATAGAGCATGACTATAGTGGTGTGCCCAACTAAAATATTGGATACATACATGAGTAGAACCACGTACTCGTTTCTGATCCTTCCTGGTTCTGAGTGCAGCAATATGATAGATGTACATGCAAGAATTTGATAAATCATATTGTGAATATTGGAAGATAAAAGAAGTTTGTGAATTCATCCTTTAGCAGCATTTAAAAGGATATTTTACATATTTTTTTCGCGGGCGCGTGACAGATATAACTTTAAACAATATTCTTTATGTTGTTAAAATATGGTCTACACACAAGTAAAATATTAAAACAATACAACATATACAAATTTAACCCGGGAGCTGTCGCGTGGGGCACAAGGTAACTCCAGGCTTATGAAGTCTTCAATTCTGAGAAAACTGATAATTTATTACGAATGACTATGTCAGTATATCCTCCTATATGAGGTATTTGAGGTGAGGTACCCTAAAAAGGTATTTGTCACATATCTCACACTTTTTTGGAAGGGGCAAACGTTTTATTACATTCAGGTACTTGGAGTGACTGAGTTCCCCACGTGACCACTCTTGTTCCAAAATATTTTCAATGAACAGACAACATTTCCCCCCCTGTGAACGACTTAGTAGCTTTTATTGTTGTAGGGCTCGTCATATTTTATAAATGTAAATGAACAGAATATTAAAAAAAAGAAATGGGCATCTGCGATCTTTATTGGATGAAGTTGAAACTGATCAAATAAGGGAAGAACCTGATTAAATTATGCATATTAATCATGATATAGAAAATAAATTTGAGAAAGGGGATAAACATGAAACGTTTGAGTTGAAAGGAAAATTTTCAAATGCTACCTAAAAAATTCTATCAAGAAAGATATAAATCCACAAGTGTACCACAAGACACACTGCGCCCTGTCAAAAAGACAAGCGGAAAAAGTTCAACATGCTTTTTGCTGATCATCAAAGGACATTAAAACTACAATAACTTGAACAAAGTATGACAGCTTTGCCCTCCAATAACATTCCTGTAATGTTAGCAAAAAGTGTCTGTGATTTTATCCTTTATTTTAAAGTACGTTTGAAACATTTTAGCTCAGTTTGATTAGAATTTTTCTCAAAACATCAAAGAAAAATTGAAATGTCGTTAAAAGGAGGTAAATATACTTTCTCTTAGTTTAATAATTCGCTGGAATTACGATTTTTATCATGTACAATAAAAATGATTATAAAAAAGAGATTGGGGTGACTCAGTCACCCCACGCGACCATTAATGTTAGTATCGAGTGCGCACCTTCTTCCGGGTTAAAAAACTAATGGAATTTGTATTTAAATTCGTTTCATATGAAAAATGTTTTAACTTTGTTCAATTTACTTTTGAATAACAGAGATAAAAAGAAGTATCGAGGAAAAAGCATCCAGTTATTTTCCTATTAAAAATGTCTGAATATAAAAAAGAGAGAGAGATTATAATTGGAAACTAAATCTCTTCCGTTGTTCAAAAATGAAAAAATTAATTTTTCAAAGATTGAAACAGTTAAAGTGAAATGAGTTTAGATTTACTGTCTAATACTTCCTTTTTTATTTTAAACAGAACTCAGTGATGAAAAGCACATTTTTACCCTATTATTCTTATAAATTTTCTTAGAATGATTTGTTTGGATTTGGTTCGTAATCATTAATTTGATGAAATATTTCCCGCGAAATCACTTTTTTTATTTTTAAAAACTGCTATCTGTTAAAAAGCGAGTCTGATAATTTCTGAATAAGGATAAAAATATAGAGCAGCAGGAGAATAAATTCAATAACAGGAGATAAAATAACAGGAGAATAAATTCATTTTCATGAAGAAACAGTAGAAATGCATGTGCTTTGTTTGACAATTTTATAAATATTCAAACCCTTGACACAGATCCTTTACTCCACTTTCAGAATTTCCAATAAGGTGTAAAATATAAGTGAAAGCTGCTACTTTTTTATTCGTTAAAATTTTCAACCTGCCATGGGAATATCTAAAGTTTTTCTAATTATTTAGAAAGCTTATTCTATCTATCTTCTTATCTGCCTATTTTTCTTATTCTACTCAATCGGGAACTGTTTTCGAATATAATGAAAATTTTTATTAGAAATAAATCAATAGTATATTGCCCTTTTTTTAATATGGGGAAAAATTATTTCCTAATCATACTAAACACTTAGTTTGTTCACATTCTCATTGTGGTTTCAATAAAAACGTTAAAACTATCTCTCAGAATGAAATAAGAAAAAATTTAATACTTTAATTTATTTTGGAAATGTATTTTCGAGAATGATTTAAAAAATGATATTTAGTACTTCACTATATAAGGGTATTGAAACAGTATTATTCAAATGATGATTCCTATTTCTTATTCTCATGAGACGAAAATGAGAATTATCAGCTGAAATATTTTCAAGAACTAGCAGTGCGTGTAATATATATATATATATGTGTGTGGTATATATATCTATCCAATATATGTGTGTATACATATACAGTGGTACCTCGACATACGAGTTTAATTCGTTCCGCAACCTTGCTCGTATCTTGAATTACTCGTATCTCGAAGCAAATTTCCCCATACAAAACAATTAAACTACCATTAATCCGTTCCAACCTCCAAAATGTCACCCCAGTTATTTTTGTTACGTGGTTTTGAATAATAAAAACGTATTTATAAATATTAAATATTTATTGCACAAAAACAAAAAAGAGAATGTAAAGAAATAAATTAGATATCCTCACTGGTCTTTGCCTTTTTCGCTACATTTTTCTCGCTTTCACCTGTAGGCCGTTTAGAAAAAAACATGTCCAAGGAAGTTTGTTTCTTCCTCCCTCTCAGAATGTTCCGGAAATGAGTTAGGCAAGTGTCATTAAAACGGTCAGATGCACGACCTGTTGCAACTTTTTCTGGGTGTTTTTTTTCCACGAACTGTGAAACTCTCTCCCACATTCCTAAGATCTCCTTTATCTCACTTATACTATCGGACTTGTATCTCGAATTTCGCTCGTAACTAAAAGCAAAAAATCACTTGCTCGTCGGCTCGTATCTCGAAAAACTCGTATGTTGGGGCACTCGTATGTCGAGGTACCACTGTATATACAGCAATACCCCGAACTCACGTGATAGGTGGAACTAAGTGATAACAGCGTAAGTCACACACACACACACACAAATTCGTGAATGTCGGTGTACAGTTTCGCATATAAATTAACATAAATTAATTTTAATTGGGACCAGAGACGAAAGAAAATAATAATCTAGGAAAAATTGCTTAAGAAAATCTTACATAGCACAAATACAAAAGCGCAAGCCGAAGTTATTTTGGTGTAGAGCAGTGCTTCTCAAACTTTCACTATTTGCGACCTAATATTCAATCCTAATTTTCATCGCACCCCTTTCCATACAAGAATGTACTGAATTCAATTTTAATATACTTTGACACTAAAGCTACCGCACCTAAGAGCCACCAACGTACATAAACATCTCGCTTGACCAAAGCGATAATTTCCAGACGTATATATACATCTTTCAGAAGTATGATCTTATATGTGCACTGCTATGCTTAAAATTATTCCGAAGGCTTTGGAATGTAATAAAAGAACCTTGAAGATGTTTGCGAAGGATTTATTATTTCAGAGGATTTGCTTAGTTTTATTCCCAATACATCACATACGCGCGCATACTTGGAAAACGGTGGCAAAGGGGAGCGAATCGTGCATCTTTTAATCGACAGTTAAGGAATATCTATAAACTGAATTAATTACCAAGATAAATATTCATTTTTGGATATAATTTTTTATATGACAAGCTCATAAGGTTACTCGTAATTTTTAAACTTGTTCTTAACTTGGTGTTCTTAAATTAATTATGAAATACATTGGGCAGTACTGATATATTTATAAGTGTATTATATGAGTGTATATGTATATGTGTATTTTATTTTTTATTATGTTAGAATGTATTTTATTTGTTTACTTTCCATAAATTAACAATTTTCTTAAATAATCCTTTGTTTTCGATTTTTCAATATGCTTGTGCCCCCCTGCGAGAGTTAACACGCCCCCTAGGGGGGGGGTGCCCCACAGTTTGAAGAACGCTGGTGAAGAGTGTTTCATAAAATCTAACAAAGTAGTCTAGTGGTTCAAAAAAAGAAATTCAACCACAAAATTTCCTTGTAGCATTCTAATATTTTTTTATTCCTTGTTTTGTTGGAAAAAAAATACGCTCTTTTATGGAATAAATTTTTTTTAAAATTTGTAACCCGTTTTCAATTGATCTGAGGCCTTCTGTCAAATTCCCAAGCGTCATTCAATCTTCTGATTGAACTGGATCTATAGACTCAAGTTCTTCTTCAATGTCTTCATCTTACATTTGGCTCATGCATTTGAATGACATACTCGTATCTCAAATCTGAGTAGATATAATGCATATAACAAACACGATATAACAAATATAACATATAATAACACAACACACCTCCGTAGGTAAGAAATAAATAAGACAAAATAAATTAATGTGGTTAAGTGTCGATTCCACACGATACATCCGAAGGTGTTCATTTAGCTAAACAGAAAGCGGAGAGATGAGTAATAAAGTTGAGTAGCGCTCAAACAAATGACGAATTGATGAGATTTAAAAATCACGTAACTCCGGGTACACGTAAGTCGTGGTCGCGTAAGTCGAGGTGTTACTTTATATATATAAAGCAAGCTTAACCCTACTACACCGCCCTATGTCGGTGACAGCTTTAAAAAACAAAACAGTTTTCCATTTTGGTCAATTGATATATATATATATATATATATATATATATATATATATATACATTGTTTTACCGTTCTTGATTTTCTGTTTCAAAATTTTTCCTTTCTCTTATACGGGATATTTAGCCACGATAGCCCAGTTGCCAAGGCCAAGTGACTGGCGAGCCATGAGTTCGAACCTAGTGTCGCTAATGACCCTCTGAGTAGAGAGAGGTGTTTCACGTTAAATCTGTCGAGGCCTTAACGTATTCCCGTAGGTGTGGTGGGGAAGTTAGGAGAGGGGAGTCAACGTAGGTGTCATCCTCATCACTTAAACATAGTTCAAAATAACGAGGTCCATCGTCAGTAGCCGTAGCCCTAGTGTGGCTGTATAAAGCAACGTTAATATAACACTATGTGGAATATTTAATATAAATCATCGTTTTTTATAATTATTATTATATGTATATTTTTTTATTTATGGGTGTGCTTATATATATATATGAAAGAAATTTGTATAATATATCAAAAACCAGAAATAATAGATAATGAACATAACAAGAAATAACGTAATAAAAATATAAAAGCTAAACATGAAGATCGAATTTATAGAAAACTACAAAAAAGTGAACTATAAAAAAGAACCTAGCGAGTCAGAAAGCAATTTCGGACTTAGGACCGAATAAGTGGGGTTAAACTAGTTTGAAGGCGCCAACCTTCCCCTTTTGCAACTCGGTAGAAAGAACCAAATAAAATAAACAAAAATTCAAAGTATATAAAAACTCACAGAAAGTATGATAAAACCACTGGCTACTATTCTGCAACTAATTCTCCCTAAATTCTTAAATCAGAAAAATTCCAAAACAATTACGTAAAAAAGTATTTTTCAAATATATATATATATATATATATAGTAATATAAAATAACAGTGAAGTACTATATATATATATATATACATGTGGGATTAGGGGTTAATGTCAAAACAACGATTATATTTTATTAAATTTTTTTTTTTCAGGAGTAATTGTATTGAGTTTTTGTCTGAATAAGTTTCGACTTCATCAGTTAAATGGTGTTGAACAATTCATAATGTCTTATGGTGGATTGCGAGGAGCTGTAGCTTTTGCTCTGGCCTTGATTATTGATAAGAGGATCATTCCTAGTAAAGATATGATGGTAACTACAACCATAGCTGTTGTCTACTTTACAGTATTTGTTCAGGTAAGTACATTATATTAACGCTTTAATATTATTCTACACTTTACTTTGTTCCGTAACTTAAAAAAAAATTATTTTATTATAATAATTGTAGTAGAGTAGGGTAAAACCAGGAAGAGTCAATATGGAATGTCATTTCTCGATTCTCCCAGCTTTATCTTAACATCTTTAGTCTCAAAGTGTATTAGCTCAGTGGGTCAGTCTCACACGCAAAGCCGCACTTAGTATGGTACTATAAAAAACATCCGTGACTTTATTTGATTTCTTTTCCGAAATTTTATAGTAAGAAATTACAGGTTTGGTGAAAGGGAGGGGCACTTTATGAAACTTTTTATCTGCCTATTAAGACATTAGTTGCAAAAATGTTTATCAGATAAATTTATTGAATCAGTATACTCTGCTCATAATACATTGTTACTTGTAAGAATAACATAAAAATATACAAACATAATGGCTTTACAGTTAACAGTGATACCCATTTAATATCGTAATTATTCACTGAATTTGTTGCTTCAAATATTTTCCAAACAGCATCTTTGAAAAGTGGGGCTGATGCACGTCCAGGCTCCAATTCCTTATAAGAGTATGATGTCGAAGTTACAGGAGAATATATATTGCCAGCTCAGGTGCCTGTCCTCGTCACTTGATCTGATTCAGAACTACGGAGTCCGTTGCCAATGTCTTAGTTTAGATTCGTTGTGCAACATTAATCAATAATTAATTAATATTAAATTTTATAAAGAGAGACATCAGTTTAAATGCAAAGTTAGTTGGACTCATTAATAATTATCAAATGTTATTCAATAGTTGGCATAATATTTTTTAACTTATAATGTATGTAACAGATACAACGGTCGTATCCTTTCGACTGTATAACATGACTGTTATCTATAGGTAAAGGGGAACTGTATATTGGGTTTCTAATAATATGCCGGTTTTTTCATATCTGAAATAAAATTTCGGTAATTAAAAACACATTCGGGGGTCACCAATTTGTAGGGATATACTACACTTTTAGAAGCCCAGTGGCTGAGTGGTAGCGTATCACGCTTCCACATCACAGGATCTGGGTTCAATCCCCGGGGTGGGTAAGTTTGTGACTCTGCCTTTCATCCCTTCAGTGGGTCGATAAATTAGTACCAAGTTTGCTTGGGAACTAAACACTGGGAGTTTCGCGTCAGACCACCTGACAGAAACATCTGCTCATGCACCTTGGAGCCCAAGATCACGAAAGCTGAAATGGGTGCAGTAGGCCTTGGCCCTCATGGGCTGTTGTCACTGAGTTTAGTTTATATTGCACTTTTGGAATGATGGGAGGCATTGAATTTCTGTAATGCGTGTTCAAATATTCCCTTACGATTTAACCATGTCACACAAATCATATTTTTTCTCTCTCATGGGGCTACGTATTGGTATTTCTACCTAAAAATCATAAAGGAACAGATAAACTTTAATACTGTTTGTTAAAAAGATAAAACATATAAGACACATTGCTACACGACACTCTACATAGAGGAAAAAGTATGAATAATAATATAATTTTTGTCCAATGGGACAACAAAGAAATTTTAACAATTTAATTAGTTCACTTGGCTTAATGTAGCCACGAGTTAGTAACTTATTTTAATAAATCAAATAATATCCTTAATTTTTCAGTCACTAAAGTAAATTGTAATATTTTCGTGAACTTCGCCAGCCGCAACTGAATTTTAACATGTTGATACCGGAAGTCTAATTAAGAGCAATTTCCTTATATTTTTTTATCAAGAAGTAAGAGCGATATAATAAAAAGCTTAGTTTTCTTTTATGTCAAAGTGTTGCGTTCTTTATTATTGTGTAACATATTATAACTTAAGTACTACCAATTTGCTGTTTATTATAGTATCAGTATAGTTAAATTTGTTATAAATTATCTATATTTTTTTCCTCAATTTCTTAAAAATAATTCATTATGTTATATCTTTGCAGGGTATGACAATTAAATTTTTCGTCCGAATTTTGAAAGTACCACGAAAGAGTGATAAATCAATATCGATGAACGAACGACTTCATGGCACGGTAAGCATTCAATTTTCTATATTGTGCTTTAAATATTATGATCTGCATAATTTCAACGAAAAACTTTTGAGCATGGATTAACTGCATTTTCTTTTGCAGTTCTTATCACTCTAAAAAACAAACAGTTGAAAAATGGTATTATTGATATCCCTACAATAAGTCTTAGCTTGTTATACATTTAAGCTCAATTATCTTTGTTTACATGCATGTGTTGAGCTTGTTTATATTGAAGTACGTGGTTCATTGACTTCGAAAATGCGTTTCTAATGCACTATTATTGATTTTTCGTGAGAAGGAGCTTGGAAGTAAAGGGCTATTTCGTACTTTTGACTGCAAACAATCCAATCAATAATGGTTAACCGAATGATAATGAAAAACCTAAGGGGACAAAAGAAAAATTTGCAAAAGCACAGGTTTAAAATAGCATCTATTTAAGTCTGAGTGTTTTATTTTCACTTCATTTGAAAGTCTATTTGAGTTTTATGAATATCCATCATGCATTTTATTGAAATGCATTCCCTAAATTAATGCTTAACAAAAAACATTTTAAACTATTTTTATATGTTTAAAATTAAATCAAGTTTCTGAATAGATCGTAGTCGATATCTGACAAAGCTCATACGAAGCGCTCGTGAGATTCATGAAAATACAGTTATCGTTTCTATTACTTAAAAGGGAGATCACTTAACGTATCTTCAATTTCTTTATAGGATTAAGTTTAAGGAACATTTAAAGTAAAAACCTTGACTGGGCATACAATCCCAGAAAATTTTTAAGTGCATTAATTGCATTATTATTTCAATGAGAGCATTTTAAATACTTTTGAGTAGTTTTTTTAAATTTATTTATAGAGTAACTTGGGAAAGGTTTCCAAAAGATGAAAATTCATATACATTTTAAAGAGTACATTTTCTTTGAAAAACTTCTTTGACACACATACACAAAATTTCTCATTAAAACATTTATTTATATAGCATTAATGTGTTTTCAAAGAGCTTCAAAGTTATACAATGAGTAGAATTTTCAAAACTGTTCCTCTTGTGTGTTTTAGTATACACTTTTGTGAAATTGCTTTTTAAAGTTAACACTTTTATATCTTTGAGTAATGCATACTACCATTATAGTTTGAACTGCTGAAATGTTTCTAATTTAGTTAGAATAAAAATTTAAACTACATTAGAATCTGAAGAAGCCATATTTTACTTTTCACAATAAAAATGAAAAAACAATTGTTTCACTGATTTTCGTGAAGTGACCTTCTTATAATTATCAAATAAAATTTGTAAAGTTTAACAGTATTTATATAAAATAAAGTATATATAAGATTATATTTCTAAAACGAATTGACTGACAAGCGTTAACCATTATTTCTTACAGAATCGGAAAGTAGGAGCATAATTTTTTTTCCTCATACCTTTTTCTACAGGTAAAAAATATGTTAAATCGATGACGCACAATAATATAAAATGAAGGAAAAACACAGAAGTATCGGTTACAATGTACCTAATTTATTGTTAGTTAACTTTGAAGGTTCGGTGTTATTTGTCGTGAGACAAATCAATCCAGGCTTTTTAAATTCCCATACCTTTAGGACATCAAAGTACAAGAAACCACACGAAACAAGCAAATAGGATTAATATTAATATAACATAGTTCCAGCGCTCATTTTCCGATATCGTCTCCTTCACAGTTCTTCGCTCATTCAAAGTTCTTTTATTATTATGATTGCAGCGCCACCTAGAACCAATTACGTCATAAAGAGAACCTTACAGAGTTAAATGTTATATATAGTAAACATGCATATATTTAACTGTTACATATATAGTAAAATATGAATAATTTTATATACAAGTAAGAACAGAAAAGAAAAAACTTAATATTGTTTGAACACTCGGATTTAAATATAAATTAAAAATATATTCAAATATAAATTTAATAAATTCTAATGAAACCCAATTGGGTAAATTTATCGGTTATGCGTTTCCTAGAACTATTATTATAAGTGCTTTTTTCTCCATATAATGCTGTGAAAAGTATCTTTTGATTCAATATGTTACTTTGCGTGCTGAAATTCACAACACGCATTTACTTGTGTTGTTGCTATGTTTACAGTTAAAATATTAAAAAATACGCAATCACAACGTTTTACAGCTGTGAAAAAGAATTAAAATTTTTGTGAAATTATGTACCAGGTACTTTCATTAAAGAATTCGTTTTTGTATTTCACTAACTATAGATGACATTGATTAATTATTGGTTAATCGGGAGACTATGTATACATAAAAAAATTCCTATTCAGTTGCATTTTGACTGGAAAAAACCATTTAAAACTGTCAAGATATATATCTATCTATATATATATGGGTTTATTTTACAACTTCAAATTTTATAACTCAGATGGGTTATACTTACAGAAATATTTTTGTGCTAAAAGGCTCTAAATTTTAATAAAAATTTTATTTACAAAACATTTTTTTTTCTGAAAAAAATGTTCCAAATTTTATTTATCTGTTCATTTCTATCCGAATTAATTCATATCTGATGTAAAATATAGTTTTCATGCGTCATCTGCTACAGTGTCATGCCAGGGATTTTTTTAATTTTTTGGTTAAAGAGGAAAAATTGTGTATTTATACATGTAATTTCTTAAAATTTTAATGAAAAAAATATACTAAATACATGTTTATATTACAGCAGAATACAAGTTTAAGTTATTTAGCAAAGTATTTAAATAATGGAAGGTCTTACATTTCGAAAACTTTTTTCATGTTTTGGAATTTATGCTTAAAAATGCTTTGAAAAAAGAATTTGTATACCCCTTACATTCCCAAAAAGCACCATATAAGCTATTATCAATAAATGTCATACAATTTTTTTAAATTTAGATATTTTGCATTTAAAAACTCAGCTTTGTTCCCCTGTCTTAAAAAGCTTTATTTTTCAAACACGATTTCCATTATGATGCTTTAACCTAAATACAATATTAATTCTCTTTATTGTTTATGTTTAAATTTTAATATTTCTTCACTTTTTTTATGTAAGTGGGCTTTAAATGCTTTTAAGCGAAAGAAATATATAATTTGGAAGCTTTTATCTTCTTCCATTTTAATTAATGAACAGGTTATGGATCACATAATGGGTGGAATAGAAGAAGTTGCAGATCAATTTCTTGGAAACTATAAAATGCGAGACAGGTATGTATTAATAATTTCTTATAAAGAAATGTTTTTTTAAATTTTACTTCAATGAATTTTGCTATAAAATTACAAATTTAATAAATTCCTAAAAGGCTATGACTTAGAAATAATTTAATTTTTGTTTCTGCGTTCCTGAATAGTTTTCTTAGAGGTGATTAATAATGAAAAATGTTACTTTAAAAATAATGAAAATATTTTTTCGTAAATATATATGTTTTCATAATTAGGCATTATTAGTAAAGAAATATAATTAAAAGTTTTCTTTTGATATGCTTATTTAAAAATCAAGATGATCTAAAGAATTTATTGATTTGATTAAAATGGAAAATATATTCTATTCATTTTTCTATAAGTATTATTATCCCATTTATTATACTGTTACATAGATCAGAGTTCGTGGATTTTATACTATAAATCTTGAAAAGCAAAACAGTTCCTAAGAGAGCAAATTTACTGTAGATAAGCAATCCGTTTAGTAACAAAATTCTCAAAATAAATCCCATAAGGACTTTATACCTTCTACAGCATTCAAACACAACTATCTGTGTCTAAAAATGCAAATAAGTAATGATAAAGATTATTCGTAAGCAATCGCTCGATAGTAGCAACTGAAGTCTTCAACAGCAGAAGTAATACTGACTCAGTTTCAGCAAGCGACCGCCATTAAAAATCTGGGCAGCTGGCTTCTAACTCTTTCATGAAAAATCCACTTACACCATAGATAGCGATGTTAATAGATTTATCCAGTAATTTCCAGAAGCATCCATATGATGACTAAGTCGCCAAAAGGGTTTCCAAATAACCAAATTTGGTCGTCAGAAATGATGCCCACTTGGCTGTATCGCCAAAATTTCGCCAAGTTTCCATTGAAATGCCATTATAATGCAAGAGACGGTATTTCTTTCGAATATTGCAATTTTTATCATAAAATAAATACAGCAGAAAGTAATATTAACGTATTAAACATAGAGATATAAATTATTTATACTATTTTAAGCATTATAATTAAGTAAAATTGGTAATAAAATTTTATGCTAATTTAGTTGTGTTTAAACTAATAGAGCATTTAAATGTAATATATTCAATTACTGTAATTTTTGAAGCTCATTCTTTAAGCTTATAAAGCTAGCAGGCAATTAAAATAACTTTTAATTGAGTTTATTACCACAAATCAAATTTCTCATAATAAAATCTTCTTATGTACTTGTATCTTCTTTCTAGGTTTAAATACTTTAACAACAAGTATCTACGACCTTTCCTAACCAACAATTCTGCTGTTAATGAGCCCAAAATTTTTGAAACGCACTCCAGACTGAATTTAATTGATGCAGTGAATAGAGTGAATGAACAATCGAAAGTAATTATTGAACCTGGACAATCATTTTCAACTCTTATGAAAAACTACACTGAAGCCAATTTAAGGCAGTAAGTAAATAAGAAAATTCATTAGTTTTTTTTTTGTAGTTGATTGCTGTGTCAAAGTAACCGGGTTCGAATCCCACATAAAGCATAGTTGCGTGTAAATGTATAGTGCCTGTTGTGTAAATAGACGGGCTTAGAACGGTGCTGCTGTGGAGTGACGCTACGTCTCCACCACTATGTGTAAACTACTTTTTCGGAAAATGATTAATGTGTTCGGTTGGATTTGAGATTTATTAATAACTGTAGAAAACCCTGTGATGAGTGTACTGAATTTGAGCTTTCATTATATGAGATTAAAAATTCTGAAAAATGCTTGATTTACTTAAGTTATCCGACTACGTTCGGAACCGGATTTTAAAAAGGCGCATAAATGGATAATTTTCATGATATTTAGTGTCACATAGATTAGAATACATGTATAAAATTGTTTTGACAAAAAAAATTATTTAAAGGCAATATTTCGGTTAAAAATTAACTTAGAATAATCTTTTTTCAAAATGTTCTCCTTTCGTGAAAAATGCTTCTATTATATAATAATATTTTTCCTGTATATAGCTCTGTCCTCTCTACAGAGGCTCAACTATGATTTTTGAAAAATTCACATTATTTTCAGAAATACAACCATTTGAAATAAATTATCGGCGTTTTTTTCTTAAAATTTCTCCCCTCTGTTGTCGTAAAACATGGATAAACCCACTTCTAAGTTATATATTTCAAAATTCTAGTTGAGCCTCTGTACAGATGTCTTAGCTATATACAGGGAAAAATATTATAATAGAAGCATTTTTCACAAAAGAGAATATTTTCAAAATTGGTCATTCTATGTTCATTTTTTGTCAAAATATTGTAATTAAATATATTTTATTGTAATATTATTCTTAAAGCAATTTTATATACATTTTCTAACTTAAGTGACACTAAATTATCATAAATATTATCCATTTATACGCTTTTGTGCAAAATCACGGTTCCGAACGTAGTCGATACCTTAAATCAAAAATATTACTTATCTGAAGAAAAATTATTAAATTTCGATACTTTTATAGATAATGATGATATTTTAAGAATCAAAACTAAAATAACTCAAAGAGATGACGAGGAATCATTTCTATTCCCTGTGTTATTACCCAAAAATTGTCACTTTACTAGATTATTAATATATTATGTTCATAGAGAAAAAATTGTCATGCTGGAATTCAGATGATGCAAATATTAATGAGAGAACGGTTTTGGATAATTGGAGAGAGAAAAATTATTAAGAATGTTTTGTATAACTTATTATATGTCAACGTCTTAAAGTTAAAGCTATGTCAAGCGTACCAGCCTCTTGCCTGTTGACCGAGTGGCGGATTGCGTCGCATTCAAAAGAGTAGATATTGATTTGGACTGAGCCTCCGTTTCTAAAATCAGGGGGAAAGGTACGGATAGCACTGTTTACCTGTGCAAATTTTCGCGCTATTCATCTAGAACTGGTTAATTTATTAACATCTGACAGTTTTCTGTTAGCCCTTCCAGTGTCGATTTAAGCTCATTTCGGGCTCTGGGCACTAGAGGCCCTCCTGGCACTGGAGGAATGAAATTTAGAACTGGAAAATCTGATTAAGTCCAGCTAATCCGGGTCCTTCCAGGCCCGGTATATTTTGAACTTTATGAAATGCGCTTTTATAACTTACACTCAGAGAGCAATAAGAAATCCTAACCTACAATCGGATAACTAAACTATCGAAAGTGCTTATATCTGGATTAAAGCTCCTTGTTATGATGCTTCTTGAAGCCCGATAGCACCGTCAGATCCAAGGTTGGTTACTTACCCACTTCTTGATGGATTTCTCCGTCAACTGTTAATTTCACGATGCGCGACCACCAAGGGCTGCGGTAGCCCAGTGGTCAAGGTATCGGATTATGGCAGGCATGTTATGAAGTCGAACCCAGTACCACTAAAGACCTGCCGTGTAGGGCAGCGATGCACGTTAAATCTGTCCAGAGCTGAAACGTCCTCCCGTTGGTGTGGTGTGGTAGTTAGGAGAGGAGTGTGCTAGCTAAGGTGTCGTCCTCGTCACTTGACAATGGTTCAAAATTACGGGGTGCATCGCCAAAAGCCCTCGTGTAGCTGAACAGTGTGACATTAATATAATATTAATTCAAAACCCGCAAAATACCAGTTCCCTCTTTAAGGGGTCTTCTAACACATGGATCTCTACCTTAAAAAAATTAATTAAAATTTTTCTCAAGGGGTTTCAAAGCTAAGGCCCATTTCATAAAAAAAGCATTTACCTTATGGTTTTTAAATAAAAATTAATTAAAAATATTTTTAATTATAAAACTAATAATATTAATAATAAAAATATTTATTTTATATATATATATATATATATGACATGTTTTGGGATCAGAAACAGACATAGTTTTTAAAAAGGATCTTTATTTGAGGAAAATTAGATATCTTCTGACGCTAAGAGGCAGAGAGAGAAACGAACACCACCGAAAATCTTAAGTGGGTTTACACGTAAGACGCCGATCGCGGATTTCATGAGTGCACTTGAAAGCTAATGCTGACATATAGGGCTATTAAATATAACGATCTGGAATTAGACATGTTTATTGGCTAGGCCATATGTTCGGAAGAAATAAATGGGTGATTAGTTTGATACTTGAAGAGGTAATGATAAAAAATAAAAGTTAAGTGCTAGATAGGGAATTTAATTTTTAATTTAATTTAATTATCCTTACATATATATATATATTAACCCTTAAACCCTTATGTGTATGTCTTTCTCATATTCAAGGGTGCTCTCTCTTTGAAAGGAAATAAGCAAACGTTACCGGAAATCGCGTTGAGGAGTATCTCCCCGTGACGGCATTTCTACCACTAAATTAAACGTTAACTGCTTTAGAATCAATTTTAATATTTTCACTGATTCTCTATATACTTTGCCAATGAAGAGATTAATTTAATACTGAAATCTTTAACCAGTCAAATGTTTAATTTTAAACGCAAATAATAATTTTTCAACAGAAAATTTTAAAGGAGAAAGAGAGTACAGAAAAAAAACAATAATATTTAGTAGATATAATTATTTTTTTTTAATATATCATATAGCTAGAAGTCGGAAGAGCCACAACCATCCATGCAAAATTGTTGCAAAGTCACAATATCATCTTAGAATAGCATAATATCACTTAGAATTGGAAAGCATTTCATACATAATGCATTAAAGTTTTAATAAATTTTAACGATGAAAAATAGGAATGTATTTTACGGTTGAAATTTTTCCAAATTAATCAATTCCTTAAGGTTTCTTAAAAGATTATTTTTTACATTACATTTTCAAAATTAACAATAATTAGAAATTAAATCTTAGCTTTGTTAAGTATTTTTTAATCATCATGATTTTTTTTTAAATGAAAAATTTCTACATTTATAAAGTTGTTTTTAATTTAAATTATTCGTTTCGGCATGTTAAAAAACCAGAACAGCAATCATTTGCAATGGTATTTAGTTACATTTTCACAAGAAGAATTCCTTTTCATAAAACTCCTGAAAACGTAATTCTATCTCAAAGTTAATTTTGAGAAAATTGATTGTCTGTTACTAAGGTAAATTCCAAACTAATAACAAAGTAAGATTTGTGAAACGTGAAACAGATGTTTTCGCAACGAAGGAGAATTTCTGCTGAATAGGAGCAATTTTCCGGTTTTAAAAGGGCGAAAACCTTAGAAAAA